>OW240913.1:191048222-191093056 GCA_933207985.1 Pelobates cultripes
AAATTGAGGGGGAGGGGAGAAGAAGGAAATTGAGGGGAGAAGGAGAAGAAGGAAATTGGAGGGGGGAGAAGGAGAAGAAGGAAATTAGAGGGGGGAGAAGGAAATTGACGGGGGGAGGGGGAGAGATTGACATCCATCACACACACACACAATGCACCTCTTGCACACAGAAAAACACAAAATGAATTACACACAGACACACATACACAAGCAATGCATCAGTGGAGCCAGACTGCAGCTAGAGACCATCATCATCCTCATCTGGTTGTAAGTAGGCAATCTAGTATATTATTTGTGGCACTAATCTCTAATTTACCTCACATTAAAGGGACACTATAGTCCCCAGAACCACTACAACTTAATGTAGTGGTTCTGGTGTCTAGCCTGTCCCTGCAGGCCTTTTAATGTAAACACCGCGGCACTGCAGCACTGGTGTTAGTTAACATGGCAGATCATATGGGTGGGGCATTGTGATGTCACATGGGGGGCGGCAAACTTTACTTTTGCCTAGGGCGGCAAAAATCCTTGCACCGGCCCTGCAAACACTGCATTCCTATGGGCGGAGACGGGGGGGGGGGCACAGCACTTTGGGCGGACTCGGGTGCAGGCACCGGGGGGCCCCAAACCTTGAGCTGTGTCAGGGGCCCCAAAATTTCTGATGGCAGCCCTGTGAACAGTTACATTAAGTTCCCATCACAGCATTTCAATTGGTTTAAGGTCTGGACTTTGATTCTTTTCTTTTTCGACCATTCTGTAGTAGATTTCCTGGTGTGCTCTGGATCGTTGTCCTATTGCATGACCCAATTTCAGCCAAGCTTTAGCTGTCAGACAAATGGCCTGACATTTGACTTTAGAATTCTTTGGTATACAGAGAGGTTCATGGTCGACTCAATGACTGTAAGGTTCCCAGGTCCTGAGGCTGCACAACAAGCCCAAATCATCACCCCTCTAACTGTGCTTGACAGTTGGTATGAGATGTGACAAAACAACAGGTGATAAACCGCGCCAAACAGAACTGAAAAAAAAATCACACAAGTATAAAATCAAGACAAGTATCTTAACAATAACCAAATAATGTTTAATCAATGATGTATATGCGTACTCTCTCTGGAGTAAAGTGATTTTGTATTTCGGTACCAGGAAGACCTCATGAATAAAACAGAAAAAATAGTGCAATATGTCCTAATGGTTTTACAGGCAGTTAAGTATATAGGTGTCTCACTCACACTTTTATGAGCTACTGAGAGGTCTGCTGTTTAGCGCTTTGATGGTACAATCCCTATCTTGAGATTTTTATCTTTTTGCTCTCCAATTTCATGGAATAACACAATAAAGATTTCTACCTTTTAACAACATGACCGTGAGTGCTAGCCCATTATATTTATATATATATATATATATATATACACATATATATATATATATATATATATATACACACACACACACACAAATATACACATACAGTAATGTCCAGTCCTGCACTTCAACTTTATTATATTATAGATTCATCCCAGTGCTCTGCAGTACTTTTAAATAGACAATCCAGAACAAGCCAGCATTCTATCTTGGGAAATAATCTTCTTTGTTATTGCATAAAACCAATGATGTTCGACATTTCAGTTAATTCTCTGAACTTTCATCAGGATATTTTCATTTTTTTTTCAATGTATGCTAGAACCCAATATGCAAATAATTGTAACTCCTATTGTGCTGCATATGGCATAATTGAAGGAATGCAGAGATGACCTTGTACAGCATTTCTCAGTGGATGCTCATGCACATATGAATGGTTCCTAATCATCATGGTGCAATGAAGTTGCCCCGGACACAGATACACTATAAGATAGGTGTGCTTTTTACCATAAACTCCTTATCTCACTAAGCACTTTATAGCATTTATTGGGGTAAGAAAATAAGAAGCTGTCACCTAGAGTGACAGATCAACTTTTTTTTTTTTTTTTTAAAAGTAAGAAAATTACAGAGAAGAATTGGCTTAGCTATGAGCACCTTCAACTAATGTATATTCCCAAATAAAACAAATTCTACTATCCTTAATTATTAGCTATATCCTGCTTAAACTACTACTCATCTGAATATTGCCTCAAGCAAACAATAGCAGATGTCATATGAATAACATACATATGGCCCAGTCATACTTATATTTCCACATTTTCTATAATACTATGCGGGAATACTAACATAAATAAACTTTAAAGAACATATAAGAAATACAAGACACATTCTTCATGAACTGTACTGTTGATTGCAGATGTTCTTTAGAAGGTGGAATGGAATTCTAGGAAACAAGTTTCTACTTTTTCCATTTTAGATAATAAAAGAGCATTAAAAAAATCATTTCACAACAAATTAATTTGACTGATTACAGTCACATGCAAACTAACTTCAGCATCAGATTCAAACCTTTTTGTCAACCAAAGAAGTCTAAGTGTGACTACTGAACGTTAGTGGTGATAGGATGTTCTTTGCTCTATTGATTCCTTGTATAGAGTGGAACATTTCAACACGGTGTAGATTTGTTGGTCCTTCTATACATTTTCATTTTCTTGTGATCTATTTTAAACAAGGCTTGTAGTGTAATTTTCCTAGATTCCTAGTATTCTGTCTATTACTGAAATCCTCCCACAGTCTTTCCATCAAGTCCCACACAAGGTAAAGATTTACAATCTTTTTTCTTACACGTTATTTGCACATTCTCTATGCGGAGAATCCTGTCTAGATCAATTTTGCTTTCTGTAAACATAACAACATTTGAAGCTATGCATAACTTACCTCAAAGGAATCGCATCCAGCTTGCAGAACGTCCATAAGAAAGCACTGAAAAATGTTTTCCTATGGACTGTTTGAATGGGCGCGCGGATCTTGCCATGCATGCTCATTCCGCTCCACTCGGGAGCTGGCGTCGGCGGGGGAGGAGAGGTCACCAGCGCTGAGGGAGCCCGGCGCTGGATTAGGGTAAGTGGCTGAAGGGGTTTTAATGTCAAGGGAGGGGGACCCTGAGAGTGAGGGGGTCCTAAGGATGCTATAGTGTCAGGAAAACAATTTTTTTAGTATGGTGATTCTTTTAGTATGTGTAACACTAAGACCGTCCAATGGCTACAAACTGATTTAAAAGCATTGATACAAGCAATTAATTGAATCAGTGTCATAGAAATGAGGCATTGGGGGATTATCAAAGTAAAAACAGGTGCCCCTCTGAGGTAAAGGGCTAAATAAGTAGTAATCACTGCGGAAACTAAAAGGATGTCTCTCAACATTGAGCACTTTGCACTCAAAAAATATATTTTTGCCTTGATAAACCATACCATTTTATCCAAATGTATGCTCGGTAGAAAACAGGTAACGGAGGTAAAACAACAGTCTTTTTAATATGCCATGGTTCCTTTTGATTTTTAATGAATTCTTTATCCCACTACCTGTCCCTCTGTATTTGTTTGAATCTATTTGAGACTGTGTGCTAAATCAGCACTGTAAACGTTGGTTGCCAGTGAGTGCCAGAAACCAAATTAAAAAAACACTGAATGCTGGAATCTGAACTTTACCTCTGTGCGGTTTAGGATTGCCTTGCTATTTGGTAATGAAAATCATTTTGACTGCGTAATTTAATCAAATGTTCATTTGTTCTAAACATTCTTTCAAGTGGAAGGAAAAATGTGTCCTATTGTGAACATCTTGAAAATGTGTTTTCAATCTTAATTTTCTGTGAACAGCAGTTTATAATAGGACACAATTTTTTTGCAAGTGGAAACAGCAAATTGTGGATAAATACTATGCTGCCAGTTTCCTTGCTAGTAGTGGTTCTACGAGTGGCGACACAGCCTTATCTGTACTTCACAAAAAACAAAATATATAAATATGGAGGAGCTATCAATTTTAAAATCTATGTCAAGCAAGATTAAAAGGTACATACAGCTGTATGAACCAAAGACAACCCATACAAATGATGGTTAAAACTGGAACCCAGATGAGGGGGCATGGCTTTTCACGTAAGCAAGATAGTTCTGTTGCTCTGTCTCACCTGTGACCGGGTCGTACCCCAACTTATATAGATAAGTACTAGAAAGACAAATTACCGGGCCTAAGAGTGGCCGGACTTAACGTTAATAAAAGATAAAGTCAGAAATAGCCAAGGTCAAGAATATAGATATATGGATAAACGAATAACAAGCCAGGTCAGGATACCAGAAATGCTCAAGGTTAGAAACAAGCCGGGTCAGGATATCAGAATTACACAACGTCAAATAAGATCAATATCAAAATATATCAAGAGAGAATTACTATGAGAACTAACTTGTATCAAGGCAGAAACCATGATAGGGCAATGAACAAATTAACTTTAACCCTTTAAGGACTGCTGATGGTTCAAGACTGTCATCGGAAACATACCCTGTAGGACCGGTGATGGTCCTGAACGGTCATAACCTCAAATCGCTGTTTTAAGCTCTACCACAGAGAACATACCTTTTTGTAATACTTGTTCCTGAATTTATTTTTTTGAAAGTGACAAATTTTAGTTAGTCAGTTCCCTTCCCCCAAATCTCCAGTTAGATTCTTTTTGCAGGAGTTAGAGTATAGATTGCTGCTAGAGGTGCATTTAATACCTGCACATTTGGTTAAAAAAAAATTAAAAAGTTTTCTGGCAGTAACATATAACCGGCTGGCCAAAATCTAAAAGCAATGTGTGCATAAGAAATAGAATTAAAAAATTACCACAACACACTTTCTCTGAATTTTTGGGGCAAAATGGTTGGGGGAAAGAAGTCAAAACACCCCATCTTCTAAAACCTTGGATGTCTACTTTATAAAAATATACTTTCAAACCATGAATTAAACTTGGGGGATGTATTTATGCACCTGCAAATGTGGCCTTTTAGCTCCCTAACAACCCGACAAGCCTATGCATGAGTGGTATCACTGTACTCAGAAGATGTTGCTGAACACATATTGGGGGGCTGTTTGGCAGTGACACATAACAGTGAATTTATACCTGAATTGTAATGTATGTGAAAAAAATAAAAAAAAATAAACTACCTATGCAAAGTTTGGCAAAGATTGGTGGTAACATGGCTGCATAGAAAGTGTCAAAATATCCTTAGATGAATACCCTATGGCAGGGGTAGGCAACCTTTTAGCAGCACTGTGCCGATATAGGATTGTGATGTCCCGTAGCGTGCCGGTCCTATTTTTTAAAATTGAGGTGTGTATGCTGCCGTATTCTGCTTGTGTTATTTATACTGTAATTGCTTTGTATCGTTGTATTTGTGCGTATATGAGCTATTATATTGTATATGTTCATGAGTAGATCGTGGTATCGTGTATGATACATATGAATGTGGGCTGTGTATGGGGGCAGCTTGTGGAATTGTGTGTGTGGATGGATATGTCACATTGTGTGTTTAGTAGTGTGTGTATGTGTGTGGGCTGTTTGGGGTATTGCTTGTGAGAGGCTGCATGTGGGGTTCTGTGCATGTATGTGGATTGTTAGTGGTGTTGCGTTTGTGAGGATTGTGTTTATGTTTGTGCGGATTGTGTGTGGGCTGTCCGTATTATTTGTATGAGGGGAGGGTCTTTTTGCATTTCTGTGTATATCTAGCAGTTTGGGTGGCTTCCCTGGGTTCCAGTGGAGACCACGTTGGCCAGGTACAGGTCAAGGACCGGAGCTGCAACAACAACTGTGAGCTGCTCTACTACTGTGTGGATTCCCATTCACAAGTGCTGGAATGAAGTTCTCTGAGATCACTTCCTCTACGTGCTGCAATGCATAAATTGAGGATTGTCCTTCACCACCTTTTCGTATTTGCAGATATCCGAAGTTTTACTGGGACTCCTGATAGGCCAGACCCTGTTTGGCTCTAGCAGCCTTGAGTGCCGTGCAAAGGCACCTCGAGTGCCGTGCATGGCACTAGTGCCGTAGGTTGCCTACCCCTGCCCTAGGGTGTCTACTTTAAAAAAACATGTACATGTGGGGTGTTTTTCAGAAATTTATAACAGATAATAGTGTTACAATGTCACTATTGATAAATTTTAAAAATGTATATTTTGAAATACCAATGTCCTACTTTTACTTATAGCCCTATAACGTGCAAAACAAAAAGCAAAAAAGCACATAACACTGTGTGTTTTTAAACTCAGGACAAATTTTTAATCTTTTTAGCAGTTTTTTTTCATTAGCTTTTGTAGATGAGTAAAATATTTTTTAAGTAAAAGTCAAAAAACATGTTTTACTATTTTTTTTTTAAATTTAATTTAATTATATGACATGATAGAAATAATAGTATGTAAAGAAAGCCCTTCTTTTCCTGAAAAAAACAATATATAATTTGTATGGGAACAGTAAATGAGAGAGAGGAAATTACAGCTAAACATAAACAGCCCTGGTCATTAAAGGGACACTATAGTTACCAAAACAACTTTAGCTTATTGAAGCAGTTTTGGTGTATAGATCATTTCCCTGCAGCGTCACTGCTCAATTCTCTGCACTTTCTCTATGCACCTTAGTCACATCTCTCTGCATGTGACTTGCACAGCCTTCCTAGATACTTCCTGTAAAAAGTCAGCTAATGTTTATACTTCCTTCTTTTCAATTTCTATATAATTTAAAATGTATTATCCCCTGCACTGTTGATAGCTTGCTAGACCCAACAGAAGCCTCCTGTGTATGATTAAAGTTCATTTTAGAGAGCAGGCAATAAGAACTTTTAAAGGACCACTATAGTGCCAGGAAAACAAACTTGTTTTCCTAGCACTATAGTGCCCTGAGGGTGCCCCCACCCTCAGGGTCCCACTCCCGTGGAACTGAAGGGGGGCAAGGGGTTAATCCCTTACCTTTTTTCCAGTGCCAGGCTCCCTCGGCGCTGGGACTCTCCTCTCTCTTCTGATGTCATTGGCTGAATGCGCATGCGCAGCAAGAGTAACGCATTCAGCCAGTCTCATAGGAAAGCATTCTCAATGCTTTCCTATGGACGCTGGCGTCTCCTCATTGTGAAAATCACAGTGAGAAGCGCGGAAGCGCCTCTAGCGGCTGTCAATGAGACAGCCACTAGAGGCTGGATTAACCCATATGTAAACATAGCAGTTTCTCTGGACCAGGCACCCAGACCACTTCATTAAGCTGAAATGGTCTGGGTGCCTATAGTGGTCCTTTAAAGTAAGTTACATCAAATTGAAAGTGAAACCATTTATTTTTCATGCATGGTGTGTGAGTCACAGCCAAGGAAGGTGTGGCTAAGGCTGCATGGACAAACAAGGGATTTAACTCCTAAATTGCGAAGAATTGAGCAGTGAGAGTGCATGACCATGGTCTATACACTAAAACTGCTTCATTAAGCTAAAGTTGTTTTGGTGACTAGAGTGTCCCTTTAACGTACAACAAACAGTCCGCCCTAAAGGGGTTAAATATACTAACACCTTTTCTAATTAGTGCATGTTATCTCTGTGACTCCAAATTTAGGTGTAGGCGTGATGTCACTCGATTTAAATACATAAAAGACACGCCAATTTAGCAAGCAACGTCTATACTTATACAGGGAAGAAACAGCAAGCGTGGACTTCAGCCAAAGCAAAAGAGAAGAGGGTGCTGTTCGCGGGGCTGAATAGTAAGTATATTTTATTCCCTGCTCTGGTTGCGCTGCCACATGGAGCGTTCGCTCTGCACGATCGAAGGAAGGGAGCAGCGCGTCTGCATGATGGTGCCAGGAGCAGATAGGTTTTTGACACAACCAGAGGGAATGTGGCTAGAAAAGCATGATTTCTAGAGCAGTGGAGCAGCACCAATGGTGGAGGACTCCTCAGCATCAATGCAATCTTGGTTAGAAGCACAGGCTGCAGAAACTTTGATCTTGATGGTGATCCTGCTGGAATTTGATGAATTTACAGATAAGATGAAAGCAATGTTGCAGGACCTGAGAAAGGATTTCAAAAACAACCTTACTCACCTCACTGTAGAGCTGGCTAAGTCCGTTGGAGATCTGGGTGAGAAAACCAACAAATTGGAAACTAAAATAGACAAAATGGTGCACCCTCACAACTCTTTATTGAACGAACATAAAGGAATGGCTGAGAATATCACCATCTTGGAGTACAAAATCATTGAGCTATATACTCTAGTTAATATATATGCCCCTAAGATTGGGCAGGTGGCCTTTATGAGAATTATTATTGAAAACATAGATAAGATATCAAAAGGCAGACTAATAATTGCAGGAGACTATAATTCTGTCATGGATACTGCATGGGACAAAAGTATTCCCAAGGGAGAACAGATTGATATAGCACTGCAAAGGAGGGCAAGGGCTCTTTCTATTCTTTTGAAAAAGGGTGTTTTATATGACGTATGGAGATTACTCCACCCACAAGATTATGAGTTCACCCATTTTTCATACAGACATTTTCTTATGCTAGGATAGATATGCTGGTGGGCAATATCACGTTACTAAACGGTGTTAGAATATTTTTATAAAATAGATCTACTGGTCAGATCATAATGCAGTGATATGGGACATACAGGACGATCAAAAGTGGGAGACAAGGCACTGGAGACTGAAAGAGTCTCTCCTGAGTAGTAAAAAATATAGGAAACACATTAATCAAATGACAGAGTTTTATTTCCAAGAGAATAAAGATGTGGCCCGGGGACTTAGATGTATTGCATATAAAGCAGTGATTAGAGGGCATCTGATTTAAATTAGGGATACAAGAAAATAAAGAAAGAGAAAGATCCCTTGCCGATATGTACCTTACTCTTTATAAATTGGACAAACAAATAATGGAAACCTTACGACAGAAGGGGCACACAGAATCAGATTAATTAAAGAATAAATTACCATATTAAATATGATAAGGATTTCCAATAATTTAGAAAGACTAAAGCAAAACTGGTACATAAAAAGTAACAGAGCGGACAAGATGCTCACTAACAGACTTAAAAAACAACAGGCTCAAAAATCGATAGATACAATTATATGTAAAGACAAGATATACAGAGATCATAAAGATATCGGCCTATGTGTTAACAGATATTATAAATCATTGTATAACAGTTCTAATAATACTAATTTGAAGCGTTTAGATAATTTATTGGAAGGATTACATATACCTTAAATCAGTAAAGAACAGAAGGAAATATTAGACAAAACTATTCCGACAAGCAAAGTAGTAAAGCAATTAAAGCACTTAAAAATAAGAAAGCCCCTGGCCCTGACAGGTTTGGTGCTCAGTTCTATAAATCCGTTAAAACAAGAGTAGCCCCGGAAATGACACAGGCCTTTAATGAATTTATCAATTTAAATATATGCCCGACGAAATTCCTTGCTGCTAATATTCTCCCAATACTGAAGCCAAATAAAGACCCAGCTTATGTTAAAAATTATAGACCAATATCTCTTATTAACGTTGATGCAAAGGTTTATGCATCCATCATAGCAGGCAGACTTAAGCAGATTACTGCACAGATAATCTCTAGGGACCAAATAGGTCTGGGAAACGGGACTAGACAGGAATGCCCACTCTCCCCATTGTTGTACATCATAACAATAGAAATGATGTCAATTAAAATAAGGGCAGAGTGGAAAATCCATGGGTGTCCCGTTTCCCAGAAGGAATATATGGTCGGAATGTTTGCCGATGATATCCTTTTGACTCTTACGGATACTGAAAATTCTTTGCCCGCTCTGATGGATGCGATTACTCGTTAATCAAATTTATTCAATTACAAACTAAAAATGGATAAAACAGTAATCATGGCCCTCAACTTAGAGGAGGAAAAAAACTGTTGCAACAACGTTATGATTATGTCTGGACAGAAAGAGATTTCACCTGTTTGGGCATAAAAATAGCACCAGAGGTCTCAGATATTCTGGCTCTAAATTTTATGGCAACATTAAAGGAGATGAACTATGCTTTAAAGGGATGAAAAAATAAACAATTATCATGGGTTGGTAGAATAAATGTTGTTGAAGCATATGTTATGCCAAAATGGTTAAATCTGTTCAGGCACCTCCCTATTCAAATACCTGTGTTGGTTACGTTTGGCTCAAAGGAGCATTTCTTTATTTGTGTGGCAGGGGAGAAAGCCCTGAATATGTCTAAAACGATTGGTTTAGAAAGTGAAAGAGGGAGGACTAGGCTTACCAATTTTGAAGAACTATTATCTTGCTAATATGACTGGCCATATTTATTGTATGCAAACCCCACAGACAGGTGACGAAAGCTGGTACCATATTGAGTCATATCTGACCCAACAAGAAGACCAATCAAATTTGATTTGGGAAACTCGTTCAAGAATATGTGCAAGAAGTACTTCCTGCCTTAGATCTAAGAGAACGCTCTGACACACAGACAGCTCCCAAGGATGTACTAGCTCACATGCATATTTTTACTAACAAAACCCAGGTACTTCAAGCTGTGAGGTCCTCTTAAAATATATAAACAAAAGTTACTCAGCTTCAGCTATTTCCAGATTAGTCCACATTTACCATGGATTGGTGCAGGAAACTGTGATCGCATACCCAGGCACTGAGAGAGCAGTGGATCTTAACTCACCCCACAAGTGCATAATTTTTGTTTGGTAGAAGTGAACAGCAAACACAGAGACAGACTTATTTTAGCCACTCTGCTTTTCCACATATGTTTTACTAAATTATACTAAAAAGGATGGAATTTTTTTTACTTTTTTGTCATTTCCTACACTCACTAAGGTACTCCAAAAAGTGGAGGATTTATCTTTCACCAATGTGACTCCCTGCGGATATTTTAACATGTTGTTAGATTCATACTTAGACTATGTCCTGTAGTCGGGTGATCCGTGGGTGTGGAGGTGAAGCAAATTCTTTGGAAAATTGCTCTACGAACATAAGATGTATGATGTTGCAAAGTAGTGACCTCTCCATTTTTTGAATGTTCATACTATTCACATGTGCAAGATAAGTATAGATGCATAGGCTATTTTACTGTTTCATTGCCAATGCTAGCCCTTGTTAAATCTGTGACCTACGGAGACCACTGTGCCCTCTAATTCTATTAGTGAATTTAGGACTTTAGATAGACCTCAGGTACACAGATATTACAAATGGCATAATAATGATTTTTTTTTTATTACAACAAGACACTTCATATCAATTCCTTTTTAAGCAATTGTAAATCTATTAAAATAAAATAAAATAAAAAAAGATTTATATAAAAAAAAAAAAAGAATATTCCCCCCTCACTTTTGTCTTTTGTTACCTTTGGCAAAAGGTGGTAGGACATTAGGGGAACATGGGCTGGAAGCACTCTCCAACTGCTGACACTCAGATGAGCTCCAGTGTTACTGAGAGCGTTGCCATGGTAACCCATGACAACGCTCTCAGTGGTGAGAGCTTGCGAGAATATACTCCCAGTCGGAGGTAAAACCTGACGTTCCCTGCACCACTCTGCATGTCAGTAATGGGTCAATGAGAAAGATTTCTGATCTCCCCACCGGGTCACGAAGGAACTTATTTACTTGTTTGGGCCTCACTCACTGAGTGTCGTCCCTGCATGGGCTAACTGGGGAAATCTTTTGATCACTGGTCGGTCTCGGCCCTTAGCGTTTGCGGCATTTGCCAGGTTTGCGCATTGGCCAGGTACATACCTCATCGTAGTGCATTATCTACATATTAGAAATGTCATTTAGCATATCATATAATAAATAAGTAAAGAATTATGTCCTATTTCGTTGTATTTGTTTAATTTTTTCTTCTTTTATTACTTTACATTATCTTTTTATTTACTATATTGAATGCAATTGTTGTCATACCCACTTAAGATGTTTAACTTGCTAATACTTCTGTTAATGTAATTGCACACATTCTGAAATATTTTCAATAAACAAATTGTTAGAAGAAAAAAAAAAACTGGGACCCAGATGAACCAAAACAGAATGGATGGAAATAATGAGAACAGACAACAACTCAAATAGCTTGCCATAAAGTGCCCATTCAGTTCTAAAGCTAGTTTTAGCTCAATTTGTGCCATTAGAGAGAGAACCTGTCCCACCTGAATATTAGACTGATCCTATCCTAAAAAGGTTGTGCAGATTTGAAATGCGAGCCCAGTTTCCTCTGCATGAGGGATTCAGCATCCCAGATGATCAGTTTGGTGTTAGTGGACATCAGCAATGTGTAGTTGATATTTTTCAAGGCACAATGAGCGTGCAAGTGAATGTTGAGAACCAAACCAAAATGGTCCTTCATAGGGTCGATGCTCAGTTCTGGTTTGAGTTAATTTTGTACTTCACAAACTATTTTAATATTAGACTTATCATACCCTAATAGACAGTAAATATCGAAAATGCTGACAGGCTCTAGCTCCATGAAAAATACAGCGACCCCAGACCATTGTTTTGGCCTTAGTGGGCCTCATCAACAAGGAGTGCCTAGCAACAATGATTAAACGTACCCCAGATGCTTTGGATTTATATTTTTTGGGTATAATTCCATCTGGTTCTGTGAGCCGCAAGTATACTTAGTCCTATATGTGCTTATAGAAACAGAATAAAATGTAAAAGGAATGGTTCTGTTCTTTAAGGGAATATATAGTGAGAACATATATTAATTAAAAATTTTAACTAGCAATGATGGTCTGGCTTAACAGTGAATGTTACCTTTTGTACACCAGATATTTGTGAACTATATTACTTTAAGGCTACATGGACATCGAAAATAAATACAGTTCACATTGGGGTGCCAATGTAAGCTATGCCATCATAATAAACTTTAACTTGGAGACCACACACTGAAATTGAATATTCTATTAATCTAAAAAAAATAAACGCGCTCAATAGAATTCTGATCTTAAATAAACAAGCCATTCCATGCTGGTGTAGGGTGTTTAAGGACCAGATCATGATGATGATACTATAGCATTGAAATATATGCATTAACGATAGTGTCCCTTTAATATTAGAGGGGTGCTGTTATTCTAAATGTCATTGTGATTTCCTGGAAGCTTGTTAGGCAATCATTCTCATATCACATGTACCCTAACTTTGTTCACATATGATCACAGTTTCTTGTCTGTGCACCTGTTCTAACAAATTATAGCAGAATATGCTCTGTATCAACAAAGGTTACACAGTAAAAAGCATTTATGGTAGACTGTACAAGTTGGCACATACTAACATGCTGCAAAATGCTGAAATTTCCTAATTATAAAAACTTCTGGAAAGCTGGAATTATGTAATTGGTGCATTAAACATTATGTTTATATGTGTTTGGCTAACTTATTATGTAGTCTTGTCTCAAAATACCTTACCTTATCAAGCAATCTGGAGATGTTCCCATTGTAACACAATATGATGTGAGTGCAATGTATTGTTTATTGAGAATGCTACTCTACACATAGATTAATCAAAATAGTAGAATCACAGACAAACACACTTTAGGATAATATTGTGGAATAAGTGGATAAGAAACAGTCAATGGAAAATATATGTAATTAGTCGAGAAGTTCCCTGCCAAAATAGTTTGAAAAGAACTGCAGTAACCTTAGCTTTTAATAAGTGTTGGAAACTCAACAACTGGTTTCTACAAGAAAAGTATCTTCACGGACAATACAACTGATAAACTGTGCATAAGGGGACTCATAAACATCTCAGCAACATTATATAGCAAATGTTGGAAAAGAATCAGGATTAAATGTGTCCAACATCCATCCAGCATCTGCAACTGTTTTCTTCCACTGCCATACATTGAATATTTCACAGTTCCAAAATGCCTGGCATTGTGATTCTGCTGCTATTTTTAACTTGGCACTACTGCGTTTTATTAAATGAGACTTATGCATGAATATCAGAATTACCTCGGATGCAGAGGAGAATTTAATATGGAATGCTAATCAGAGTCATTATCCCATACTTCAAAACCACATGCACATTATCTTGTAATATAATTAAATTATTTGAATTGGTCTTAATAGGATTATGCAAAATCTACTCATGGCTATTACAGATCAGCATATATCATATCCAGTCTTCCATTTCTACTTTTCCTGTCAGTAATTTATTGCTATCTGTGGGTAAATCAGGAATGTTACCCAATGGCACAGATTTCAATCTTTTTATATTAGTTTCTACCTCCACACACTATAACTTCATTAAAAAATACAAACAGATTTTGTGTTAAAATATATGTTGTAACGGTTTTGAATATATCTAGTAGTACCCAATGGTGGCATAGAATATCTGATGCAAATTATTGCTTTTATGGATATATCCAGCATTTTATAGGTGAACTGGTAAAGACAAATTCCGAATGAAAACAAAAAGCTCTACACACAGAGATTAACTAGCTAGTGTTTCTTTTTACTTTAACACACAGATTATTTACCCTTCACACATTAACAAAGCCTGTCTTTAGTATTTTTTGTTACATTATTCATTTTTGTAGTGCATAGGTAACAACATAATTAGGAAAAGAAATCAGCATTATGGTGTATGTTTCAAGATTATGAAAAGGCAAGATACGTCAGATATACTGCCCATTTTAACAATCAATACAGTAATCAATACAGATCAATTTCCGAGGTAAACATTAGGGGTTAAGAATAGGATACAAGACATTAATTAGTAGAGTAACTCACCTATAAGACCCTAGATGTAGGACACAATGTATACGTTAGTCAGGATTAAGTAAGAAACATGTTAGACGACATACAATAGATTCCATTCACATATCATGCTTATTACTAAGTAGTACCGAAACGTAAGGTAATATAAACAATTGATGGTTTGGGAATGAGAGTTAAGTAAGCTATATAGAAAAAGTGTGACCTTTAATGGATGCGGTATCCCCAGAAGTATTATAAAATAGTTGACAGTGTACGGTACCCCTAACCAAGAAGGGAGTGGGGGGGGGGGAGGGGATGAAGAGTTGAGTTCTCACCAGTAATCTGCATATTGCAAAATTGAACCAGCACATCACAGTGCATAGACTAAAGCATGGCTTATGTACCTAGCCTGGGTTATCAATACACAAGTATGCCTAGCACATAATATAGTCTCATAAAAAAATGCCAGAAAATTATAAACAATGAGAAAAGAAGAAGAGATACACACAAAAAAACAGATATGAGCTGCAAATCATCAAGTAGAAAAGATGTGGCATCTTCATCACCAGCCACATTCAGGGGACCGGGTGAGTCTCCGCTTCAACACTCAGAATGAAAGGCCCTATAGTGGCAGAATCCCAGTGCTGAGCAGGAGCCTGTGTGGTCATATCAGAGGTTGGTTCTGTGAGTTCCAGCACTGCAAAAGGTTTGAGGTGAGTTTATGCATAGTCCCATTGTGGTTTACCAAAAGGGACTTGGGTGCCCCCAACCTGTAGGCCACTAGGTTTGTAGGATTGTAGGTGGTTTGTTATCTAAGTGATTTGCACCGTTGAAGTGTGGCCCTTGTCAGGTCCTGATAAAAGGACAGTTGTGAGGCTTCAAAGGAAAGTGGTGTCTTGCCTTTCAGCACAGCCATAAGTTGGCCCTTATCCTGAGAGGAGGTGCAGTGAAGGATGACATCTTAGATGACTTAGGAGAGGACTAGTTTGGATTAGGAAGACAATATGCTCCATTAATTGTAATCTTCATGGTCACAGCCAGAAGCAAGATAGATGCCAAGAACCGCCTCAGATAGTGTGGTATCTTATCTTTTCAACAGTTACTGCAGATGGCATGACATGAATTTTAATATGGTTGTGGAGGTATCGGTCTTCCTGCACGGTCAACTGTAGAGAAAATTCTTATTGAGTAACATAGAAACATAGAATGTGACGGCAGATAAGAAACATTCGGCCCATCTAGTCTGCCCAACTTTCTGGTGTAAGGCGTCTGTCATAGTGGACATACAGCTCTGAATGTGTCTCAGCACACTGGGAGGGTTCAGCACAACTCACTCACTCACTCACTCGCCGGACGCCACGTGTTTCTTGGTGTCCTGGGAGTAAGGGGTGCGCTTCAACTACCTCCCGGTGGCCGGCGGTCTCCTCTGCAGCATGCCATTGGCACAAGGCGCGCCGCTGCCTCTCCAGTCTCTCTGGGCCCCGCAGACGGGCCACGTGGGTTGCAGCGTGCGGGAGAAGGGACACAAACTGAGCCTACCTCCCCTCTGGCGGGCAAACTAGGTGGCATGTGTGCCATGCCACTGCCCCAGGATTAACCCAGGCTATCAGAACTCTAGGGAACCCATATAGGTTTTCCTGGAAGCAGTGTGGGGAAAAGACACAGCGTCCCGCCCATATAGGGAGGTGTGGACATCTAGCTACCCAGATGAGTCTTACACTTATATAGGCCCTTAGACCCCACCTCATGGGAGGACTCCCATTCCCTTTTCCCTATTTAAGCACAGACCACCCTGTGCTCAGTTGTTTTGTTGTTCCCCTGGAGAACAGAGCCAGGTCCTGTTGATTGCCAGATTCAACTTTTTTCTCCCTGAATTCTGCCTTGAGTCTTGGTTAACCCCTGCAACGCTGTTTCAACCTTGGTTAACCACTGCAATGCTGTTTCAACCTTGATTAACCCCTGCAACGCTGTCCCAGCTTTAATTTATCTCCTGCAATTTTAATACAACTTCAATCGAGCCTTTCTTCATTTGCCAAGTGCTGGAACTCTTTTAAAAAAAACTTTTTTTTTTCTTAAAGACTTATTTCTTGTGAATGAATTGCTTTATTTACCGTTTATACTTGCATTGGGACTTTTGCATTATATTTATTTGTTTTTCAAATAAAACATTTTAATTCAGTGACTGTGTCCGTATAAAATATCTGCATACTGAGCCCATTCACCCCAAACCTGTGACACTCTGTTATATCTTCCTCTGTAGCTTGCACCCATTCAGTGATATTCTGCATATCTATTTTGAGCGCAGCTAGATCTGTTGCAAGTAATTATTAAAAATCCTGCAGTAAGATATGTAGGTCCTGTTAAGCAGCAGAAGCACAGCCCCCGGTGGACTCCAAGGGTGTAAGTTGGATCGTTCGAGGTGCAATAGTATCTTGTGAGCTGTCCCGCTTTGGTGAGAAAGAAGGTGCCAAGGTAGTTGGGCCATTTTAGGTTGTGCTTGCCTCTGTAGCATAACCCATGTGTCATTATTCCGCCCTAGTACCAGTTTTCTGGGAGAAGCGCCCCATAGCTGTCGTGGTGTAAAAAGAGACAGGATAGAAGAGTTCAGCTTTGCTAGGCGTACAAGAACCGCTAAGGAGTATCTATAAGCTGGGAAAGTGTAAGGTAGGCTCCAGGTCTGCGCTTCTACTTAGCAGTATCAGGGTGTGAAAGAAGGGCATCTATCAATGCAGCACGATCCCCAAGATCAGAGGTTGGATCTTTGGGAGCTGGATTGCTCTCACAATAGAAGATATTGGGTAAATTTATAGCAATTATGCTGAAAGCTAACAGATATGGCAGCTGGTCAGTCTCACCGTCAAGCTCCGCTCCTATATTTAGTTTTTGCCTCAATCTTGATGATGAGCCTACCAAAGGGGTTGGCAGTCACTCAAGCAACTACCAAAAGCCTTAGATATTAATAACTTGCTTCCAGTCAATAACCTTTTTCAAATGTTTATGTTTAGGAAGTTGAGATTTTGGGAGACCTCAGTATGACCTTATGGTCATAGGAATACAAAACACATCAGGCTGTGACATGAAGTCCAAAATTGTACATCATTACAAAGTGCTTTACTGTGCTAGATCTCACTGCAAAGAAAACTCATGTTTGCACTAATCTTAGCTCCTCCCTCCCAATTATAAAAGTGGCTGGGTCAATATAAGGACTTCTAACTCCCCACTGGGCAAGGAGAATTGGTGCAACCAGAATTCCACTGAGCCCTACAAGATGTACTATCTCACATAAAAATGCTAATCCAGTAAAATGACTTAACAGCATCATAAATGTCATGCCTTGCAGCCACGTATTAGGAGGAGTGAACAAAAGCCTATCTTGAGAATTAATGACTTCGGCAATGCAGTAATACAACTCAAATTTAAACATGACTAAGCATTGCTGTAATAGCAACCAAATACTCACAGTAACACAGTTTAGTATTACAAATGATTACTTAGATATGATGTCATTTAATAGAGAGGGCTTAAAGAAACCATTGTGGTTAATTGATGGACATAATTTAATGCACTGTATTGGCTGAATTGCAAGAACTAATAAACAAAGATAAAAATTGATTTAAACTGTAATATCACCGAACAATAACACAAATGATAAAAAGTACCTAATAAAATAATCTCAGTATGCTTAAAAGTATACTGTGTGAAAGACAAGAATCAGCTTACAAAGTCACGTGTGGTGCATTTTGAAGTTAAGGAGCAAGAATAGAGAAATCGTACCTGTGAAGAAGATGGATTAAACGCTACACTGATGACGGATTCTGTGTGCCCCGAGAGCTTTTGCAAATATGTACTGGAACGCATTTCATAAATATATGCCTGGAATATAATATAAATTTATTAAGTTAGATACATACACACAATTTGCACAGAGGGGTTTATAGTTTAAAGACAACAACTAAATGTACAACTATGCTAAAGCAGTCAAGCCGAAGATACAGGATCTCTTTTTCTATATTTTTACATTAAGTTAATTTTTAAAAAAAATTATATTTTCTTTAAAAACTTTGTGAAATGATTAATATATTGAAAACAGTTTGGAATGGAGTTATCCTTTAAATAAATATAAAAGACAGGATGTAAAAATTTAATGCACTGTATTGAATCAGACGAAATTGTTCAGAAATGGAAATATATAAATCCAAATGGAAGAGATGAAGAAACTATTCCTGGACAAAGGATATGTGGTGGATATTGTAGAAGATGCTTTAAAGAGAGCAACTGAAATTCCTAGAGCAGATACTCTATTGAATAAAATCAAGGAACCTCAGAAGAACATGGAAAACCCGACCTTAATTACTCAATATAGCAACCAATCCTTCCAACTCAATAAAATCCTAAATAGACATTGGAATATCTTAAAAAGGGATCCCCTGCTGGATCAAATTCTGGTAAACCCAAGGTAATTTACTCTAGGGCTCCAAATTTGAAAACAATGATCGCTCCAACATTAAAGGAAGAAAAGAAAAAGCATTCTGAGTTAACAGGGAAGGGATTCCGAAAATGTGGTAAATGCATGGGATGCAGGAACAACACAACACAAATACTTCAGATTTATGAGTTCAAACATCCAACAACTGGAGACATTTTTAAAATAAAAGACAATTTTAATTGTAACACAAGCGGAGTCATATATCTTTTAATATGCCCCTGTGGTAAATATTATATAGATAGAACCAAGCGACTGTTTAAAATAAGAGTAGCCGAACATATCAGGAACATCAAGAAGAGTCTCCTAACACATAATCTCTCCAGACACTTCCAGACTACACATTCAAGTAATCTAGAAGGACTACAATTTATGGCCATTGAAGAAAAATAATCTACACTGGAGAGGGGGAATCTGGAAAAGGCTCTGGATAGAGTCGAAGCGAAGTGGATATTCCAGTTGGACACTCTAGAACCAAAAGGGCTGAATATGGACTTTGAGCTGAATGATTTTCTATGATAAAGTTCTACTAATTAGAAGGAAGCCTTTTTTATTAAGCCTCTTTCTTTGTCACCTTTCTCCTTTTCTTTCTCTGGTCTCCTTATGATTTTATATCTCTTTTATATTTTTATTATCAGGCCAGTATCTTCTAGAATTAAGAATTGCACAATTATTTTCTACTTCTATTTTTTATTATTTCCGATTATATTTTTTTATTATTTTTTTTTTTAAAATAGGATATTCCCATATGATTATGAAGTAGTGATGGTACCATGTATCATATTTGTATTTGTACAAGTTAGAACATAATTATGTTCCTGCTAAGAAAATACATTTTTAATGTCCCCAGACTGACAGCTAAGCTGCATGCAGAGCTCAAAGTGAGATTGCATGCAGCTGTTTAAATGGGGATTTATATCCCCATAAACAGCAATGTAGTGTGAGCAGGGTTAAATCCCTGCTCACACTAGGAAACCCAGGTATCATTACAAACCTGGGGGTCCCCTCTGTCAGCTTGGGCCATTTTTAGTGGCCCCAGGTTTTTTGATGAGCTGCAGGCAGAGCTCAAAGTGAGGTCAAGCAGCACCTATAATGGGGATTTAAATCATTGGAATCATTGGTATCATTGGAAACCTGGGGTTCCCTCTGTCAGTTGGGGCCATTTTTAGTGGACCCAGCCTTTTTGATGAGCTACATGCAGTGCTGAAAGTCAGCACTGCATGTAGCCCTTTAAATCCACAAAGAACACTGCAGCTGAGTGATCAAGCTCAGCTACAGTCATTCATTCAAGTGATCTGGTGCTTGGGAGACCCCCAGGGTCTGAACAGACCCTGGAGGGTCACCCTCTATGCCCCAATGCCATTCTGATCAGTGCTGGCCATTTTCAGTTGTCCAGCACAGATCACATTGCATTGGGCATAATGTCTTCAATGTAAGAGATGGGAGAGTGCAATACTGGAAATAGACAGTAGATGGCAGCAACATACCACTCTGTTTTAGTTTAAAATCCCTTTGGGATTAAGATTAAAGGGAAACCTTTAGGATTAAGATTAATTAAGGATTACAATTAAGGATTATTATTCTGTTTAGAGTAAATACTGGATGTATTATCAGGTTTATTATTGGGTTTATTAAATTTATGTTTAAAATTAGGTTTATAATTAATTGTAGTATTGGGATTATGTTTCAGATTAGGGTTCAGATTATGGTTTATATTAGGATTAGGGTCAACACGGGCATCCCTTGCTGAATATAGCAAGGGAATTCCTCTGCTGACACCAGCAGGGGGAATCATTTTAACACTATGGCTAAAGGTAGGATTAAGATTAGGATTAAGATTATAATTAGGGTTACACATGGGATTATGTAATGGGTTAGGATTGTGGTAAGGGTTTATTATTAGATTGAGGGTTAGATTTGGGATTAGGGCTTGGTTTAGGATTATGGATTTAGACTGGGATTAAGATTAAGATCGCTAGTTTCCAAAGATATACATATGGGGTATATTTGTTCTGAGATTGTGCCGAGTACAGCTAAGATAATTGTATGACAGTGGGACACACAAGATTTAAAAAATATCATCAAAAATACTATCTGTATGTAAAAATGTTAAAATAAAAATGAATACCACAAACTTTGAAATAAAATGGTAACAAAATGTCACTTCAATAAAGCTTATAATATTTTATGTGAGAGTTCCCATGTAGTGATGTCGCGAACGGTTTGCCGCGGACTCATCATTGAGTAAAATTTGACCCTGTACCTCACAGTCAGCAGACACATTCCAGCCAATCAGCAGCAGACCCTCCCACCTCCTGGACAGCTCACTAAGAATGCAGCTTCACAATGAATGTAAAATGGATGCTGTCCAGGAGGTGGGAGGGTCTGGGAGGGAGGGTCTGCTGCTGATTGGCTGGAATGTGTCTGCTGACTGTGAGGTACAGGGTCAAAGTTTACTCGATGAGTCCGTGGCGAACCGTTTGTGGCGAACCGTTCGGCGAACTGTTCGGGACATCACTATTCCCATGGTGTCCACTTTTGTAAATGGTATGCATTGGTGGCATATTTTAAATATATGAGCGACTAAAATGCCCCAAAATGAAACAATGACCCATTATCAATTTGCCATTAAAAAAAACTGTTCTGGGCCGGGTATGATTTTAGACCTGTATTTTTTTTTTACAAAAACCTGGCTAAGGTGTACAAAGAGGGTCATTTTGTACTCAGGAAATATAGCTGAGCATAATTTAGTGATTTAATTTACAGTAGTATATATCGAGTTTCCAAAATTAATCACTAAAATACAACATCTGTGTATAAAAATAAAAAAATAAAAAAATAAAATATATAAAAATGCAAAAATAAAAAAAATAAAATATATGATAAAATGTGAAAGAAATATAACTGTATAATAAAGCTCAAAATATACCATATGACATAGCACGTGGTATCTACTTTCACAAATAGTATGCATTTATGGGGTAATTTTAACTGTCAAACTTCTACAATGCCCTAAAATGCGATATAGACACATCAAATCCATTTATCAAAATTCTAATTGTAAAACTGTAATGGCCAGGACTCTTTTAAGGCACTGTAGCTTCACAGGATAGTGGCAAAGACATACATTGGAGGGTATTGTTTTATTCAGAAGAGTTTGCTGAGCATAATTATGGGGTTTTGATTACATTGGCACATACCAGACTTGAAAAATGACCCCAAAAAATTTAAGGTAATGTAAAAAATGCAAAAAAAAGTATTTTACCAAAAAGTTTGACAGAAACTGGTAAAAAAAAAAAAAAAATGGCATCACGTTAAGGCACAATATACACCATATGAGATACACTGTAGTGTCTACTTTCACCAATAGTAGGTTTTTAAGGGATAAATTCAACAGTTAAACTGCTACAATACCCCAAAATGAGACTTGCCCCATCAAATTCATCTAACAAAATTATCACTGTGAAAACTGAAATGGTCACGTCTCTTTTATGGCACTGTAACTTCACAGGATAGTGGCAAAGGCACAGATTGGGGGTATAATTTTACTCAGTTGATATGGCTGAAAAGAATATGGGGTTTTCTACAGCAGTAGTATACATCAGCTGTATGAAATACACACTAAAAATAATTGTTTATGTGTGTATGTTAGAAATCTGAAAAAAACACAATTTTACTACACTATTTAGCAGAGATTGGCGGCGAAATGTTAAAAGTCTCAGAATACCCTTTGGTAAATAGCCTGTGGTGTGTGCTTTATATAAATATATACTTTTGTGCTTCAATTTTGCTTTCTGTGATGGCTATTAAGCTTACAAGACAAACATGCCAAATTCTAAAATAGCTTCACATTAAACTTTTATTTTACTCCTTGTGTTTTGTGACCTGTAACTTTCAAAATAAGCTGAAATCCTAGACATATTATGTACTCTGAAAATCAGAACTAATTGAATATTTTTTTAATTACTTTCCTTAAGCTGCACTTATTATACACACTTTATTATGGCCTAAACTGTGAAAAAAATTTTTTCATATGTTTTGCATTTTTTGGGGGATTTTTTTATAATAAATAAGAATGTATATACGTGTATGTCACATCAGATTAAAGCCCTTTTTGTCCTTTAAAAAAAAAAAAAACAATCTATAACATGTGTTGGTGCAATAAATAAGAAAAATGCAAAGGGAGGTTGAACACAAACAGCAAAAAATGCTTGTGTCCTTAAGGGTAAATCCAGTTTTTGAAGCAGCGTCCTTAAGGGGTTAATGATAGCAAGGTGGAGCTGGTCACTTTAAAGCTGGAGCTTTAAACAGCACATTTAGACCTAGAGTGTCAGATACACATGCTTGTATTTCGGACACTATAGTGTTCCTATCAGTAATAGTACTGCTATTTATGTGGCAACATATATCTTTTCTTGAAAACAAATTTAATCGGAGCCTACACCATAAAAATACAAATATCCTGGAATAACCTTGTCGTACTAAATATAGCTTTCTGTGGGCACCTTGCTTTTTCACATCGTAAACTAAGTGCTGAGATAATTAGCCCTACAAAACCGTTTAAACAAATATATTTTCTACAAGTGGAGCAGATGTTTTTTCAAAGAAAGACACATGGAGTAATTTACGTCCCAAAAATAAGTAAGGCAACAGAGATGGTGCCTTAGAAATAAAATTAACAAATTATGTATACTAACTCTTTCTATAGGAATTACAAATACCCAACCACATATTATAAAGCCTTATTCTATAGTGTAGTATGGCATTGACTTAAAGGAACACTATAGGGTAAGTAACACAAACGTATTCCTGACCCTATAGTGTTAAAACCACCATCTACCCCCACAGACCTCCTCTTGCCTCCCTAAATAAAGTAAAATCTTACTTTTATTCAAGTCTGTAGCTGCTGCCTCTGCTGCTGTCTGCCTCTGATATGCCTCCTGTCTGCTGACATCATCAGAAGTGGTGGTCTTAGCCAATCACAGTGATTCCCCATAGGATTGGCTGAGACAGTCAAGGAAGCAGGTCCAGGGCCATAGCCAGCACAAATCAAGCACAGAACCGGCCAATCAGCATCTTCTCATAGAGATGAATTGAATCAATGCATCTCTATGAGTAAAGTTTAGAGTCTGCATGCAGAGGGTGGAGATATTGAATGGCGGTGCTGCTAGTAGCCGTAGGAGGAGTGGCCAGTGGAGGTATCACTAGGCTGTAAACACTGCATTTTCTCTGAAAAGACAGTGTTTACTGCAAAAAGCCCAAACTAAATTATTATACTCATTAGAACAAATACAATAAGCTGTAATTGTTCTGGTGACTATAGTGTCCCTTTAAGTGTTGGAATAAACTGATTATAGTCCTTAAATATGTATTTTTTAATAAGTGTCTGCATTCAAATTGTGATTATCATCTGACAATTAATGAAGTAATTTTACAATGCTATAGCATTTAATAGGTGGCAACATTTTTAATATAGAGAAATAGATGCGATGTACTAGAAATTATTCTGGAGCAAGCTCTACAGAGATATCAGAATGGTGTGAAACAATTTCACTAATCACACCCTAAAAAATCTAGTATTAAAATTTCAATCCATCTTATGCACTGTGATTATATGTTGGAACAAATTGATTAGCACTTTTTTGTCTACCTAGGTGCGCTGTAGCATGTTAACATGTAGATACCTTTAACTTGCACTTTCATCTTTAGTCCGCACACATTCTGCATTAGTATGCATTTTTAAAATGGGATAACCTTTTTGGCTGAGAGTTCGTATCCCCAGCCGTCAAAGATCCTCTGTCCTTGAATTTTAAAGTTTAGACATTCTGTTCATCTAACCGTTCAAAGGGAATATAATCGGTCTCATTTTATCATTGGCCGTTCTAAAACTGAAAGATCTACAAAACGACCGACCACCCAAACCTGGAGCATGGCGCTTGTTAACCTCATTGACCTTTTTAACACCTCTAACAAACCACGAACACCCTAACATTCTAAGCGGTTGACTGGGTGGTCGGCTTTCGTATGCGCGAACACGTGGCAGTGGCCATCTTGGGATACGAATGCGGCCAGAGGTGTTTTGTCATCGAGTGCATTGAACTAAAATCGGACACTCGACGGCACTAACACCGCTGGGACTTGCACTCCCCGTTATGTTCGACTGTAATTGCATGAATGGAGAGCCGTTCGCTAGACACAATCTACCGAACCAACTACACTCAATACCTCTGTGTGCGAACGGCCTCGTTCGACTATTTGAACGTACTTTGACGGTTCGAAATAGACCGGCTGCACAGCCTAATTCTCTGGAACTATTTTGGGCATGAAATCATGTGTGCGGTCGGTCAAAAAGACCGGAAACCCATAAAAGGCAGTGTGCCTCCATTAAAATTCAGATCTTACTTTAATCTCAATCAAGAGTCATGTCTCTTATTGCGGGGAAAGCTATCACACTAGCTCTTGTAAGAGCTTTTCTACTTGGATAACTACCTGGGATGATGTAATACCCCTCATACTTGGGAGAAGGACACCCTCTAGTGGTTGGAACCCCTCTACTCATCGGGGTAACCGCTACAATGTTGTACGCCCACATCATGCACAAAGGCAGAAAGTGTGCACACGATTATGGTTGAGGACCCCTTTATTTTAAATGTAACATTACCCAACATGTGTAATGGGTATAAATTTGGCTGGCTGTGTAGAGCCAGATTAAGAGCCCCTTGAAAAAGGCATCAAGTCAGGGGCCATGGTCTCCACTCTCTTTGTCAATGTACCTATGGTAATATTGGTGGGTATAAAGTTTATACTCAGTTTGCTTTGTTTGCATATACATCTATATTGTATATTTGAATAGGTCATTGCTTAATATTATGACTAAACTTGGGCACCCCCCAAATCTAAATTTGCCCCACCCCTATCTATCAAGGTTGCACACTCACTTACAGACACACATTCAGTGACATACACACACATCCACAGACTGACAGACACACACACACACTCACTGATAGACAATTACTAACAGATACACACTCACTGACAGACACACAGATTCACTGACAGACACACAGATTCACTGACAGACACACAGACCTTGACAGACACCCAGCCTCCCAACTTTGGGAGAGCTGGAATATATTCTGGACTTTTGCTTAGCTTGCTTTTCTTGATATATTTCAGCTGAAGCTCACACATATAATTCTGCTTTTAATTATTAGACAACATTCACTAAATGCATCTCTAATCTCACTGTGCCCATTTCATTCTTTAGTTAAATTACAGAGACTGCTTCATTTGTTTTGTTAAAATTCAAAATCAATAAATTTTGTGTTTAAAATAGAATGTTATGGTATTCATTTTCTCTAAAATCAGAATCAAATAACCCTCTGTTTAGAAATATGCATTATGTTTCTTGAAAGATTTGGGTCAAATATTTTTTAATCTCATATTATACATATATGCCTAGCCTGACTTTCATCCTCTTTCTAATTCAATTATACGGTATCTCTAGAACTATAAATCACTGTTGAAAGTAAACCCAGTTGAACTGTAACATTGGCTCAAATTATTTTGAAGATAATTTCAACGTTTTGCTTGATAGCTAAATGCATGTCAGTATTATACATAATTTAATAGCGATAATATATTAGGAACTTTGAACTTGATGGACTGACTTTTTTTTTCTTCTCAACTTTACTATGTATGTTGCTAATTCCCAAAAACTTCAGAGGATGGTCAGACAGCATGAAAAAAAGTATGAAAGAAAAAGTATTGTCTAACAAAAGTATTGTCTAATCAAAAGCTTAATAGATTGTTCTACTGGTAGATCCCAATGACTAATATCTTAAAATGAGTTTTAGCTCAATTATATTGCTATAGGGGAAATAGCTCCATAATGAAAATGCTACATAAGTCTTTTATGCCATTTCAGACAAATGTTTGGCTTATCATAAACTTCATTACTATGGTATTGTCAATATATATTTTTATGTCCAGTACATTCAATAGAAAAATATATGCATGTGTGAAAAGGTTTGCAAGTTATTTGACCAAACAGACTTTGAAAGATGGATGATATGAGAACATTTGTCAATGTTATGATTATTGGGGCCAGACATGGTGGTTAGATTGTCTCAGAAACGGCTGAACTGTGAATTTCAAAATCTAACTTCTCCAGAGCATTTCAGGTTTTGTCAGTATCCCCACTGAAACAGCACAGGTAAAATATTAAATTCAAGACTGATGGTGTGCCTTCAGGACTCATTTTGAAAGTGTTGTAGCTAGGATATGTCAAATTTAATGAAACAAATAGAAAATATTCCACTGACAAAATTATCTTGCTAGTGAGCTCAAAGGAAAATGGCTAATTGTTTATTCTCACACAAAGGAAACAAATTCGGATTTAGCCACAAGCTAAGATAAAAAAAAAAGGTGCGCTGTACCCTTAAAATACTATACAGTGTATATATAAAGTGCAATACAGTGCAATTACTACTGCACTATAAAGTGCTGAAAAAAAGAGCCATATATTATAAAATATGAGTTAAAATATTGTGCAATGAATAAAAGTGCACTGAGCGATAAGTATGATAAACACTTATTTAAAACGTGTTAAAATTGGAAAAATTGGAACTTCTAAATATTCTCCCAAAGGAACTGGAGCAGAGCAGACAGTCTTCCGAGCTCTCTATCTATTATCGCTAAAATCTCGATTTTAGGGCAAAAATTGGAATGCTACATAGGTACAAATACCCTCATCCGGTACAGGAGATAAACATGGGTCGGAAGCACAAAAAAACCAAAAAGTCAAAGACCCTACCAACCGTGAGATCGGCGAACTGCTAAGGTTCTCGCAAAAGGCTGCACGGGATAAGATGGCGACGGGAGACTGTTACTCATTCTCCTCGAGGGATCTCTCCATTGACTTGGGAGAGGGGGCATCATATGCTTCACCACCTGAGCCCAAACCTCCACAAGCCACTAAGGAAGAACCGGTCAAAGCTCCCATATTAAAAAGCATGCTGGCGGAACTTAGAGCCAACATCGCGGCCAACATGGCCTACGTTAAAAAAGCGATAGAGGGCGCCACCTCCAGAATCACGCTGCTGGAAGCCTCATCTAGCACCCACGACTCCAGGATAACCTCCCTGGAACGAACACTGGACGCAGTGCATAAACAGCAACAGGCCACCAATGAACGGATCTACACTCTGCATGATCAGAGAAGGCGATATAACTTAAAGATCTGCGGCATCCCGGACTCTGTAGGCCTGTCAGACTTGCCTCACTTCATCAGACGCCTGCTGGCCAACCTCCTACCACCCAAACAGGCAAGAGCGGTGGGACTAGTGGGCATGTTCAGACTGCCGAAACTGGCGACAGCTACAGCACACACAGACGTGATACTCCTCTTCCAGACTCTCCAAGACAAGGCTTTCCTGCTGGCGGCTGCTCGAGGGAAAACGTCTCTACCATTAGAGGGTGCCACACTATCCCTCTTCCCGGACCTGACCAGAAGCACCATAGAGTGGCACAAGATCCTGCAACCACTCTTACAACAGCTCCGGAATAAGGGCATAAATGGGGGACCCCAAACCTGCTATCATTCACGCATCAAGGAATGACATACCGAGTCCGGAGCTACTCTGAGCTAAACTCACACCTATGTACAGCCGGCCTGAGCTTGATCCTGCGCACAGATGGGACAAACCTCTCCAGACTGGACCCCGCCACAGTGGTCGAATTCACTCCCCATGCACCCAGACGCTTACCACCTGGTGGTGAGGTGACCTGAGTGGTAACAACCCAAAGAGGATTCTCTGAAATTTCCAGAGACTGCCAAGATCGCAATCTCCAAGAAGTAGCTCCAAGATGATAATGTTCAGCTCTGTTCCTTTACAAACTTTAGCATTGTTCATTTATAATGTCTTTGTTGATTCCTTATGTTGTTTTCTCTTAGCACGCACGACAGTACAGGCCTCTCCGACCTGACCAACACGCACCCAAGACAGGCTCATGTGCATATTGCTCTACGTCATGACGTACAGCACCCACCATCAGGGACTTATCTGCCCATATCTACACAGGTCTATCCTGCCCTGCCCCTGATACCAGTCAGCATGGCTAGATACTCACGTGGCATCAGGTGAGGGTTGACCCCCTGCAGGGAACTTGCATAAACCAAAGGTTACCTACACTCTATGGCGCTCCCCTCCTCTCTGGCAAGGGAAATACCAGACAGTTGCTTTATAAAAGTCTAATGTGAACTTTCTAATACTGATATTCAACATGCCTATCTAATATGTCTTCTCAACATAACAGTATTCCACTATACAGGTCTACTTCACTCCCATGAAATGGCACACTCAATGACCTCTAGGGGATCTAGACATGACTAGATTAATTGCTGACATCACAACTGTATTTTCTTATACTTACTCTCCTCTCCTATATAAAAAATGTGCTTTCAATATCCATGCCAAACATATGTTTATACCTGTTCATACATTTGCCGATAATTGTTGTTGTGGCAGTGGAGGGCTTGTGTTCCCTACTGCACAATAAAATAAAGAATTTAAAACAAAATATTCTCCCAAAAGGATATGGTGGAGCATAACACATAAAATTCAAGAGGAGAAAATATATAGTGTAACTCTGTGGCATATATTTTAGTTACTATAAGTGAATCTAGCAAACTCACAAGTAAGGAGCAGTAAAAGTCTGCTCTAACTTTAATGGCTTGAATCCTTAAATCAGGGCTGTAGTATAGCAGGTAGTATAGCAGGTACCTCCAAATATCTGTGGGCTATCCTCCAGGGTCTCCTCTATGGGCAGTTTGGCAGTGATGGGTATGGTGATAAATGGTCAGCAGCATAGCCAAAGTCTACCTATTTTTAAATGGATACTACCCAAGGGAAAATTTCACAAAAAAACACCTCATCTTAAAGGACCACTATAGTGCCAGGAAAAAAAACTCATTTTCCTGGCACTATAGGGTCTTTAGGACCAGCCCCCCCCCCACCCTCATGGCCCCCCTCCCACCAGGCTGAATGGGGAGGAAGGGGTTAGTCACTTACCTTTCTCCAGCGCTGGGATCCCTCGGCGCTGTGGAAATCTCCTCCCTCTTCCGACGTCAGCACTGAATGCGCATGCGCGGCAAGAGCCGCCCGCGCATTCAATCAGTCCATAGGAAAGCATTACTCAATGCTTTCCTATGGATGTCCAGGGTCTTCTCGCTGTGATTTTCACAGTGAGAAGCTCGGAAGCACCTCTAGTGGCTGTCAATGAGATAGTCACTAGAGGCTGGATTAACCCTAACTGCTATGTTTACAACTGTAGGGTTAACCCTAGATCGAACTGGCACCCAGACCACTTCATTGAGCTGAAGTGGTCTGGGTGCCTATAGTGGTCCTTTAAGCAGGTTCAATTAATATGATCGAGAACTCAGTGAATTGCATTTTCCCCTGAACCCGATCAAATAAAACACCTATGAAGTAAGGTAGAACATTGAAAGGCATTACATATGTAAACTGATATAGAAACAATATTTGGGAAAGGAGTCAAACAACAAAATTATGAAACACAAAAACATTTTTGGGGAAAAATGAGCACTAGAATAATGTGTTTGTCTGGCTAATCCATGACAGCATCACAACAGGGTTAGCTCAGCCTACTTGGCTGTTTGGGACAAGAAATAAAATCTATAAATACTCCTCCTACCAGATAGGATCTCTAGTAATTTTTCCTGTACTACTAACTGTGGACAGGTTCTACTAATTTAAGGTTTTCTGTTTTATTTTATGTTCACCACGCCACTTTTTGAAAAGACCCAGCCAGAAAAGTTGAGCCTCTCTCTTCCTGGAGACCTAACACACGCAGCCCCTTCAAAATAACTCCATGGGTGCACCCCTTTTATTGACCGCGTGTCTGACCTAAATTCTCTCCTGAAAGAGATGACAATGGTTTGTTAGGAAGCCTCTAGATTTTATATACACTAGGTTTTCAGGTTTACCAAATCCTGATTTGACGGTGAAACACAGGCCTGCAGTTTTGAATTAATTCCAGCTAATTTATCTTGTTTTAATGAAAACTGCATTTTCTCTCAGGACAAAAGTATATCTGACAAGAACAAAAGTTCCTTAGCTGGTGGAATGGAATGTTAAAAAAAAATATCTTAACTTAAACAAACCAGTTGTTGTTTACGTTGTTATAACACTCTTGTTCACTTTTTTGTATCCTCTAACAGAAACCTAGAATGTGACGGCAGATAAGAACCATTCAGCCTATCTAGTCTGCCCAATTTTCTAAATACTTTCATTAGTCCCCGGCCTAAACTTATATCTAGGATAGCCTATGTATGCCTATCACACACATGCTTAAACTCCCCCACTGTGTTAACCTCTACCACTTCAGCTGATACATACATCCACTACCCTCTCAGTAAAGTAATACTTCCTGAAATTATGTTTAGCCTTTGTATCTCTAATTTAAGATCTCTTGTTGTGGTAGTTTTTCTTCTTTAAAATATACTCTCCTCCTTTACTTTGTTGATTCACTTTATGTATTTAAATGTTTATATTATACCCCCCTTTGTTGTCTTTACTCCAAGATTGATTTTTATTGTAAACATTGGGGTTGAGGTTTACTATGGTCATTGCTGCCGGCCAGGAGTAGTGGGAGTTTGAGCACAGGACGTATTTTTGTACATTTCTATTTACTTTTGTATTACATTGCCACCAAAACCATGTGTTCCATATTGGGGGTTAATAAGTAGGTAAATGTTTCAGAAAATACCCCTTTCTGTCTCAGAGATTTTTATACCTGAGGCTAAAAGAGACAAGGTTAACTGTTAGTATAGGACTCATTAAAGAGGTTTGCATTGACGTGACAGGTGAGCTTACTCCAGTCACCTCCAGTTATGTGCATAGGAATTTGGGATAGTGTGCAAGTAACTATTTTCTTTGTTTTTTATTGTATGCATTGGGGCTGATGTGTACTATGGTCATTGTTGCCACCCAGATAGTGAAAGTTTGAGCGCCAGACTTGTTTTTGTATTTTTGTCCTCCAAGCTATACATGTGAAGGTCCTTTAACCTTTCCTGGTAAGTTTTACCCTATAATCCATGAACATGTTTAGTAGCCTTACTCTGAACCCTCTCCGAAGTATCAATATCCTTCTGGAAATAGGTCTCCAGTACTGCATACAATACTCCAAGTGAGGTCTCACCAGTGCTCTGTACAATGGCATGAACACCTCTCCCTATCCAACCAAGCATTCTGCTAGCATTTCCTGCTGCTCTATTACATTGTCTGCCTACCATTAAGTCCTCTGAAATAATTACCCCTAGATCCCTTTCCTCAGATGTTGTGGTTAGGTCTGTACCAAATATTATATACTCTGCACTTGGGTTTTTACTCCCAAGATGCATTATCTTGCACTTATCAACATTAAAAGTAAGTTGCCACAGCTCTGACTATTCTACTAGTTTACCTAAATCATTAACTATTTGACTTATCCCTCCAGGAACATCAATGCTGTTGCAAATCTTAGTATCATCAGCAAAAAGACCTTCTGCAATATCACTAATAAAAATATTAAAGAGTATGGATCCAAGTACAGATCCCTGCTGGAGTATATTCAAAGACCATGCTTTGAATATACTCCATTGACTACAACCCTCTGTTGCCTGTCACTCAGCCACTGCCTTACCCAGGGGCGTATTAGCCGCGAGGCAAACAAGGCATTTGCCTTGGGCGGCATTCTTCAGGGGGCGGCAAAAAACGCCGCCCCCCAAATGCCCAAGGCAAATGTCTTGTTAGCCTCGCGGCTAACAGACATGCTGGGCGGCAGTGGCTGCAGCGCTGGGCGGGCGGCGAGGGAGCTCTTCCCCTGAGCGCTCTGCTCAGCTCCCTCGCGCGCCGCCAGCAGAGTGAGGCCGGGAGCCGGAAGATGACGTCATATTCCGGCTCCCAGCCTCACTCTGCTGGCGGCGCGCGAGGGAGCTGAGCAGAGCGCTCAGGGGAAGAGCTCCCTCGGCGGCCGCCCGCCCGCCCAGCGCTGCAGCCACTGGACCCCAGGGAGAGGAAGAACCCCCCCCAGCATTACCAAAGGTAAGGAGGCTGGGGGGGGGGTTAAATAAAAAAACAAAACAAAAAACCACTAGTGTGTGTATGTATGTTAGTGTGTGTGTGTGTGGATGTCTGTTAGTGTGTGTATGTTAGTGTGTCTGTTAGTGTGTGTATGTTAGTGTTTGTGTCTGTTAGTGTGTATGTTAGTGTGTGTATGTTAGTGTGTGTGTGTGGATGTCTGTTAGTGTGTGTATGTTAGTGTGTCTGTTAGTGTGTGTAAGTGTTTGTGTGTATGTATGTTAGTGTTTGTGTCTGTTAGTGTGTATGTTAGTGTTAGTGTGTGTATATGTTAGTGTGTGTGTGTGGATGTCTGTTAGTGTTTGTGTCTGTTAGTGTGTATGTTAGTGTTAGTGTGTGTATGTTAGTGTGTGTGTGGATGTCTGTTAGTGTGTGTATGTTAGTGTGTCTGTTAGTGTGTGTGTATGTTAGTGTGTGTGTATGTTAGTGTGTGTGTCTGTTAGTGTTAGTGTGTGTGTCTGTTAGTGTTAGTGTGTATGTTAATGTTAGTGTTAGTGTGGATGTCTGTTAGTGTGGATGTCTGTAGTGTGTGTGTTTGCCTGTGAGTGTGTGTGTCTGTTAGTGAGTGTGTGTCTGTTAGTGACTGTGTGTTTCTGTTAGCTAGTGAATGCGTATCTGTCAGTGAATGTGTGTGTGTGTATTTAGTAGGCGGAGCAGGGGGGAAGGTTGGGTGGCGGTTGCGCGGGTGGGGGTGGCGCAGGGGGGTGCCTGAGTTTTGTCCTGCCTAGGGCAGCACAAAACCAGGATACACCACTGGCCTTACCCATTCAACAATATTGGAATCAAAACTTAAAAATTGCAGTATATTGATAAGCCTTCTATGTGCAACAGTGTCAAAAGCCTTACTGAAATCTAGGTAAGCAATGTCTAATGTAGCACCTTGATCTATTATTGTAGTTACCCAATCAATAAAAAAAAAAAATCAATATGATTAGTTTGGCATGATCTAGCTAAAGTAAACCCATGTTGTTTAAAAATGGGTACTGTATAATGTTTAAACCTAAATTGAAGGGGAATTGTCACTTCCAATTAAATTAAATGTGGAACTCCACACCTCTTTCTGCAACTGGCCTTCTCAGCACCCTGGCAATTTTTGTTATAAGCTCTTTCTCTATGGTGACCAGCAAATCATACCTAGAAGAGAACACATTTTTTTTTTCTTATTTTCCTCCTTATTTGCAATGCGCACCCACTGCTGTGCCTGGACTGAACTGGATTGATTTTACATTTGCAAAATATTTAAAGGGACACTATAGTCATCAGAACAACTACAGCTTATTGAATTTGCTCTGGTGAGTAGAATCATTACCGTCAGGCTTTTTGCTGTAAACGATGTCTTTTCAGAGAAAATGCAGTGTTTACATTACAGCCTAGTAATAACTTCACTGGCCACTCCTCAGATGGCTGTTATGGCTGTCATGGGTCATGGCTGCCTAAAATGCATCCAAACATTCAGTATCTCCTCCCTCTGCATGCAGACACTGAACTTTCCTCATAGAAATTCATTGATTTAATTCATCTCTATGAGGAGATGCTGATTGGCCAGGGCTGTGTTTGAATTGTGCTGGCTCTGCCCCTGATCTGCCTCTTTATCAGTCTCAGCCAATCATATGGGGAAGCACTGTGATTGGATCAGGCTACCAATTCTGATGATGTCAGCAGACTGCTTGTTTGGTTTTTTTGAGGCAAACAGCATGCAGATCTACAGCTTCTGGATGAATACAGTAAGATTTTGCTATATTTATGAGGCATGAGGGATCCAGGGGGGCTAGATGGTGCTTTTAACACTATAGGGTCAGGAATACATGTTTGTGTTCCTGACCCTATAGTGATCCTTTAACATATATGTTTTAAAAATGAAGTCTTGCATGAAAAGTAGGTTGTTTTCAATGTATTATTCAGTGGTATAAGTTTCCGAGAAGTTGTGGTTGCTTTTGGAAAAAAAAAAAATAGTGATAAGTTTAGAACTTTACTGGTTGAAACTTACATGTGATGAAAGAGATTGTAGCAATATACTACAAACTGGGCAAGGTTTTAATCAATGTAGGCTGCAATTATCCAGACATTATGAAACTGTGACAGTGTCATAACTCCTGTGTCATGTAATTTTAACCCCTTAAGGACACATGACGGAAATATTCCATCATGATTCCCTTTTATTCCAGAAGTTGTGTCCTTAAGGGGTTAATGGGTCCCTGTTGGCAGGAAAAGGCACGCTACTCATGAGGCAACATGCAACTGTCAACTTTAAGTTGTTTATTGCAGCAGTATTGCTTTCCCTGGTGCAAGAAGAAAATTGTCTAGTTAAGCCACCCTACAATTTTTTCAAGTGTTAGTCATATATCACAGTGAAGAATGAGTCATGTGAGCTAGATTTCCATCTGGAGAATAAATTGTCAAGTCAATACTACATATGAAGTCTGGGATCCTAACTATAAAGGTGGAGAATCATTGTACTACAGGTGATTAAAAAAGTAGCAAGTGAGGTGAGAACGGACAACAGCTCAATTAGCCTGCCCTTCGGTGGGTCCCCAATCAGATCTCAAGCTGGTTTTAGCTCAACTTGTGCCATTACAGAGAGAACATATCTGAAGCATATCAGAATGGTCCCACCCGTAGGGTAAGTCCAGATTCAAAATGCCAGCAAGTTCCCTCTGCAAAAGAGATAAGGCAACCCCAGACGATCGTTTCATCCTTGTAAAGTATCATCAGTGAAGTATAGCCAATATCCCTCTAGGCACCGTGAGCAAGGGGTCTGGACATTGTACTACATGTGATATTTTTGTGTTGACACTTCTGTGTTAATAAAGAACAATGGAACCATTGCATCCATAAACAGAAATATTAACAGAAGAAAAGATAATTCAATATGGCACATGACCCTACCCTACGTCAATCAATGCTCCTAGTGCTCACCAAGGACCATCAGCACCGCACCAGACACCATAAGCACTGCAGACCCCACGAACCGCCGGAGCTTGGTTTGGGTTTCGCCGTCTCCAACCCACCCTGGACCTACGACAAGGCTCCAGGCTCCAGTGGGTTAACCTCTCTTCCTTCAGAGAGTGTAGCAGGAACAGCTCTTACAAGAGCTAGTGATTATCCAAGGGAGTATGATGATCATAGCAATCCCCTGTAGTGATATAGCAGTTCCCTACAACACGAGACAAGGCTGCGAGTTGAGGGTAAGAAGGTCTGAGCGTTTAATGGTACAGGTTGAATTTTTATACAGTTTTTCAGGCCAGAGGCACACCCACTGGACCTGATGGAGGACAGGGACACAAGGGAACCATAAACCAATGAAAACAGTAATTAACAGTATGACACTCCCACATACAGTAAACAATCCCTCTCCTTTGCCTGTGATATAATTAAGGTAGTTAATGCATTAACTTAATTATCCACAGGCAGAAAAAAAACACACATTTTTATAAAGTCCCATAAGTACCCCAAAACATAACATATCCCCATATCTTACATCCCCTGATAGCCCTGATCTGGGTGAACAACATATACAAACATCACGCAGATCAGATCAAGGGTTCGGAAATTCTATGGAAGTCATAGTTTTGCCCAGACGAACGCAGGATTTCTTACCCAAAACAGTTCCATAGAATCGCGGCTAAGTGCCAAACCCCTAAAGCACTTTAGCTTGTTAAAGTTCTTTATGTGTGAAGAGTATTTTCTATTTTTTTGTTTTGCAAAAAGTGCATTTTCAATAGAAATTTTCACTTTTATAAATTAACCTGGTTACACCCCGCTGGCATACAAGCAGACAACAGGTCTTGTTACTTCCTGGTTGTTTAGCTCAGTGGAGCTAAACTCAAGAGCCAGGCAATTATCCAGGCACCTGTCATGCAAAGACTTCCTTTTGAGCTGCACTGGGAAGTCGGTGATTGGACAGCCACAGAAAGTCTGGGCTGAGGAAGAAGGGTTGGGCTTGCAAAGGCAGCAGACAAGAGAATGGCATGTTTTTTGCAAGCTCTTTTTAGATTTATCCCCAGTGAAAAAAATGCATAATTAAATGCATGCAAGTTTTCATTTGGGGTATATATACTAAACAATGATTTTTATACATATTGTATTTGGGCAGTGAAGTGTCCCTTTAAAGTCTATTCCTCTATATTTCCCCACAACAAAATAAAATTTTGCACACAAAACAACAATGTGGCAGTTGAATGGTGTTTCCCATGTCTTACAAAACAGTAAACTTACAAATCTATCTTCAGATCCAGACGCAATGAAGCGACCACAAGAGCTTATAGCAATCCCACAAGGTTGACACCGATTAACATGACCTTCAAATCGTCGGACACACCTGTTAGGGAAAAAAAAATAATGAACACAGAAACAGCAACCATATTTTACACATATGAAATATGTCATCAAATTATTTTCAAAATACAGATTAGGGACAAGGCACACACAAAAATACAATCACATTCATTTTACATGATATATATTCACAATGCTCTTGCAACTTTAGTCCATTTAGCACTAGCAATATTTGTCTACCATGGTAAAATTTGTATAGGTCCCACCAATATTGGGGTACTGTGAAGTAGTGACACAATATGGCCATATGATGGAACTGAACCCCTATATTTGTTTGCTGAGATAGGTGATTTTAAGTAGCCTTGTAAAATTAAAATCTATATCGTTGTGTGCCCTGTTCCTTAATTTGTATTTTGTATAAATCTTGGTCTTGCAACACTGCTGAGAGATGCATGTTCTGAGTGTGCCCCAATTCCCCTTTTTTGATCAAACTATTTATGAACCAGATTATTAATGAACTACAATTACACCTATAAAATACAAATACAGAACACATTTTAAATTGAATTAAAGTTTTATGCAACTGGCTTGTAATATAGTTTTGAAAAGTACTAGCCGATTTACTAGTGAGCGTTGTTGGAATACAACTGTCATTATGGAAAAGTTATACCTTTTTGCTATTCACTATACAGTGTAATTCAGCAGGAGCATGTGTTTAAAACATATTCCATGTGAAGCTAAGCAGCCCAGAGAAAACCACAGAGCCAGAAATTTACTATTTGACATTGGGATGAGGTGTAAATCCTACGGTTCATATACAAATACAAAAGTCACTTGAACGACAGTAAAATTAGTTATTATAGGGAAACAGGCCCTTTCCGTGCTGCAGAATAGACATAACATAATGTACGAGGTCAGCGCTGATTGGCTCTCATACATGTTTAAATAACAAAATGGTAGAAAAACGTATTAACCAAGGTAAGCACAAAAAGTGTCTCCTTCCTTCATTCCCTGTGCAGTAGATTAAGGGTGATACAATATGCAGGTAGTGAAAGAAAGTAGCTAGGTGTTAAGACTGCAAAAAAACAGATCTGCTGTTTCACATGTATTATGCCGCTTATGCCAGATTGTGTTTTGCAACTATATATGTTGTGCATATATATGAAATTTTTATGTTCATATGCTGAAAGTGCTGATTTACGCTTACACGACTAGTAAATAGAGGTGACAGACGTCAACAAGACAAGTATGTCTGAAAAATCCAAAACGTAATATATTGTAGCTTCTGTTTCATAGATAAACTACTATTTTAATGATACTTTGACCTACACATTAGATAGGAAAGTAATAATGCTACAAAGCAGAGATACTAATTTTGGAAACCATTTGTCAAGGTAGGATCACCATGGTCCAGGATTTATCAATATCACAACTTGAACAGGAATGTTAATTCCTATAACCTGCACTGTTGGTGGTCCTCAACCCATCAAAAGAACACTCCAAGAACCATCACAGCTAGAGTGGTGATAGTGACAGGAGTACCCTAGTATTACTCAAGTGGAATTTGTCAAACCATTTGAGAACAGTTTTATAACTTACCTAAGTCTGTGTTTTGCCTGAACATCTGGATTTCTCCTGCAGGAGAAGCCAGACATCTAGGTTCAGCTAAGCATAGGTAATAGGTGTGTTCAGGTAAGCATCAGTGATCTAGGACCAACCTCATTGGCTGAGAGCACACAACTGACACCCTCAGCCAATGAGTACAATCTTGCATGGCCTTGCCTAATTCTGAGAAGCTAACCAGATGGTCCTGCAGGAACACCATGGAAGGTAGGTATGCAGTTCCATTGAGGGCTAGGGTTTTTAAGTGTTTTTTTGATAAGGACACAAGAAAAAAATTAATTCTCTCTCATTTGAGAAACTCAGACAAATTACAATTTGTTTTTATTGACAAGTAGGGTTTACTTCTGATATACAAATATAGAAAACCATTCACTTAAAGGAACACTCCAAGAACTATAATGACTACAGTGCACTGGAGTGGTTATGGTGCCAGGAGTGCGCTTGCACCCATTCCCCCTGCAATGTAAGTAGTATACTGCTGCTAGCGGTGTCACTTCTTACCTAAGGTCTGCCAGGCATTGGCCCCTGTCTCTATAAGAGTGAGAATCTCTCTGACTTACCTAAGCCTGGCAATGCATGGCTTAACTTATTGGTTAGAAGTGATCAGCTGACACTCTCATCCAATTAGCTAATCCTGCTCAGCAGGGCTTAGATCAGGACAACTAGCTTCTTGCATGAGCTTCCAGTTTTTTACTGACAGACGTCATAGCCCAGATAAGAAGTCAAAACATTAGCAATTTATTACATTAAAGAGGTATCAGCAGTGGCGGCTATGTAACGCGGCCCAGGCCCGTGTGGTATAATCGCCGGGGCCACGCGTTCAGGGGCCCATCAGGTGGCTCATTCTGTTAGGGCCACCTGATGGCAATGAATATCCAGGGGCGCTTAATCGGGCTGCGGCGCTTAACCGGGCCCCCTGTGATGATATCAGAGCTGGAAGGAACTGACTGCCCTGGTCTCTTCCTCCCAGCAACCACCGTGCCGCAAGGGATGAGGAAGGAGAGGAGGGAGTCAGACTAGGAATTCTGACTCCCATCAGCTGGAGCCACTGTACCCCAGGGAAAGTCCCCCTCCTGCACTTAAAGGGTAGGAAACAAGAGGGTGACTAAAACATATTGCATGTGTGTGTTAGTGTGTGTGTTTTTGTCTCTGTAGGTTTGTGTGTGTTTGTGTGTCTATATGTACGTGTGTGTGTTTGTGTGTGTCTGTATGTATGTGTCACTGTATGTTTTTGTATGTATGTGAATGTAGGTATGTTTCTGTGTGTGTGCATGTGTGTCTGTATGTATGTGTGTCTGAGTGTGTGTCTGTATGTGTATGTCTCTGTATATGCGTGTGTGTCTGCATGTTTATCTGTTTGAAAAGACACAGGTATAGGTGCTCTCTAGAATGTACAAGTGGACGGCAGCAGTAAACCAGCAGGACTTCCCAATACCTGCTATTAACCAGAAAGTGCAACAACAGAGTGGTGAACCGCGCCACAGAATAGTAAAGGATAATTAAGTATGAATAACAATATATACATACATACGGGGTATCCCAGTAATAAGGTAGTAAGTATAAACCTTAAAAAAAAATAGAGACAAAGATAGTGCAGTATAGCAATGCAAGATAATAGTAAAATGAAATGGAATATTGACGAAAACCAGTAGAAGAACCAACTCACACTTTCCAGAGCTGCTAAGAGCTCTGCTGTATAACGCCTGGACGGTATAATCCCCGTCTAAGGATATAGGAGTGGTGGTGAGATCTGGTTTCCAAGGCGCCACAGACGTGCATAAAATAGAAGCACAAATAAAATCCAATAGTGCAATACGTCACGCGACTAGCGGTGCATTCTGGGGGGGGGGGGTAGTTCATTAAACAAGCTTTCAGTCTTTCGGCATCCTCGGTTAAAAAGGAGGAAATTAGACACGATTATACAAGTATATATATACGCTTAATATGTAGAATTAACAGTTATTAATACACTTTGGTGTAAACCTATATAGCACAGCTTATTAATACACTTTGGTAAAGAGAGAAATAATTTTATATAGCAGCAAAACTTATTAATACATTTTGGTGAGAATCTCATTTGTGCATCTGTAGTACAATTAAAGGACCATTGTATCCATATATCTAGGCATCAAAAATATACATTAAGCTCTATATAAAATGTAAAATAAAAGAACACCCATCTTTCATTTTGCAATTTTTACTGATACCATACACCTCTCCTATGTTTTTATTTGTAAAGATTTACCTTGTACACATATCTCTTGACAAATATGGGTGTTCTTTTACCAAATGCCCTAATTTTGAAAAATACCTAGTGTTTTCATTTACTTTTGCCAGTTATGTGTAAAATTACAAGGAGTGTGTAACAGCATTCACATTTCAGTGTGCCTTATTTAAAAGGGATAACATAGAGATAAATACTAGGATTTTTTTGCATACTGTTGACTAAGATTATACAATCCGCTGGTTTAGATCAACTGTTTATGCTCATACTTTTAATTTAATAACCATCAAATTTTGGGTTGTACAGATCTGTATTGGGACATGATATATTAAGCAACTTGGGTGCTCCTATTTGATATCAGAGAAAGCCTGAGATATACTTAGTAGGTTACAATAGCCATATACTATAAGCACATACTTCTTTATAGTCATACAATCAGAAAATATATATGCATGACATGTATATGTTGTCCTCTTTTCTAATGTGGATATCACATTTCTTTATATTTCTTTTTTTAATAAATGACCAAATGCCTTAAACCTGAACAGGGAATTACAAAATATTGATATATATTTTGCGGTGTTTTGAAAGATATGTCCTGTGTTTGAATATGTATTACTGCATGCTAATCCTATGGAATCTGAAGTTACACTATTCTGTATCTAGAATGGCCATAGCAGATGTGATGGAAACATGAACTGTTTATATTAGCATACTGAACTGTGCCAACTAAATCTTTCCTGATTTTTTGAGATTATTGGAATGGAGACCATGATTTGACTGTGAAAACATGAATGCTGTATTATGGTTTATATTACAAAATCATCAATATGGCATAGAATATGTCTGTGACATGAAAATGATCATCAAGAATTAAAATAAATTCAACTGGCTGGAGAAGGTTACCCTGTTAGCATAAATGAGCACCCATTAAAAAGCTGTCTAGAAAAAAAAAAACAAAAAAAAACAAATTGTATGTCTTTTTATAGTAAACATACCACAAACATAACCAAACACTTTGTATTGCATTACCTCATGAGTATTAGGTAAACCGCTCCCAACCTTTGGAATGAATATATATATATATATATTGTCAAAATACCAGAGTATTGCAGTATGCAATCAGCAGAGGGAGCCGTATAATTTACTCATTAAAAATAGTTTGATTCCTGTCATGGATGTATATTTTTTATAAAACAGCCTCTAAAGGAATTGCAACTGATAGTGAATAATCACATTCAAACCAGGATGGTATGTAAAGCACTACATAGAACAAAACAATGTATCTTCAGCCAAGAGAACATACCTACATGATGATAAAGTGAATTTACACATACTTTTCAAAGTATACAAACTCAAGACCAAGCAACATTTATGGAACCACACAACCACTGCAACCTAAAATTACATTAGATCATCAAAACAAGCAGTAGCCACAGTGTATACATAATGATTACTCTCAAATGAAAATTAACTTTGCTCACAGTATGATTTTTCCACATATGTGAAAAGGAATAAACAAATTAGTACTCACCAAAAGTATAGACATAAATCTCTGTCATTAAAGCCTAAACCACATTCCTTAAAAGGCAAGAGGTATTTGTGGTATTATCAGTCTTCAATATTAAATGTTGTACGTATTTTTCATCATACTCGATTTATTTTACCATGAAATGTAATTTTGAGCTCCACAAGACATACACAAGAAAATTAAATTTCCGTTTACTGGTAAATGATTTTCTTTCCTAATGGTCACAACATGGCTACAGTTCTGACTCACTAAATGGACCTTAAAATGTTACTCCAAGCACCATGACAACGTCACTGATTTGACATTTATTTATTTTTGTTACAAAATTGCACAATTACACAAAAGAGACATGAGAGAATCATACAGAATACATAGCACAATCATTATGCCTCAAGAAGTTTAAGCCAATTTATGCAACATAGGACATATCAAGATACAGACAAAATCTAGCTTGCAACTTGGAGAAACCTTTTACCCAGACTCCACTTGACAGTACATTAAATGTTGAATTAGGGGAGAAAACAGTACACAATTCCAAGGAAGATGGAAGATATGTCAATGTTCTATATTATTATTATTGTTATTATTATTATTGCCATTTATATAGCGCCAACAGATTCCGTAGCGCTTTACAATATTTTGAGATGGGGGATGTAACAATAAATAGGACAATTACAAGAAAACTTACAGGAACAATAGGTTGAAGAGGACCCTGCTCAAATGAGCTTACAGACTATAGGAGGTGGGGTATTAGAAACATTAGGACAGGAAATATCAAGTAGGAGTGAAGCAGAGCTGGAGGAGAGAGCAAAGCACTATCCCATAGGAGAGAGCAAGAGACAGGTATGTAAAGTAGAGATTACTATGGGAGGCCATAAGCTTTCCTGAAGAGATGGGTTTTAAGGCCCTTCTTAAATGATTGAAGACTAGGGGAGAGTCTGATGGCAGTAGGCAAGCTATTCCATAGGAGAGGAGCCGCCCGCGAGAGGTCCTGCAAGCGCGAGTTGGCCGTACGGGTGCGAGCAGCGGTCAGGAGGTGGTCACGGGCAGAGCGGAGGGTACGAGGAGGGGCATATCTATGGATTAGTGAAGAGATATAAGTGGGGCTAGAATTGTTCAGTGCTTTAAATGTATGGGTTAGCACTTTGAATTGACTCCTATAGCATACAGGGAGCCAATGTAAGGACTGGCAGAGGGGTGAGGTGTGAGAGGACCGACTAGAGAGGAAAATCAGTCTAGCTGCAGCATTCATTACAGACTGTAGCGGGGCAATACGGCTTTTGGGGAGAGGGTTACAGTAATCCATGCGGGAAATTACTAGAGCATGGACAAGCTCCTTGGTAGCATCTTGCGTAAGAAAGGGGCGAATGCGGGCTATGTTTTTGAGTTGGAACCTACAGGACTTGGCAACAAACTGGATGTGAGACTCAAAGGTGAGACCAGAGTCAAGTATGACGCCAAGGCAGCGTGCTTGCAGGGATGAACTTATGTGGATATCACTGACATGAAGGGAGAGCGAGAGAGGAGGATCAGTATTAGGAGGAGGAAAGACAGGGCCGCCATCAGGGCATGACAACCGCAACGGGCCCCACATTCAGTGGGTAGATACCGGGGTCGCAGGGGGTCCTGAGACCCCGGTATGTGCCCACAGGGCCAGCCTCTTCTCCTGGGGGGCCCAGCAGCCGGTCACCTCAGGGCCCCCCAGAGGCTGGCCCTGCTGACACCCGGCGCGCGAGGGAGCACTCTCTGTGTGCTTCCTCTTCAGCTCCCTCGCGCACCGTACTGATGCCGGAGCCGGAAGATGACGTCATCTTCCGGCTCCGGCATCAGTACGCGGCGCGCGAGGGAGCTGAAGAGGAAGCAGCAGAGGAGAGTGCTCCCTCGCGCGCCCGCCCGGTGACTGCAGGGAGAAAATTTGAGTGAGTGAGTGGGGTGGGAGGAAATTTGAGTGAGTGGGAGTGGGGGGAGAGG
>OW240913.1:191093156-191191274 GCA_933207985.1 Pelobates cultripes
CACACACACACACACAGGCAGACAGTCACAGACACACACATACACACAGAGGCAGACAGTCACAGACACACACAGAGGCAGACAGTCACAGTCACACACAGGCAGGCAGTCATACACACAGACACACACACACATACACACATGGGCACACACACACACACACACAGAGGCAATCACAGACACACACAGAGGCAGAAAGTCACAGTCACACACAGGCAGGCAGACAGTCATACACACACACACACAGGCAGACAGTCACAGACACACACACACACAGAGGCAGACAGTCACATACACTCACAGAGGCAGACAGTCACACACAGGCAGGCAGTCATACACACACACCCACACACACAGTCAGACAAGCACAGACACACACACACACAGAGGCAGACAGTCACAGACACACAGAGGCAGACAGTCACAGCCACAAACACACACAGACAGCCACACACACACACAGGGGCAGGCGGCCATCCACACACACACACAGGAAGACATACACACACACACACAGAGGCAGGCTGCCATCCACACACACACACAGGAAGACATACACACACAGAGGCAGGCAGTGAAACACACACAGGCAGACAGCCACACAAACAGGCAGACAGCCACACAAACACACACAGGCAGACAGTCACACACACAGACACACACACAGTCACATACACAAACACACAGGCAGACAGTCACACACAGGCAGACGGTCATACACACACACACACATGCAGACAGTCTCTCACACACACACACACACACAGGCAGACAGTCCACCCAGGGCAACGCACAGGAGCAGACAGTCACACACAGGCAGGCAGACAAATTCACGCACAGGCAGGCAGACAGTCAGCTATTACACACACACACAGGCAGACAGTCACAGACACACACGCACGCCAGGCAGACAGTCACAGACACACAGAGGCAGACAGTCACAGTCACACACAGACAGTCATATACACACACACAGGCAGACAGTCTCTCACACACACACACAGAGGCAGACAGTCACAGACACACACAGGCAGGCAGTCAGTCATACATACACACACACACAGGCAGACAGTCACAGGAACACAGACGCAGACAGTCACAGTCACACACAGGCAGGCAGACAGTCATACACACACACACACACACACACACACACATTCCAGACGGTTTCACACACACGCACACAGAGGCAGACAGTCCCGCAGACACACAGGGGGCGGGCGATTACACAGTCCCGCAGGCAGAATAGCGAACAGTCGCGCACACACACACACATGGGCAGACAGTCTCACACACACACACCGCCGCACAGAGTCAAGACAGTCCCGCAGTCACACACAGGCAGGCAGACAGTCACATACACACACACACACATGGGCAGACAGTCTCACGCACACACACAGGAGGGGCAGATGAGTCACGGAACGCACGGGCAGGCAGACAGTCAGCCCACATACACACACACACACACACACACAGGCGAGGACAGTCTCACACACACACGGAGGCAATCACAGACACGCACACAGGAGCGGGGCAGTCCACAGTCACCGGGCAGACGAGAACAGTCATACACACACACACACACAGGCAGACAGTCACAGACACACACACACTGAGGCAGACAGTCACAGACACTCACAGAGGCAGACAGTCACAGTCACACACAGGCAGGCAGTCATACACACACACAGACACACAGGCAGATAGGCACAGACACACACACACACACAGAGGCAGACAGTCACAGACACACAGAGGCAGACAGTCACAGTCACACACAGGCAGGCAGACAGTCATGCACACACACACACACACACAGGCAGACAGTTTCACACACACACAGAGGCAGACAGTCACAGTCACACACAGGCAGGCAGACAGTCACACACACACACAGAGGCAGACAGTCACACACACACACACACACACACAGGCAGACAGTCACACACAGGCAGGCAGGCAGACAGTCACACACACTATGACTGAACAAGCATATAACACAAATTCTAGGATATGTTCTGGTTCAGAAGTTGGACACTTGCCTCCATCCTTAAGGGGAGAAAAAGAAGGAGGGGGGAGGAGATGATAACTAAAGTTCAATGTGACCCAGTAACCATACTAGGGTACTTTACACACTAAGCAGTAAAGTGTAATGAACAGTTCGAATTGCAAGATGTGTGCAAAAATGGCAACTTTGGAAATATTATCCAGTGCGACCACATTATAATTGTTTTACAATTGCAAAGGATTCATGATCACAAATGCCCATACAATAATTGTATTGCAAACATTAATACTTTTAGAGTAGATTTTAAAGCCAAAATGGTCACTTCTCAGTAGGCATATAAAAAGAAAAAGAAAACCTGAAATATGCACAATAATTTAAAACCCCCATGTTGAAGGACCACTATAGTCACCCTGACCACTTCAGCTCAATGAAGTGGTGTGGGTGCCAGGTCCCCCAGGATATAGCTCTTCAGATCATGGCCGCCATCAGGGGGTGAAAACCATAACAGTTGTCACGGGCCCGGCAGCCAGTGTTGCACCGGGCCCACACACTGATGGGGCCTATCGGGTGGCCCATGCACTTAGGGCCACCCGATGGGCCCTATATATTCAGGGGCCCGGTCAGCGCTGTGGCCGTGTTATAGCGCGACCGGGCCCCTTTAAAAAGAAAAAAGCAGCCGCCGCAAGTGCTGCTGGCAGGAGCGCATGCCCAGCAGTGAAGAGGGAGAGACAGCCGACTACTCCCATCACCCCCAGCCACCCTCTTGCAAAGAAACGGTAAGAGACAGGAGGGTGGCTGGAAAATGAGCTCTGTGTGTGTGTGTGTGTCTGTCTGTCTGTCTGTATGTATGTATGCGTGTATGTCTGTATGTCTATGTATGCATGTCTGTCTGTATGTATGTCTGTCTATGTATGTCTGTATGCATGTATGTCTATGTATGTCTGTCTGTCTATGTATGTCTGTATGCATGCATGTATGTATGTCTGTATGCATGTCTGTCTGTCTGTATGTATGTCTATGTATATAGATATATATGTATGTCTGTATGTCATTATATATGTATACAGGGAGTGCAGAATTATTAGGCAAATGCGTATTTTGACCACATCATCCTCTTTATGCATGTTGTCTTACTCCAAGCTGTATAGGCTCGAAAGCCTACTACCAATTAAGCATATTAGGTGATGTGCATCTCTGTAATGAGAAGGGGTGTGGTCTAATGACATCAACACCCTATATCAGGTGTGCATAATTATTAGGCAACTTCCTTTCCTTTGGCAAAATGGGTCAAAAGAAGGACTTGACAGGCTCAGAAAAGTCAAAAATAGTGAGATATCTTGCAGAGGGATGCAGCACTCTTAAAATTGCAAAGCTTCTGAAGCGTGATCATCGAACAATCAAGCGTTTCATTCAAAATAGTCAACAGGGTCGCAAGAAGCGTGTGGAAAAACCAAGGCGCAAAATAACTGCCCATGAACTGAGAAAAGTCAAGCGTGCAGCTGCCACGATGCCACTTGCCACCAGTTTGGCCATATTTCAGAGCTGCAACATCACTGGAGTGCCCAAAAGCACAAGGTGTGCAATACTCAGAGACATGGCCAAGGTAAGAAAGGCTGAAAGACGACCACCACTGAACAAGACACACAAGCTGAAACGTCAAGACTGGGCCAAGAAATATCTCAAGACTGATTTTTCTAAGGTTTTATGGACTGATGAAATGAGAGTGAGTCTTGATGGGCCAGATGGATGGGCCCGTGGCTGGATTGGTAAAGGGCAGAGAGCTCCAGTCCGACTCAGACGCCAGCAAGGTGGAGGTGGAGTACTGGTTTGGGCTGGTATCATCAAAAATGAGCTTGTGAGGCCTTTTCGGGTTGAGGATGGAGTCAAGCTCAACTCCCAGTCCTACTGCCAGTTCCTGGAAGACACCTTCTTCAAGCAGTGGTACAGGAAGAAGTCTGCATCCTTCAAGAAAAACATGATTTTCATGCAGGACAATGCTCCATCACACGCGTCCAAGTACTCCACAGCGTGGCTGGCAAGAAAGGGTATAAAAGAAGAAAATCTAATGACATGGCCTCCTTGTTCACCTGATCTGAACCCCATTGAGAACCTGTGGTCCATCATCAAATGTGAGATTTACAAGGAGGGAAAACAGTACACCTCTCTGAACAGTGTCTGGGAGGCTGTGGTTGCTGCTGCACGCAATGTTGATGGTGAACAGATCAAAACACTGACAGAATCCATGGATGGCAGGCTTTTGAGTGTCCTTGCAAAGAAAGGTGGCTATATTGGTCACTGATTTGTTTTTGTTTTGTTTTTGAATGTCAGAAATGTATATTTGTGAATGTTGAGATGTTATATTGGTTTCACTGGTAATAATAAATAATTGAAATGGGTATATATTTGTTTTTTGTTAAGTTGCCTAATAATTATGCACAGTAATAGTCACCTGCACACACAGATATCCCCCTAACTATAGCTAAAACTAAAAACAAACTAAAAACTACTTCCAAAAATATTCAGCTTTGATATTAATGAGTTTTTTGGGTTCATTGAGAACATGGTTGTTGTTTAATAATAAAATTAATCCTCAAAAATACAACTTGCCTAATAATTCTGCACTCCCTGTATATGTATGTCTGTATGACAGTATGAATGTATGTCTGCATATCATTATGAACGTATGTCTGTGTGTATGGATGTCTGTATGCATGTATGTCTGTCAGTATGTCTGTATATATGCATGTATGTCAGTCTGAATGTATGTATGTATGTATGTATGCCATTATGAATGTATGCCTGTATGTCATTATGAATGTATCTGTGTATGGATGTCAGGGTCTGTATGTCTGTCAGTATGTCTGTATGTATGAATGTATGTGTGTATGTATGTATGTCAGTGTGTATGTATGTATGTGTCTTTATGTCCTCATGCTTGTGTGTCTGTATTTATGTTAGTATGTGTCTGTCTGTCACTATGTATGCCTGTGTGTCTGTATATGTGTGTATGTCTCAGTATGTGTGTATCAGTATGTATGCCTGTATGCGTGTATGTCTGTTTCAGTATGTGTGTCTGTTAGTATGTATCTGTGTCAGGTGCGTACCTGGAGCATTTGCACCCGGGGCGGATCCTATATTTGGCACCTCCCTCCAACCCCCACCCTTTAAAAATGTAAAAAAAAATGATTATGTCTTTAGCACTGAGCAGTGTTTTTATTTTTATTTTTATGTATTTAGCACCAAGCACTGTTTGTGTGTTTGAATGTAGGCATGTTTTTGTATGGAGTATGTGTGAGTGAATTTACGGGTGTGTTTGCACGTATTGGCATTTGAAAGCAGGCGTGCATTTTTCTGTAGTGTGGTTTTTGAATATGGTGGTGTGTTTTTATGTAGGGTTGACATTTGGATGCAGGGTTGTATTTGTGTGTAGTGTAGGCAAAATGCTGAGATGTATGCACATATACATACATACCATAGGTGTGCGTACGCGGTGTGCCGGGTGTGCCTGGGCACACCCTAATCCCCGCGGCACGTCTATTTATTGAGCCCGGCAGGGAAGATCTCAGGATCTCCCCTGTCGGCTCATGCAGAGCCGGCGCTATCTGAGTGCCGGGTCTGCTCTCAGCCTCCCTCCCCACTGCAGTACGGAGGGAGGCAGGAGAGGACCCGGGGAGCTCAGCCAGCAGCTCCGCCGGATTCCTCTCGCGAGGTCGGAGCGTTGCCACTGCAACGCTCAGATCTCACGAGAGTGAACTCTAGCCCCACAGGACCACCAAGGAAAGCAGCAGCACGATCCCCCCTCCCTACATAAGGTAAGAAGGGAGGGGGGTATATTAAGTAATGTACCCCCACCTCCACAATCACCCACACACATACAGCACACACACACACATACAGCACACACACCCACACAGACACACAGCACCCACACACACACAGCACACACACACAGCGCACCACACACACACACACACACAACCTTCACACATACAGCACCCACACACACACAGCACACACATACAGCACACACATACAGCACCCGCACACACATACAGCACACACACACAACCCACACATACAGCACACACACACAGCACACACATACAGCACCTTCACACATACAGCACCCACATACAGCACACACACACATACAGCACACACACATGCACAGCACACACACACACACAGCACCCTCACACACACACAGCACCTTCACACATACAGCACCCACACACACACAGCACCCACACACATACAGCACCCTCAAACACACAGCACATATACACGCGGCGTGTGTTTGTGCTTTAGGGTGCACACCCTAATGCAATAGGCTGCGCACGCCTATGATACATACACACATAGAGAAACACACAGGCACAGACACACATACAGATAGAGATACAGACACACTGATACAAACACGGACACAAAAACAGATACACAGACACCCACTGACACATACAGATACACATATATCAACACACATACAGATACACAGACACACATGTATAAGTGTGTCTGTGTGTGTTTGTATAGTGAATGCAGTGTGTGTGCTTGTATAGTGGATAATGGTGTGAGGGAAGGGGTGATGGTGGGGGGGTGAAGTGAGAGGGAGCTCAGGAGGGGGGTGAGGATGAGAGGGAGGGGGTGATTGTGAGAGGGTGATTGTGAGAGGGAGGGAGGTGATTGTGAGAGGGAGGGGGTGGGTGATGGTGTAGGTTGGTGAAGTGAGAGAGAGGAACTCAGGGTGTGAGGATGAGAGGGAGGGGGTGATAGTGAGGGGGGTGATTGTGAGAGGGGTGATTGTAAGGGGGGTGATTGTGAGAGGGAGGGGGGTGATGAGGAGAGGGGGGATGATGCAGGGGGGACTTAAAAATTACCTTAAATCCCTGGTGGTCCAGTGGGGGCTGCCTGGTGGTCCGGTGGCCATCTTTTCCGGTCTGCAGCTCCGCAGAGCTGTAGACCATGGATCTCGCAAGACCAAATCAGAGCTTTGATTGGGCAGTGCTCGCAAGACACATGGTCTGCAGTTCTGCACACGGCGGTAGGTGCAGGAGGGGCATTGCAGTCTGCCCCTGCCCACTCCTTAGTACGCCACTGCTGACAGGTCCTCAGTCACGGACCGAGGACCCGACAGTTCAGTCGGTCCTAAGTCAATTTAGGCGGCCATGAGGCCACAGCAAGTGTGAGGCCTAAGGTGGCCGCCTAAATCGCCTAATTAGAGAGCCGCCTCTGCATAGAACACAATAGGAAGGGTATTGAGGGAGATAGCAAATAAACATGGTGGGTAAGAAGCAGAACTGGAGGTGAGAGTGGAGTGTGGCCCTCTAGGAGAAAGCAAGAGACAGGTTTGTGAGGTAGAAGCCTCTGGGAAGCCAAAAGCATAAGCTAATGGGCGTAGCATTACATTAACTGTGCTCTGCTCTACAAAGACATTCAACTTATTCTATGGAGATAGAAGTTGCATCCAGAAGACTGGATGCAACTCAGGTCTCCTAAATTCTTATTTTTATTTTTTTTAAAGTAATTTTCAAGTTCACAATGTACATTCTGTGTCACATGTTATGCAGGGTATACAAAATATACAGAAGAGAAGTGATTTGTTAAGTCATTGGTATACAGAAAACAATATTATGCATCATTATGAGCAGTTTTAATAAATGAGGATATGGGATAGGGGAGAGAGGGGGTAAGGGACATGGATATAGAGAGCTAGATTTAGCCTTATTTGTGTCATGTTTGATTAAGGTGTCATGCCTGGGTTTTCTAGAGGCAACTGCAGACATCCCAATAGGAAAGGGTTATTGGTGGTGAAATATACATATGAACCACTATCATAGTACAGTTGGCGTATTATGAACAGGTTTGGGTTTTTTTTATGAACTCAGCTGGCGAGACTTCAAGTCAGGGGTCGCGGCCTCTAAAGATATCCCACATCTGGCAGGCTTTGCTCCAAAAGGTTGCCTTAGTGTTTGGGAGACCACATCATGGATATGAGTGTGTGTGGGTGCATTATTTCATTTTCTAATATCACCAATTGGGGCGGTGCTATGTGAGTGTGGGCTGGTACCATGCTGTTAATGATAGTAGCCTTGTAGTAGATGTGTAGGTTGTGCATTCATCCCTCCTTTGGCTGTTTTTTGATATAGTATATGTGCTTTTACCCTAGGTATCTTATATGCCCGAATGAATTGGATGAGTAACCGCTGCGCCTCCTAAAAGTATGTGGTAGGGAGGTTGACAGGCAGTGTGCGGAATAGGTATTGAAATTTGGGGACTATAATTATTTTAAGGCCACTAGTTGGCCAGTCCATGAGACATACTTCTTACGCCAGCTGTCTAGCGTTGTCCTGACCTCCTTCAGTAGCCTTATATAATTTGGTTTATATATACCAGGATTGCTGGCGGTGAAGACAACACCTAGGAAGGTGAGGCTGTCCTACTTCCAGTCAAACCCATGTTGGGATTGTAGGACTAGTAGTATGTGTTGTGGCATATTGAGTCCCATAGCTTGCGTTTTGGTCATATTAATGTAATAGTAGGAACAACTACTGTATTCTTGTAAGATTTCAAGAAAGGATGGGATGGAGATATGGGGTTGTGTGAGAGTGAGGAGAACGTCATGTGCGAATAACGTGAGCTTATATTCAGTGTCTTTAAAGGGCCGCTATAGGCACCCAGACCACTTCAGCTTAATGAAGTGGTCTGGGTGCCTGGTCCAGCTTTTTTTTTTTTTTTTTTTTTTTATAAACATAGCAGTTTCAGAGAAACTGCTATGTTTATGTTAGGGTTAATCCAGCCTCTAGGGGCTGTCTCTTGACAGCCGCTAGAGGCGCTTGCGTGCTTCTCACTGTGAAAATCACAGTGAGAAGACGCCAGCACCCATAGGAAAGCATTGAGAATGCTTTCCTATGGACTGGCTGAATGCCGCCGCAGCTCCTGCCGCGCATGCGCATTCAGCCGAAGAGGAGGAAAAGAGGGAGGAGGAGAGCTCCCCGCCCGGCGCTGGAGAAAGAGTTTACCCCTTCCTCTCCATCCAGCCCGGCGGGAGGGGGACCCCGAGGGTGGGGGCACCCTCAGGGCACTATAGTGCCAGGAAAACAAGTATGTTTTCCTGGCACTATAGTGGTCCTTTAACCTTTATGACGTGGATGTTGGGGTTACATCAAATGAGTGTCGTGAGCGGTTCTAGTGCTAGCATGTACAGTAGGGGAGAGAGGGGGCAGCCCTGCCTAGAACCATTTGAGATGTGAAATGGGACAGAGGTGAAGCCCCCTCCCGCCACCTTAGCAACTGGGTTGCTGTATAAGGCTTGGACTGCCAAGATAAATTCTTGTGGAAACCCATATTTTTGCAGTACCGCGAGGAGGAAGGGCCTATCAAATGCTTTTTTCCGCATTTAGTGAGAGGAATACACTGTGCCCCACCCTCCCAACCCCACAAAAAAACTACTTGGTCATCGTATATAATCATTGGGAGTATGGTGGACAACCTGTTTGCGTATATTTTTACGTCTGTGTTTAAAAGGGAGATTAGGCGTAGGTTTTGCCCTTTATTTGAGATTTCCCCCGGCTTGGGAAGAGTGGTAATATGTGCCATAAGCATGTCTTCAGGTGTATCTCCCTGTGTGAGCATTGTTGTATAGGTTAATAGTTGTGGGGCTAACGTGTGTGCGTACGTTTTATAGTAGATATTTGGGAAGCCGTTTGAACTATCTCCTGTTCCGTTATGGGAGATGGGAGATTATCTTTGTTTGTCGGCGGTTAGGGTCGGCAGTGTGATTTTTGCTAGAAAAGTATTTATGTCCACGTTTGTGGGTTGATACGTATGGGCATCCTCTTTCCAAGTTATATAGGGTTGTATAGTATTTCACTAATTCGTCGGCTATGTCTTGTGGGTTATAAAGTTTTTCCCCCTCAGTATTTAATATATAGGAGATGTTCGTGTGCTTGAGCCGCAGTTTTGTAGCTAGTTTACCCGTTTTTATTATTCTGGTGGTACCCTCGTATTTTTTGTTTTAGGATCATGTATGTCGTTTTTGTCATGCCCATGTCATTAAGTCGGCTGGTGATAGAGGTTAGTAGAGTATCATTGGGTTGGATGTGGTGTTTTGCTGTGGCATCTCTGAGGTCATGTAGTAATGTCACATATTCCCTGTGTGCTTGTTTTTTGAGGTAGGAGGCTCGGCTCAGAAAAAGGCCACTCATGACTGACTTGTGAGCTTGCCATACCATCAGGGAGGATGTCCCCTTGTGATCATTATTAGAGAAATAGTCAGTGAGCGCAGTGTGCATTTCCTTTTGGAAAGGGTCATCTCTTATTAAGGATTTGTTTAGTATCCAGCAAATTGTGTTGATATGGTCATGAGATTTGGTGCATTGTCAGACCAAAGAATGTCTCGCTATGTGTCACTTTTTTCAGGAGGGGACCCGTTGTCAAAATGTAATCTATCCTTGAGTGTGTTCTATGTGCTTGGGAGTAATGGGTATAGGAGCGGTCAAATGGATGCATTGCCCTCCATGTATCATACAAGCTGAACTCAAGTAGTAGCTTGGTTAAGGATTGGCATTGTGGTTTAAGGTGCTGGTGTCTAGATGCAGATGGTTGTAGGGACGTATCCAGTGTGTGGTCCAACGTGTGGTTTAAGTCTCCACATATCATCATAAGTTCTGTTCTGATGGGGATTAGATAAGTTCCTTTGTTGGGAGTTGGGACTCTATATGTTTACAATAGTGTAAGCGATATCGTTGATTGTGCACAATAGTATGAGATATCATCCCTGACTGTCAGTTACGAGCTTGAGTAGCTGGAAGGATAAAGATTTGTGGATGAGTATGGATCCACCTCTGGCTTTAGAAGTGTGGAATTGTAGGCTATTCATTGATGCCAAAAGAGGGGATGCGGAGTTTAACTAAATGTGTTTCTTGTAAACATACATCTGCGGAGACTCGTTTAAGGTCTTCTAGTAATTTGCAGCACTTATGAGGGGTATTGAGGCCCCGGGTGCTATGAGAATATATTTTTATATTGGTGGGTACCAAAGCAAAGTGTGGTGTGTCAAAGCCATGGTTGCGTTACAAATTGACTTGTCTGCCAGAGGGAGATCGGCCATATGGTAGTATGCGACCTAGTGTGAGATTTTTGCTGGTGGGGTTGCTTTTCCGAGCACTCTATGGGTAGAGGAATTAACCAAGGGGACCGGGGTTGGAGGAGTAGGTTGCCTAGCAACCAGGGAAGGTGAAGAAACAGTATGTACAGTATTCCCCGCCAAGGGTAAAGCGGTGCATATGGGGTGCACCATGGGGGTATCCGTATCTGCTATACGGTGTACGTGGCTACCTGGGCTGTTAGGTAGGGTGATGTCGTAATGGTGAGAAGTGAAACCTCAGTATGTGTAACCATGAGATGTACTTAACATTTAGAACATTATAACCCTTAAGATTAACATAACATTTGATCGGTTGCCGACACAGCTAGCATTGGAGGAACCATCTCCATTTCGTAACGTGGTTTCAGCTGTGAGTGGCTATTACCACAGAGTGTGTGAATGGGAGGTGTGCCACCATGGGATTTTCAAGGGTTGTTATTGCTTAAGGAATGGGACTATGTACCCCTGCTTTCACAGGCATGTGTTTCAATCAGGAGGCAGTGAGAGGCTATGGTTTACATCCATCCCGCTCTTGGGAGGGTGGTACGCAGAGCCCACTAGTCCCTAGGATCGTTTGCCCATTTTGGCCCATAAATTTGTCCCAGACTCACTCCGGCTTAGCCCTCTCCTCTATAGTAAGATTGTGTGGAGTTGGGGTATTAATCTCGCCCACCAGGTAGTGCGTGAGATACATGCCAGGTTCTTTGTAATGGCGGCATACATTAAATGATGAGCTTAGCTAGTTAACATTTAACAATGGGAGTTGAGGTTCCTTGGGGCCAGTGTGCTAGATAAAACTATGAGTTATGTCGGGGTTGCAATACTTGCGTAAATCGGCAACCTGGAAAGCTCACAGCATGTAGGGTGTGTTCTTTGTTCTGCTACTCCGTCTAGGTGGCTGCCCATTCCTGGGTCAGTTTGGCAGGTGAGGCCGGCAGGGTCTTTGTGGGTGATATCTTAAGGTCTTCAGGCCTTCTTCTGGCGTTTGCAGGAGGGTGAGTGTCCCATTATTCATGATGAGCAGCTTGGTAGGATAACCCCAGCGGTATCTGATATCATCATGGAAGATAGCGGTTGCCTGTTGGAAGGCTTTACGTCTTCTTAATGTTGCTGCAGACAGGTATTGGGAAGATTTTCACACATGCATAGTCGGTCAGCAGGGCTACTGTGTGGCTGCTTTTTAGAATGATTTCTTTGACATAATAGTAGTGGATGCGCAACAAGACATCCCTTGGCATGGATTCCGCCAGGTGTTTGGGGCATGCGACACGGTCCAGTAGCCGCATATTGGCAGGCACGTCAGGGGCTACTGCATTCAGGAGGCTGCCGACATATTGAGGTAAGTCGTCCGGGGGGGGGGTTGTTTCCGGAACACCTCTAAAGCAGAGGTTGTTTTGTCTTGATCTGTTCTCCGCATCCATCATTTTTGACTCCAGAGCCTCTATGTGCTGTTGTAGTTGTTGCACATGGTCTGCAGGATCATTATGGGCTGTTGCATATTCAGCCATTTTGGTTTCCGTGTGAGCTGTTCTCGTGCCCAGGTCCAGGAGATCTTTGCGCAGCGTGTCCACACTGGCTGTCCAGGAGTGTATCAGTTTGATGGATAAGGCGTCTAGGGCTTTGTGAAGGTATTACATGCTGATCTTGTCGCCCTGTTTGGTGTCCCCTGGCTCAAAAGGCAGGCTGCAGTCGTCCGACGAGCCTCCGCCATCTTGGGATGCGGCCTGCATGCGTGGCTAGGCCAGGCTTCTGGTTAAAAAATAATAATTTGGCATCCTTGGTTAGCCACACCCCCTCCTAAATTCTTATTTTAGTGAATAATCCTCCTGGTCTTAATCAGATGATCGTTTGCATGAGATAGTGATTTGACATAGTGTGACGCACATATACACATATAAAGGTGCTTTTTCATACCTCAGATTTCTTACATCCCACAATTTAAGGCCATCACCAACAGCAGTTGTCACAAAAAGATTATAAGCTTCAGGTTGCTGAGAGGTGAATGCTGAGCCCTGTAATGAAAAATAAAAACATACATATAAGTAGTAAAACTAGAATTCCATTCTGTTATTAAATTTGTTGTGAGATTGTACTGCTTAAATGGGTTACTTTAAGCAATCTACAACTTTGCATGATTACAAAGGCTATGGTGTAAAGTGTACCCACCCGCAAAATTCCTGCAGCTTTTGCAAGTCCATATGCCCCAAATGAATACATGCATGAAAAAATGCATGCATATATTCATTGAGGATATATTTACCAATTGTTTATTTTTTTTGTTCATGATTTTAACTGCGGAGTGGCCCATATATGCTGATTGGCTCATAATTGTAGCGATATGTAAAAATTGTTGTGTCTATAAGCCAGCTACCTGGCTCTGACACAGCAAATAAGGAGTTTTTACTGCCTCTTTTGCTGTCCCAATTTCAGTATGCACATAGTAATCTAGGTGGAAATAAAACTGATGTCCATCGAGTTCAATTTTCATTCAAGAAAGTATTTTTTTTTCTTTTTTATTATTCATGTTTGCATTTTCAAAAAACAATTATATAATAAATATTTTGTATAAATAGCATATATTAGTATGTAGTTATCAGTTTTAACAAATAGACAAGACAAATCCAAAAATGAATAAAAAATGTAACAATAAAATACAAATATATAATTATTTCATACAACCCATTATCGGGTAGCCCAGTGAAGATCAGAGCTATATAAGCAGAGAAAGAGCATAGTAAAAGGCAATGAAAAAGTTTTTGCTAAATTTCGTAGATGTGTGTTGTCCTAGTTTAGGGGTCTATATATTTCTTTCAGGGTAGCCACCTGGACTAACATTTTTCAACTGTATCTCTAATTATATTAAAGCTGCATTCCATCCTGTATTGATATGAGATTTGATTGCATATAGACGGCCAATTTTGATCAGGAGATTTCCAACTACAGGCTATAACATTTTAGTTGCAAACAGAATATGAGTTATTAAATAATTTTACTTTTATTGCAAAATGAAAAATCAATATTCTATAAGAATATAGAGGGAGTAATGTCTATATGAAATAGTTTATGTAGGCAGATTTTAATTTGGAATTTGATTGTTTCCAACTTTATACAGTCCCACCAGATATGTAGCAAACGTCTTATGTCTGATTGACATCTCCAACGTATATCAGCGTTGTTTCTAGAAATCTTTTCAAGTCTCTTGGGAACTAGATACCATCTAGCTCTAGCATTGAGATACAGTGAATTCTCTGAGGTACTCGTTTGATCCATTTCAACCACTTTTCCATAGGAAATTGAGTATGCAATTCATATTACCATTTACATATCAGGGAAGGTTTACATATTTCAAAACCTATATATTGAGTGTTAGAGTTAAAAAGCTTTAATATTTTAGACAGTATCTTTATTTTTATTTTTTTGAGTAGATGAAAAATGGAGCAGATTGTCAACCAAGTGATGTGGTATACATTATTTATTAATTAAATCATTCTTAACTCACAAGTAAAGAAAAATGTTTCTACCTTAGAGCTCAAATTTGTTTTGAAGTTTTTTCCCTCAATCTTCAATTTTACAGAATTGGGTTAGTTCTGTGGCATTCAGAGTTTGATCATTTAATTTAAGATATAATCTTACATAGATACGGAGTCTTTAGATTTAGAAAGATTAAGAAAAAAATATCATCAAGATAAATAATAGTGTGCATATATGAAAGCTTTCGATATCAGGGTTTAACCCCCTTTATTTCTACTTTTCTGAATTTACACTGTTTATCTGGGGACACAATACATTTATATGTGGTAATATTAATTGAAATCATGTTAGTTATCTCAATTTAAAATTAAATTGATAAATATATAAATGAAAAATTACCATCAACTATATCTTCAGCCTAGTCACAGGAAGAGAGAGGGAGAGAAAAGGAAGAGAAAGAGAGAAAAAGAAAAAACTTGTTAGGTTTCCTCTCATCTAATTTGTGTCTCATCTAATTCAATAGTTCTTATTAAAAAAACAAATAAATCCATATGGCTCAAATGTTATAACACTGTGATTTGTGTCTAGCAATAGGCTAGAATAATATTAAAATAATCTCAAATATCTTCTGTGTTAACTAAAAATATTGCTTTCCCCCTTCTTTTTTTCTTTCTCTTCAGTTCTATTTTGACTCAGAATAATTGTATTTACGTGTATTAATTAGGGAAGGGGAGGTGGAAACAAACAAACAAAAAAAACATTAATTAGATCAAGATAAATTATGTGGTAGTGGATAAAAACATAAACTGTCTGGGTTTAACACCCTTTGTGTCCACATTTGTGAATCATGTCGCTGCTTATCCTAAGGCATTTGTGAATTTGTATCTGGTATAATTAATAGAGATTCAAAATTTCTGTATCATGATAGAAGGAAAAAGGGAGTTAAAGAGCAATTGACTAGATTTTCCAAGCTTCATGACAATATTCCAGAGCATCAGATTCTCCTGTAGTGCTTTAGGATCCGAGAAGGAACAGGATATAAAGCTGGATATAACCATCTATAACCATAACCATCTATAGCTTAGTCCATTAGACCGTAGAATTTGTTTGATCTGTAAATTTAATTATTGCAGTTCTTGTAGCATATGAAATGTCCTGGAATACCTTAATTTCTTTATAATTATCCCAAAATGATTTCTAAGAACCTTATAAGAATGTCCCATGGAAACCTCTTGTCTGTAGCGGTAAAGTATGTAAGCCGATGATATCTCTCAAAGAGATTTATTTCCAGTTTTCCAAAAGCGATCAACAAATTCAATAAATCGCTTAAGTATAGACCAAGTTATTCCTGGGTGACTGATTCACTAACACGTCTGATTCTTACTTTTTTTTCACTGCCCTCTGCCTTCAAGACATGTGACTATTTTCTAGATATTTAATTATTTTGTCCATCTGTAGATTTTCAGTTTGTAGTATCTTGTATTCATATTGTACCTTGTCCAGAGTGTCTGCTTGTAAAGATGTTGTGGTATAAAGCGGTAGAACATCCTTCTTCAAATTTTGCATATTGTGATCAAAATCTTGTTTGATTTTTTTTTTTTTTTTTTTTTATATTATAAATTATCTAGCATTTCTGAGATGCTTTGATGAAACATGGGAGGATCACTGACCATGGAGTCATCTTCTACATTATAAGATGGGTGTAGATCTCCCCCATGCTAATGATGACCCAACTCGCTAGTCTGAGATCGCCTTTTAATGTCTGGATTTGTAATTGCTGGTTTATTTAGTAGGATTAGTATTAGAAGGATTCTTTTCTCTCTTTTTCTCCTTTTGGAGCCATATTAACTAAGAAAATTGTCTGATTTTGAGATTTTTCAAAAACAGAACTTTAAATGAGAGTGTGCAGGGTTACCTGTAGGGTATGTGGAGCAATAGGTGGGGGGAAGTTTGCAATCAAAATTGCCTTATACTTCTTTCTATATTTCTTCTGTTGCATAACGCTTTTCCTACATGTAGAAGGAATAGCTCAGATTTTGAACTTTAACTTTAATAACTTATGGTATCTTCTTTAGGGGCTTACAAAATCACTAAAATCAATTAATCTAAAAAGCACATAAAAGCCAATTTCACGAAGCCTCTGGTAAGTTTTTAACTTTTGACTATAAGAACTTATAATTCTTTAAAAGCTTGGGAAGTCACTAATGTCAGTTAATCTACAAAGCAGATACAAGCCATTTTCAGGAGAACTTTAGTACAATAAAGAATGAATATTACAACTTAGATAGTATTACTTAAGATATTTACTGTGGCAGAACCACTGCTTGTTCGGGTGCTCTCCCCTGGCGTGGTTTTCACTGTGTTTCGTGTATTGTACCTCACACCCGGTTTGGGAGTGCACCTACGAAAGGAACTCATTCTCTCCCGAACGGGGACCACCCATAATCCCATTTAGAATGCTAGTTAGAATGTTCAAGTAGAATGTTCTCACCTCTCACATAGTTGCGAAACCGCAAGGGAAACAATGAGTGCTCCCCTGGGTGGCCACCATTTCGTATAGATGAACTCCAGCCTGGGGAAGCATTCATGGATTATTGCCCGACTCGTTCGTCTCCCGAACAAGGACCACCCTGGTGCCTTTGAAATGCTCCCACCAATATATAAGAACGTTCACATTTGCAACATAAGTGTGAAACTGCAACGTTCGCACAGACAACATAAGTGAGAAAGCGCGAGGGAAGTATTTAATGAGTGCTGCCCTGGGTGGCCGCCATTTCATGTAGACAAACGCCAACCATTTGTACCCCGAAAGGAGACTCTTCTCTTGCAGGTTTCAGCACAGGAATCTCGCGAACAGAGATTGCTCGGAGAATGTGCCAGTGTGAGGTCACCTGAGATTTGTGGGGACACTTTTGGGGCACTGGCTGGTTTGGCAGGCTTCTCTGCGCCTGGGAGACAAAGGGATGATCTCTTTTCCCACGTCTTGGCTCCTTCCCCCCTCGTAGTCCTGGGCGGGAGACCCCCTTGCTGGAGTGGCGGGCTTTCCATATTTGGGAGACAAAGGAACAGCGACCCCGCCCAAGCATAGAGGATCCTGGGATAACCCCTGTTTACGTGTGTGGAAAACCCCTTTCATTGGGGTATGCATAAAAGCCGTGTGTGGCAATAAAATTGTGCTGTACTTCCAGAGCTGTGTGTCGTCCACTTACTGGGGAGAAATGGGTCTCTTTATATTCTAAAGTGGTTCCTGAGCGGCTGAAGAAAGGTAATAGCAGAGGTCATTGATCGTGTTACCCAGGGTCTGCTACATTTACTTATCTTTTTTTTTTCCCCATGCTGTGAGAGTCAGAGTAGATTTTAGGAATATGCCTGTCTGCTATAAATCAGGATTTTACATGTTCACTATCTCATGGAGTTCCTAACTTCTAAATGGCAGGGTTTGCTCGCAGTGTCAGATTGTGGAAAAAAATTGTCTTGGGCACTTTGGAAAACAGCAGCCCACTGAGAAGGGGGTGGACCAGAGAGGGGTGTGTTTTGTCATCACCAATGACAAGCATGCCCTCTCTCAAAGTGAGTATGTTTGTTCAATGCTCTTCAGGGCAGCCCATGTGCACAGCCTTGCTGAAGTGCTCTTGCATGAGAAAAAGGTCCTGTATTTGTTCTGCGCAGCCCAAGCAAATGTATTAACATTCTTGAGTTGTGTTTGTTTGTGACTTGCTTCTAGTGTTTCCATAAGTGGGGTACCAGAGGACAAAAGGGCCAGGAAAGCGTATTGTGCTTGTGGGATTGAGTGTGTGTAGAATGAGGTGATTGTGGTGTAGTGTTTTGTGTAAATGTCGGCTTCAGTTGTGCTATGCTTGTGGTGTAATATGTGTGGCTAGGGCTGTAGAGAGTGTGTGTGTACAGGGGGCATATTGTGTATAGGGGATGTAGCGAGTGTGTACCTGTTAAAAAAAACTGTTAAAAAAGCTCAAGTAATACAGCTTTATTTATAAAGTAGATTACATTGAGAAGTATCAGGTCCTCACAGTGGAGATAGATCAGGGGCACAGGTTCTTAACTTTTAAACAAATAGTATTTATTGCACATATTGGATATCACATTCACAGGTTAAAAGATATATAACGTTACTTATATGAGACATAATGCAATTTTAACAGGCTCATAAAAATGTGAGTTGACTACATAAAGAGAGTATTCTTTCCACAATTTGGTTATTACTGTTCTACATGAGAGTGTATTTTTTTTTTACCTTTCAGTGATAAGCAATATGCTGTTAATCATATTATGAGCAAACAGAGAAACCGTCTGAATATCACCGAAAGAGGAGACCTTTGTTTGTTCTTTATGAAAATCGAACCAGATATTAAATATTTAGTCTCGCAGCATCAACCTCAAGGATCTCATTAATCACTAGCGGTAATTTAAATTTACTTTATTGTTTTCTCATTAAACTTTATAAAGTTAAAAACCATTATAAACATGCATAAAGTAGAAATAAAAAGATAAATGTAAGTACTTTTTTTTTTTTTTTAAAACACCTTCCTTTCTAAAAAATATTCTGCAGTTGCGCTAAAAAAAAATTAAAACTGGTGGTCGGTAAGGAAATTTTTCCATCAAGAAAGATGCATTAGTGGGCAGTAGGTATAAAAAGGTTGACTACCCCTGGTTTAGACCATGCTAATGCGAGATACGGCCATTTGGAGCGATTACATTCCAGCTTCTCCTCCCGTCCTCTCACCACTTCACCATTCAGCACCTTTCCCTTGAGAGGCGCGTACATGCGGCCGTTACGTTGCGCATATCATTACGCCCCACAAGTTCAACTTTTACAACATATTATTTTATGTTGTTGCTCCAAAGGAATGCAAAAGAAAAAAAACAACATTGAATTGATGGCCAATTGTTCCACAAAAATGGAACAGAATTCCTTCTTGAATCCATAATGGCAATCAGACTTCTCTTTGGATCAACAACAATGGAATAACAACAAACATACATGTTAATTTTACCGCAAGACTGTAGGCTTCATATTTTGCTTAACTTTCTTTATTGCCACTCTATCGCAGCAAAACAACAAATAAAAAGTGTAACCAATAAAAACTTAGCCAATCAGAAACATATCCAATGGTTCTATAATTCCTTCCAACAGGAAGTACTACCGCTTTCTTTGCTTCTCCATATCAACTTCTAGCCATGGTATTGATTTCTCACTTTTTATACCTTACTTGTATTTTTTGTTAATTCACTGCTATCAGTTATGTCCCTTTATACATAGCGTTGTCATTGTTTTATAGATTGTTTGAAATCCCATTTTACTTTATGTATTATTACTGCATATATTGGGCCTATCTGCATTCTGATGCTGGTGGCCGTGACACATTGTGTTTTATATTGAACCGTGGCGGTTTAAAAACAGGTTTGCGCAAGGGAGCTTAGAGCTCTCACACATTTTGGACAGGTATTTGTCGCATCTTGCATTGTGAGACTCATGCCCGCCATGTTGCTGCGAGGTGCAAATTACTTCACAGTGGACATTTTAGATTTACCACAGAGTCTCCAAAAGTCACAGTGCTGTTTGTTGGCTTTCCTGATTTAACACCACATTAGTTTGCCCTGCAGGGCACAATCTCCTTACAAGCAACAGGTTTTCTTCTGGCCTCTTGATTTTACAGTCTCATAAACATTATAAAGTGAGTTGGGGTGAGTTCCCTTAGGCCTCAGCCTTCCTTTTAACATGAAATAAAGTTGTCACCTAGCTCAGCCTATATCTTTCAACTGTGGAGCAATGGACTACATCTGCCGCTAAGCCTTGGATTCCCCTAGAACAAGAATATTTAAATGTTTACATTTCTGAAGTCCCATGGGGATGGTATGCGGAAAACATCTTAAAAAGTTGGAATGTGGGAAAGGAAAACTTAATGTAAGAGAAAAAGGGTGAAATATATCTGTAATGAACCATCCAACATTGGGGCCTTCCAAGTGAGCATGGGATAAGACTACAGGAAAAAGTGGGATAGCAAATCTACTGAGCCTTCTGTATCTAATTACAGGTAATAATACATTACCTCTCAGGATTAGGAGCCAAAAAATATTTCCGCAATGATCAAGAGAAGCTTACAAGTATTAAATTAGGAAATATAAAATTACTTATAGGTGACCTATTACAAAGAGAAAATTTGATTAGACCTGAGCTTAGATGACTTGCTTTTTTTTTTTTTATTTTTTTTTTTACAGCCGGTGAGGTTGGTAAATTCCCCGACTACAAAGCCTGTTCAAAATGCAAGGTCACAGGTTCAAATCAACTCAGCCCTTCATCCTTCTGATGGCGATAAAATGAGTACCATCAATTGGGTAATAATAACATCTATTACTGTTCAGCTGCCGATTTGGTTAATTCTGAGAGCATGCGCTGAAAAGCACTTTAAGTCCCACTGGAAGAAAGAAGCTATATAAATACTAGTTGTTATTATTATAATGTAAAGTCTCTTAGATGCAACTTTGTCTACTCTAGAGCACATAGAATCCTGAAGGAATTGCAGGGCCCAGATCTGCTGCACTAATGTAGGATATTATGAAATGCAAAAAGGGACAGGGAACCAATTTGTATCACTAAAACAAACTTAAAATGCAACATAGTGTAATGTTGTTATAGCCTTTTCAATCGCCTAACACTTCAAGGTTACACTTTTGTAGGATATGACAGAACAATTTAGCTATTTCAGTGGACTTAGTGCAATAGAAATAAAGTTTTGGATTGAGCTTGTTCAGAGGTAGCTAAATATCAGGAACAATCTTGTAGATGATTGGGAAGCTAGTATAAAACCCAATAATTTATGGATCTCTTTAGGATTGGCTTACTCTTATGTGATAGTTGTTGGAGGTGTGGGGCTGAGATCTTTTACATATGGTTTGGAAATGCCTAAAAAATAATAAGTAATTTATAAAATTATATAAAGACGTTTATGGGTTTAGATGTTGTCTTATATCTGGCATTGGTAATCTTATTCCATATAAATATTGGATATCAAACTTTTAAAAATTTACTTCTGATTCGCCTTATTAACACGGATAAAGAACAATTTTTTTTTTTTTTTTTATATAATGAAACACCCAGATGGTCCCACTACTTGTTAATGGTATATTGATGTGAATAAATAAGGAGATTTGGAATATCCTATTCCTAATTCTAGGGGACCAGTGGAAAAATACAATTTGAGATGGGCAGATTGGGATCTGTAATAAATAAATATAACAGCTAATTGGAGCTCTCATATAACTCCTTGGTACCAATATTTTTATTATGTGTGTTTATATTTTGTACCATGGTGTCCCTGGGCCTTGGGAGGGAGGTCACGGTGGTGACAGGGTGTGTGTCTGTGTCTGTGTAGTTTGTCTGGTTTTGGATTGTTTTGGTAGAGATTTAATGAGAGGATAAGCTTGACAATTTGAGGGAGGGACGATAGTAATGAAGGGATGAAAAATTATGAGGAGATGGGTAAATGAAGGCAAATTTGATTAATGAACGCGGTGTCATCTGCTAAACTATGACGCAAGATAAATTGATATCAATTAGTAAGAAGAGGAAAGGGGGTGGAGGGGAAAGAGTGATAATTAAAAAAAAAAAGACAGGAAACTTCATTGTTTGAAGGATTGTAATTTATTCCCTAGAGGCTAATCAAGAAAGCAGTACAATATTTGTTCATTGACTTGCAGTGGTTTACTAATTGCCTATAATATAAACATTTTATCAGAAATACTTAATTCTAATGCATTCTAATGTATTCTATTGATACAACTTCATGGGATATCTTATCTAAGCATGTAGCAGTAATCTATATTAGTACTTTGACTGGAAATATTGAGCAAGTCTTTAAAATATCATCATGGTTGAGGCCAATTAATTGGATGGTCAAAAACCATTTAACAAACTCTAGCTGTAGACAACCCTATGTTTATGCAGTAAAAATATATATATTATATTACAGCAATGTAACATTATGGTCTGTAAAATAACCAGCTTAAATATTTGCAATAAAGTAAAATCTTACCCAAAATATGTGTGGGAATAAACTATCATTAAAAAGTGTGCTGTCTTTCCTACCACCACTATTCTGCAACTATAGAACCAACTAGGCTGCTTCTTAAATGTTTTTTTTTTGTCCCAATATTGGTTTTATGTTAATAAATAAAGAGAAAAACCATGAAGGTTCTGTGACTGATGGGGATCTGTGAATTCTTTCTAACGGGATCTTTACACATACTGCATACTAAAGCAATTATGTCACTTCTGAGACTTTTACAACTAAAGATTCTTTGTGAAAGTTATTTGTGTGAGATTCAAATTTCTTTGAGATTCAAATGCAATCCAAATATATAACTATGGCAGAGGAGAGACTATTTTGTCTCACAAAATTGTTCATCTTAGGCAAGAGATGGACTTTCTGACACAATTACCCATCAGCTGTCACAGTCCAGAATAACAAAACAAAAAACAAACAAAATGTTTGACCATACGCTTTACATTCAATCAAGAAAATTTTTTACTAAAAAGCTACAAAATCCAGTAAGTAGAGTTCTCCCAAAACAAACTAACAGAAAAAGGGTTGTGCAACAAACATTGTTTTTTTTGTGGTTTACTTGTTTTTTTTTTTTTGTGAGCTGTTTATATTGTTTTAATTATTGAAAACAGTTAAATTGTTTCTGTAAATTACACCTAACTAGGTAATAAGACTCAGTGAAACAGAAATCCTTTCTGCTAAAAGGGCTTTAATTCTGTGGAAGCTCATCCATAGGGTTAGCTGGGGCAGTATTTTGCAATAAAAAAAAAATAATTAAACTAAATGTGTGCTCAAATGTTTGCATACCCTTGGAGAATTGGTAATATATGTAAAATTTTTAAAGAAAACATAAGTGAGCAGGCAAAATACATTTCTTTTCTATTTATGGAATTTATATTCAACTGTAGGTTATAACAGAATGATACAATCATAAAACAAAACATGGCAAAACATTTTTTTACAAATGAAATGAATCCTCTTTAAAAGTCTGCATACCCTTAGTTCTTAATATTGTGTATTGCCCCTGCAGAATCAATGACGGCGTGCAGTCTTTTGTAAGCGCCACCACCAAGCTTCACAGTGGGGATGATATTTTTTTTCACTATAGGCCTTGTTAACCCTTCTCCAAACAAAGCACGTATGGTTGTGACCAAAAACCTCTATTTTGGTCTTGCCACTCAAAATTACAGTATGCCAGAAGCTGTGAGGTATGTAATGGTATTGTCGTTCATATTGTAACCGCGCTTTTTTGTGGCATTGGCGCAGTAAAGGCTTCTTTCTGGTAACTCGACCATACAGCTCATTTTCGTTCAAGTATCTCATATTGTGCTCCTTGAAACAACCAAACAGTCTTTTTCCAGAGCAGTTTTTCTCCTGAGGTTACCTGTAGGTTTTTCTTTGTATCCCAAACAATTCTTCTGGTAGTCCTGGCTGAAATCTTTCTTGGTCTACCTGACCATGGCTTATTATTAAGAGATCCCCAAATTGCCCACTTCTTAAAAAATGATTGAACAGTACTGACTGGAATTTTCAAGGCTTTGGATATCTTTTTACATCTTTAAAACTTTTCCACCTCGTTACACAGGTCTTTTGACTTTTCTTTTATGCTCCCCATTGCTCAGTAGCTAACCTGCTCAGTACATCCACATGAGAGCTAACAAATTAATTTACTATTTATACACAGACACTAATTGCAATTTAAAAAGCTACAGGTGTGGGAAATGTAACCTTTAATTGCCATTTAACCTGTGTGTGTCACCTTGTGTGTCTGTAACAAGGCCAAACAGGGCCTTTTGGGCCTTTTGGGTGATTTATGTTATCATTAAGATTTTAAAAGGAGCCAAACAACTATGTAATAATAAATGGAAACTTTTGAGCACAACTGTATATCTTTTTTACATTAGAATTTTAACTTAAACATTTGATATGTATCTGTTTGATCAAACACTTGTTATGCCCTATTGATTATTAGTACTGTAGTTTTACAACCCCCTTGTTATGGCCCTCTAGGGGGAGTAAAACAAGAAGCATAAGAAGATTTATGGTTGATTGTCCAAAAATCTGATTAAATCCTACGAGAAGTTGTGCGAGTTACCCTCATTGACTGTCTGACAGTAACATATTCTTCCCAATGTATCTTTTTCGGGCACCAATAATGCTACCCTAAAAGACAGGCCTTCTTACTGGGCTGTCATATACTGCTAACACCACAGAGTAGAGTTTGTAGAACTCCACTTACAGTCCTGATTCAGTCTTCATTTTTACTCAATGTCTGCTAAATTGTTTAAAGGACATACTCGTTTCCTGGCACTATAGTGCCCTGAGGGTGCCCCCACCCTCACGGTCCCCCTCCCGCCGGGCTCTGGGGAGAGGAAAGGGGTAAAAACTTATCTTTTTCCAGCGCTGGGCGGGGAGCTCTCCTCCTCCGATCCTCCTCCGTTCCTCCCATTCGGCTGAATGCGCACGCGCGGCAAGAGCTGTGCGCTCATTCAGCCGGTCACATAGGAAAGCATTTGTAATGCTTTCCTATGGACGCTTGCGTGCTCTCACTGTGATTTTCACAGTGAGAATCACGCAGGCGCCTCTAGCGGCTGTCAATGAGACAGCCGCTAGAGGAATTGGAGGAAGGATTAACCCATTTGTAAACATAGCAGTTTCAGAGTTTATAAAAAAAAAATGGGTTAATCCTAGCTGTACCTGGCACCCAGACCACTTCATTAAGCTGAAGTGGTCTGGGTGCCTAGAGTGGTCCTTTAAGCCTCTCACATCTGCTGCTCCATGCTTTCAATGCATCCATGCACCTATTCCCCTGCAGTCGCTGATAATCCTCCCCTGGCTCCATGCTGTGAATCCATCCCTCCCACCCTCTCTCCCCTACTGACAGCTCATCCAGGCAGGAACTGAACGCACTGTTCCCCAGTCTGGTAGGATATTGTCTGATATTCTGCTTATAATTAAACTAATTGTTTGGTAGTAATGTCTCAACTTTAGCATCGCAGCTCTTGCTGACTATATTTGCCACGAATCTCGGTCAGCCATTCTGCTGGCTAAAAATAATGTAAGATAATATAAGTTATATACCTATTAGCCTTCTACAGTCTGCAGGAGCCTGATTAAAGTTCAATTTACAGAGCAGGAGATGCAAACTTCTAAAGTAAGATCTGAAACCATTTTTTACATGAAAGCTGTGTCAATCACAATGTGGCTAGGGCTGCATAAACAGAAACAAAAGTGATTTAACTCCTAAAGCTCAAAGAATTTAGCAACAAGACTGCTAATCTATACATCAGAACTGCTTTATTAAGTTAAAGTTGTTTGCATTAATGAAGTAGTATCCCTTTGAGTGGGCACAGTCCAGCATGTTAGGGGCAAAGTTTATGAAGATTGCGGGGATTAAATTATAGGGGAAGAGCCTAGCATCGCACCATCTGAAAACTTCACAAGCAGAGTTCTGTTATAATGAATGTAACCGGTAAAAAAAATAAAAATAAAAAAAAAGAAGAAGAAAATTAATTGAATAAAATATATGGAGTCTCTGAAGAAAAATGCTTTAGTAATTCCCCTATAGATTGAATAGAGTTGATTTAAGCATGTCTCATTATGCTTGGCCGGGTTGGCCCTAGGTGCAGTCTCCAACTTGAAAAAGAGTACTCAAGGGACTCTAGATTTATTGACACTTAGGCCTCAATTTAATACTGGTGGATAAGCTTTCCAAATTATTTAATAGTTTAGGAAAAACTTAAAATGATTGTTTTAAAATATTAAAATATCAAATGCTTCTTATATATAAAAGATTATCAATATATAAAAAAAACTATCAAAATATTACAAAATTAAAAGATATTCATAATATTGAATATTTTGAAAGTTTATCCAAAAATATTACATCATATGGGAAGCTTAAACATATTAAAATGGTCAATTCTTCCCTCCAAACCTCGACTTTTATTGGGGCTTTATAACATTTCATACGGATTTATGCAAATTCAAAAATTAATTTTGTGCATCATCTCCATGTCTCAAGTTTGACACAACAATGTGTGTGTCTGTTATATTTTGCATACAGTGTAAATTGATCAGTATTTACAATAAAAACACATTACTTGTGGAATATAACCCAAAATATGCTATATGTAATTCACAATGACCTAGATTTATTACAGGTGAAAAACATGTGCAATATGAATTGCTTTTCAATTCCCTTACCGGCTAAAAGAGTTAATGTAAGTAATGTAACAGCATTTCATCTGAAGCGATCATCATTCAAAGAATTTACCAATATACACTAAAAGTCGTGAACGTACACTTTATTACCCCTCATTATAGAATGTCTATTATAAGTGCTAATGGTTTTACCAGATCAAGAATACACTGTCAGTAAAGAAGGAATATAGATTTCAATTAACATTTTTTATTCAAGTCTAGCAAGATTAAGTTACATAAAGGTATCTAAAAGGTAATAATTTATATTAATGGTTTAAGAGTGAGGTATTGTACATTTTCCTGCAGTTTTTGCAAGTTATATTGTTGCTTAGTTATAGTTGCATTGAGTTCTAATAGTATATTTTTAGCATGGTTTTATGTCTGAAGAAAAAAAAAAAAGATCTTAATTTTATATTTGTTTAAATGGATCATAAATCTAGACATCTATATCTTAATAATAATAAGCTGTAAGCAAAAGATTTTTGTAGCCTTGATGACTGATCAGATTTTATTAAACACAATGAAGGTAAGTACTTACCCCACTAAATATTCACATAATCCATTTTACTGGGTCTATCTGTTTTTGTTATTTTCGCTAATTGATAATATGAAGTGGCCTGAGATATTACCGCTTTTCCCCAAAAATAAGAAGGTGTCATATTAATTTTTACCCTGAAAAAACGGACTAGGGCTTATTTTTTGGGAAATGTCTTAATTTTCTGAGAAAAACGGTAGCAAGCATGTGCAAAAAAACAGGTCTATGTTCGGGGGAATTCCTAATGCTCCCTGTAAAGATATAATTAGGCATCAAAATATTTTTTTTTTACTAATAGTCACTGTTAGTAAAGTAATTCCGAAAAGAATGACAAGAGATAGAGACCTTTTTAAGGTTTGTTTTTTAAGTTGATAATACATATTCCCCTAAAACATTTTTAGGTTCATACGCTTGTAAGAAAGTACTGCATATAATTATGCTGTCAACTAACAAATGCCTCTTTGGAACATACAGAATGTTCTAATTCTTAATGAATTTTACTTTAGCTAAATGATTTATAAGTTGCATTAATATTTTTTTTAAGAAAGAAAAATAATCTTGACTTTTCTTTTAAAAACCACAGTAGATTCTCTTCTTCAATTTCAATCCCCAGTGACATTTGGTATCCGCGGCTTTGACGGCATTGCATGCTTACCTAGGCCAAAATCACTCAGCTGACTGAGCGAAAAAATATTGAACACCAGTAGCTGGATGCTTGTACATGTGTTGTAAGTGATACTTAGACACCTCAACACCACTAAGTACTTTACCAGATCACAATGTACTTAAGTATACACTTACATATTCTTAGAACTGTTGAAAGGATCCCAATCCAATACGATTTTGAATTCAAAACATACATGAGACTACTGTTTAGCTTCTGTATATATTCCATTGACACAACTACAAATTATAAATTGTTTAAGAAATATCAAAGACAGAGGAAGGATGTTGTTAGCTGTCAAATATGAAGTTTACATGATTAACTATTCTTACAAATTACAGGAAGCAAACTTTCCTACTTGTTTAAGATGTTTCCGTTTAACCATACAGACATAGTAAAGATACATACCTCTAAAATTTTTTAAAGATATACCATTATACACATTTGGGCATATAATAAATTGCATTTTCCTGATTAATTTCTTTCTAAGTCCTTTGTGTGTCTGAAGTCAATAAAATAGGTACCATTGCGTATTAACTACATACATATCTCAATACACTTTAGGCACAAATACAATTTTAATGCATTTGATAGTTTTTACCTCATTAATATGTACCATAGGCCTGCCTCCTTTGCTGCGCCTCCCATATTCTAAAAACTAATTTCCTTTTCTAAAAAGTGAATTATCTACAAACATACAAACCACTTACAGCATTAGAAGAGCTAAATTGCTTGAAGTCAAGCAGTCTGCATTATAACAGGATACCAAGGCAGACTCTGTGGTTTATTCACTGAACATCTAATTTGCTTTTACAAATCTTATTTCATACAGCTCAGTTATCCAGCATTCTGCTGTTTACACTCCTCTGTGATTCAATGTTTTCACTAACAAATGACGGAGAGGAAAATTAATGCAAATAAATCTCAGCTATTTTTAAATGAATCACAATAAGTATAGTGAATAGGGAGGAGATTCAAGATGTGGCTGTAGCAGAGAGCTACAAGGAAGACAGAGGCCACTCTTGGGAATGGCACCTATCCTCTTTTACGTCAGCTGTTCGTGGTCTCAGTCTCCAAGGGTGTACAGCAACCATCCTCTAGGACTAATAGTCCAGGATAGCTGGAATTGCCAAGGTCAATTACCACTACCACATGAGGTATTCAATAAGAACAGTAACAGACCCAGCCATGGATATGGGCATTAGACACAGTGGGTATTCAGCGGCTGTTAAGTTTGTGGAGTGGGACAGTATGGTCTAATGGGTAAGTTGAAGGTTGTGCTAAAAGTGTTGTCATGATTGGTAGGGAACCCTAACTCACAGACAGGACACAACAGACAGAATTGCAATACAGGTCCTTAGACTGGCTGGGCTGTGCAAAACGATAGTCAAAGTACAAGTCAAGGTCAAAGGGAAACAGAGAAATGGAATACGAAGAGACAAGCCGAGGTCAGGGAGCACAGAAGACAGAGTAAACGTAAAACAGGCAAAAAATTGGTAACCAAAATATATCGACAAAGTACAATGCACTATTGGGCTAAATAAAGACCACAACAGGGCACTGAGGCAAGGGGGAGGTTAGCTTATAAACACACAGGGTGTGTCTGATTGGCTAACCTCCAATTAGTGTAAATCACAAGATGTGGGAAGGTGTTTCTTCCCTCTCTTGTGATCTCTGAGGTCATCACTGTGTGCAGGGTCACATGACCGGGTTAGGCACACATATAAGGAAACTGCCTTGGAGCGGGCAGCGTCAGAAATACTGTCAGTCTGGGGAGCGGTGGCGGGGACAGCCGCAAGCCGCGGGACCGGAAGACGCCGTTCGCAGTGATGGGCTAAGCAAGGACGCTGCGAGGGGTCACGGGACCTGACAGGTGTTTTAACTAAATCTGAAAAGAAAATAGCTTTGTTCTTCAGATTCAGACGTGTGCTGTCCCTGATCATGAGAAGTTTAGCAGCTTATGGCAGCACAGGGAAGTGACCAACTAGCATTGCCTCTTTCTTACTATTCCCTGGGCAGGTACATTTGTGTAGGCATACTGAAATCAGAGATTGTTGTGTTGGTCATTGAAGATCAGGAAAAGGCAGAAATTTTAAAGAATTATTTTTCCTCAGTATATGTTAAGGAGAAATCGTGCAAATGAATGCTGAAGAAAAATAAAAACTGGAATGAGTCAAGCCAAGGTGCAACGGCAGCTAAAAATAGTTAACATAAACAAAGCCCCAGGGCTCAATGGTATTCACCCATGATTACTTAAGGATATTAAGTGTGAAAATAAGTGAATCTCTGTTTTTAATCTTTCAGGATTCTTTTCTTTAAGGAATTTTACCAGAGGATTAGAGAAAAGCAAATGTGGTTCCCATATTCAAAAAGGATACAACATTTTGAAAACCAACCTGTGATCTTTACTTCTGTGGTTGGTAAAGTATTCCAAGGGATATTATAGGATAATATTCAGGAATTCATTGGGAAAACATTAAAATTATTAGCAAAAATCAGCATGGTTTTATGAAACATAGGTCTTGTCAAACTAACTGAAAGGTATCTACTATAGGTATCAAAACAACTTTTGCTTAATGAAGCAGTTTTGAATCATGCTCCTGTAGTCTAACTGCTCAGTTCTCTGCCATTTAGGAGTTAAATCACTTTTGTTTTTGTCCATGCAGTTGTAGTTACAGCTCCCCTGGCTGTGACTGGCAGCCTGACACCATCTCCCCCTCCTTCTCACCCTTCCCCCTCTCCTCTATCCTTACCGTGCAATTGGGTGCGCCTCGCTGACAACCTCTCCCACAGTCTGGAGCTGAAGCAGAGTGATTAGGAATCTCCTACATACTCACAGACTGGGCTTTACTCCCAGATGGGAGGGATTACTCACACTATTCTATACCCCATGCCAGATACTCCCAACTGGACTACTTCTTTGTCCCTTACTACTTCCTCCACACAGTACAAAAGGCCAAATACGGCCCAATAATCTGGTCTGATCATGCCCCACTCTTATGAGCTTGACATCCCCGCTCTCCAGACCCAAGACAATCAACTGGGGATTGAACGAGACACTCCTCAACAACCATCTGGTGTCGCAGGAAGCACATACTGCCCTGATGGACTATTTCTCTGAGAACACTACCCCTGAGGTCTCTGCCCCGACTGTCTGGGAAGCACACAAGTGCACCATTAGAGGATTCTTCATAGAATGGGGAGCTAGGATCAAACGGGAAAGGGAGGAGGGGGTTTGCATGCTTACCAAGGACATTCAAATATTGGAACTCCTACATAAGTCCCAATCGACTCTGAACACCTTCCAGGACCTAGCCACACTACAAATAGAACGGTTAACGCTCCTTCATCAGCGCCAGCACAAATGTGGCAGGCTGCTTGCCCGAATGATCAACAAACAGAAATCTAAGTCCTACATCGCCCAGTTACGGGACCATCAGGAACGAGTACAACAGATGCCCGACGCTATCGCTAAAGTGGCCCGCTTATACTATGAAACTCTATACTTGACGGGGACAGATCGGGACCGCTCCCGACCAAACCGAAGGACAGAGGCTTTCCAAGCTTATTTAGAAGCTAACATTCACACGAAACTGAGAGAAGACATAAAAAGGGCTCTGGAATCACTTCTGTCCATAGAGGAGCTGGCGGCAGCGGTAAAGGCAACTAAACCAGGCAAAAGCCCGGGCCCAGACGGACTGACTGTTTGCTACTATAAGCAATTTGCAGACGTCTTTATCCACAATTCCTGAAGACATTCAACTCCCTTACGGAAGGACAGAGGTTCACCACTCAAACCATGGCAGCTAACATCGCTCTGATCCCTAAAGAGGGCAAGGATCTAGAGCAGTGTGCCAGTTACCGGCCCATCTCATTATTGAATTGTGATCTGAAATTGTTTGCGAAGAACCTGGCCACTAGAATGAATCCATACTTATCCAACCTTGTGAAGTCTGATCGGGTAGGTTTCATCCCCCATCAGGAAGCAAGAGATAACACAACACGCGTCAGCCTTCTCCTGCTATCCACGGATGCAGAGAAGGCCTTTGATTGGATGGGCTGGGACTTCCTCTTTCACACATTATGGGTTCTTGGACTGGGCCCACACATGCACGCCAGGGTGGCAGCCCTTTACAACAACCCGACATTAAAGGTCTGCATTAATGGGGCCTACACCGAGCACTTCCGCTATATACAACAAACTTTACGCCACTACTGACCACGATCCGGAAGAACCTGGAGGACTGGACATTACCACTTATCTCCTGGTTGGGATGCATTGCAGTGGTGAAGATGAACATCTTACCATGCATCCGTTACCTATGCCAGATGCTCCTTATCCAGATCCCGACTGCATATTTAACATCTCTCCGATCATTAATAATAAATTACATATGAGGCTTGCGAAGGCCTCGACTGCGATACCAGACACTAACAAAACCAAAAACAGAAGGGGTGTTGGCAGTTCCCAACTTTCTTTTATACCACCCTGCAACCCACCTGCAGAGGGTACTGGAGTGGGCCAAGGACAGGGTGGTTAAACTAAGGAAAGACGTTGAGCAAACCCAGATGGGCGTGCCCTTGGCGGCACTGATATGGAGGAACCCCAAGGCGGAGGGGATGATATCGGGCCAGCAACCATGTGTTAGGGCCACTTTGGAGATATGGCATTGGATAGCTCCTACATTGGGCCTCTCATCGTTCTCGTCTCCTCTATACCATATCACGAACAATCCCGACTTTCACCCGGGAATGGAGGGTAGACCATACGCATGCTTTTTTCACTCACTACATTCACTATACACACACTACATTCACTTTACACACTCTGTGCTCACTACACACACACACTACATTCACTATATACACTCTGCACTCACTATACATACTCTCTATTCACTACAAACACACCACATACATTATACACACTCTGCACTCACTACACACTCATTACATTCACTATACACACTCTCCAATCACTAAAAACACAATACATTAACTATACACACACTGCATTCACTATACACTCTGCAGTCACAATACACTCACTACATTCATTATACACACTCTGCGCTCACTACACACACACTACATTCACTATACACATTCTGCATTCACTACACACATTACGTTCACTATACCCACTCTGCACTCACTACACACACACACACACTACATTCACTATACCCACTCTGCAGTCATTATACATTCACTATGCACACACTACATCCACTGCACAAATGCACACTCTGCAGTCATTATACACACACTCTGCCTTCACTGTACATACACACATACATCCACAATACAAACACACACTCTGCATCTAATGCATACAAAAATTACATACATTACACAAAATGTACAATCTGCATCCACTATACACACTGCATCCATGACACACAAACTGCTTCCACAACACACAATCTATATCCACTATACACACACTACATTCAGTACACACACACGCACACTTCATCCTTGTGGGCTGACTCAGGATGAGCCCTGTGGGCATACTCAGGGGCAGGCCACAGGGGGCCCAGACCTTGAGCTGTGTCAGAGGCACCAAAATTTCTGATGGCAGCCATGGCAATGGGAAACAAGGGAACTTATGGATCACATTTGAGGAGGTATATCCCTATGAATGCGTCAGAAACGTATATATTTCAATTTGGAGGCCATTTATATGAACAAAATCAGCCATATTAAATAGAGATTCGGATCTCAAAACAGAACTGGAACAGTTGAATAGGAATGATAAATGATAATACAAATTCAAATGAAATAATTATTTTACAAATATTCAAATGGTTTAAAACAGCCAAATTTTGAGTGTATCACTATATGTTTGTTTCATTCAGTCTACAAGTGAACAGCAGAACAAAACCAGTTGTATTGTATATATGTGAGCGGGGGAAAGTCACCACATGAACAAACATTGCACCTCAAGGATGGAGAACTACAAAGAACACAGAGTGGGAGGAAATCCTAGGGTTACTGCTGTTTGTCCTCGTCACTGTGATAACTCAGGTTTGGTCTTTGAACTAGTTGCAGAACTACAGCTTTGAAAACAACGGTGTTTATAAAAAAGGCATTTAAAGATTATTGTAAATTTTTATGATAATGCATCCTTTCTATTAAAAAAAATTATTTTAATAGTGCTCCTATAAAAAAGTTTTAAAGTACCCCTTTAAATAAACAGAATTTATCAAAAGAAGAAAACTATTTCACGTTAGATGTTAAGAACATAATATAATTGAATATATAGTGCAAAAAATTTAAAGGGTTGCTCCAGACCCCTAAATTACTTTAGCTTTCTGAAAAGCTTTATGTGTGAAGAGTAGTCCTCTTTTTTTAATTTTGCAAAAAGTGCAGATTTAAATAGAAACTGACACTTTTATAAATTAAGATGGTTACACCCCCATGGGTCATTTTACTTCCTGGTTTTGTTAGCTCAATTGAGCTAAATTCCACAGCAATTAACACAGAGCAGATGTCTTGCAAAAACTTCTCATTGAGCTGCATTTGGAAGTCTGTGATTGGACAGCCACATAAAGTGTGGGCGGAGTTAGAAAAGGGTGGGTTTGCGAAGGCAGTAGACAAGAGAAATGCAAGTTTTGCAAACTGTTTTTAGATTAACCCCCAATGAAAAAAATCATAATTAAATGCATGCAATTTTTCATTTGAGGTATATCACTAAATCTAAAGTGATTTTAATTTATTTTGTATTTAAGTAGTGGAGTGCCCCTTTAATATGTAGCTCATACTGAGACATGTATCTAGCAAGTGATTTAGAGATGCTCTAATAATTCAGAATCTATTTTTTTATATATCCATATTATTTTCCTATATTACTTTTTATATTTGCATAGTCTTTTTAGATATTACTTTTTATATAACCATATTCTTTTACAGTATAACTATATAGATACAAAACTACAAAGTTTCTAAAAAAAAAAAAACAAGAACAAAAACAACAGTTACCTTGTTCTGGCAGATTTGGTGGACTGCCCTTGAATGGACATCTGGGATCAATGCCACTCTACAACCTACATTTAGATCAAAAATTTCCAGTGTACGGTCACTTCCAGCCGCAAGCACAATATCTGAAAGATTCATGTTCAGTGTAAAAATAGTTTTTAAAACGTCAGCTTTTTTTTTTTTATATAAGTAGGCACCATTGTTTTCACACTCTTGAGGCTTTTGTTTTACTAAAAGGAATCCTTGTAAATCTAACAAATGTGTGCACAGTGTGGAAGATAATCAATGCAAAACTCTATACACCTCAAAGTGGTGTCCCCTTTACCACTTTAAAATCAACAATATACATACATAAATCAGGTGGAGCTTCTTAAGATGACAATATAACAGATATTCTGTAAAATAAAATATAGACCATAGTGCAATACAGTAGTATGAATAAAATTAAAAGTATATATACAGTAGGTTTTCCACTCACAAGCCTGGAGTCATAATCTCATATGACTCGGATGGTGTGTGCCTTTGGACCATTTCAGGATGTCCAAATCCTTCTTCCTTGCAGGGTTCCGTCTATAACCACTTTTAGCCAACTCACAGACAGAGAATGTCGGGTCAGCAGTAGGTTTCCACAAGAATGGTACTTTATTCAGAATTAAATAATTATAATAAAAGAAATTGTTAATTTAAAATAAATTAAAATATAACAACTTTAAATAGGACTCTATAGTCCTTTAAAAATCGCCAAAACGCGTTTCGCCTGATGCAACAGGTTTCCTCAGTCGGCTTAATTGTCCCCTGTTTAGTCCTTTCAGTTTTACAGTCCTATTTAAAGTTGTTATATTTTAATTTATTTTAAATTAACAATTTCTTTTATTATAATTATTTAATTCTTAATAAAGTACCATTCTTGTGGAAACCTACTGCTGACCCGACATTCTCTGTCTGTGAGTTGGCTAAAAGTGGTTATAGACGGAACCCTGCAAGGAAGAAGGATTTGGACATCCTGAAATGGTCCAAAGGCACACACCATCCGAGTCATATGAGATTATGACTCCAGGCTTGTGAGTGGAAAACCTACTGTATATATACTTTTAATTTTATTCATACTACTGTATTGCACTATGGTCTATATTTTATTTTACAGAATATCTGTTATATTGCTATCTTAAGAAGCTCCACCTGATTTATGTGTGTGAATCCTTGTAAATCATTTGAAGGGACACTCCATTCACCAAAACAACTTAAGCTTAATGAAACAGGTACAAACCAAAAACAATACTTAACTTCAGAAAGATGTAGCTTCCCAGGTTGTGTTCCCAATCAACCACCCTTCTTATATAACATACCCAAAAAATAATATTTGGCTAAACATCTGAGAAGGAAAAAATAAATAAAACATAGTGTGATGCAGTAGGATACAGTGCCTCCCCTGGTATAAGCTAGGGGGCTATCACCTTCTTTAAGTGCCTCCTGGTGCATATCTGGTCCGTAATAAATTCTGAAAATCTGAATATTCAGCTAAAAAATGTATTTCATACAAATTGGTTTTAAAAACAATATTCCAAAATAAAGTATAAAAACTTGGTCCAATGCGTTTCTTCAACTCGATGTGGACTTCTTCAGGGTCAAAATTAATAATGCAGTAATACAAACAAAATACACCATTAGGTGTCAAGCTGCCTACCCCCCTTATTCAAAAAGTTCTTTAAATAGGGCTATTCCCTGTCAGTCATTGGTGGTTTAATGGGCGCTGGTCTTTTCTTTGATTTTGATAGAATGTTGTCTAACCAAACACAGTCTTTCCAAGGCTCCCAGCTGTTTTTGATCTTCTCTGAATGCTCTGTATCAGAGCGCCAGCTTGCGTTCCAGCACTATTTTTTATTGCGTTCGACCACTTGTTGTTAGCTCGTACTTCCATGCTTTCACTTGCTTCTGCGTTCCAACTCCATGTTGGAGTGCAAATGAAATGCTGCTAGAGGGATGCTCAAAAAAACTTTAATTACCCACAGACACCACGTCAACCCCCTCCCAACCCCCTCCTCCCATCCCCCCCATACTGGATGCGGGAAGCTACGGGCGAGCGGCAATACACCCTTAACACTCCCCCCATCACACCTAAGGAGAACCCTCACCGAGGCTCCCCACTTAAGACTACTGACCTGCCTCCAGGTTACACACACCCCCCCCTTACAGCAATTCCACCTCAAACATTGGAACCCAACGCTGGCCTGGCACCAACTCTCCCCCTTAACCCATCTCTAAAGATAGAACCACACTATTCGAAAGAGGGATGACGAACGGACATAACTCTCTTAATATCAGAGAACACCCAACCATAGACCAGACCAAACACCCTTAATGACGCCAAAATGACCCAATGTATAATGCATGTACCAAGTTAACTTATGTTCAATTGAATGTTACTCTTTGATGTTACAACCTTGTTTCAACCTAACATTCTTCCTTTCTGTATGAATGTTTAACTGAAAAACCCATAAATAAAGAATCTTTAAAAAAAAACAAAAAAAAAACTTTAATTACAACTCACATTTAATAACGAGGGGTGGTTAAAAAGCAACATTTACATAATAACAGGAGGTGGATTGCGGACTTAGATGGTAACATTAGTTTTATAAGTAAATACTTTTAAACAGCATACGTGTAAATATTATAAATAAAAATATATTAAGAAGAATATATGGAAAATAGGCATTAAAAAAGGGGGTGGGGGCACGTGCTGCAGTGTGCCAGAAGCGAGTGTGTCAAAATACCCTCTCTGTTATTGTTGATGTGTTCCAATATCCTTATTTTTAAAATTCTTTTTGTTCTGCCAACATATTGCTTGCTGCACGGACATCGCAGCAAATATACCATGAAATCTGTGCGGCAATCTACAGAAGATTTAATCAAAATCAGTTTTGGTACTTTCAAAGTGGGTAAGTGTATTTATCTTTATTGTATTACAGGCCTTACAATCAGAACAACCTCTAAAACCATTTGTAGAATATCTAGGTTTCTTGGTATTCAACTTTTTTCCCCCTTTAAAGTAGCTAGGTGCTAGTAAGCTCTTTAAATTTTGTGATTTTCTATAGATTATTGGCAGTCTTTTAAGTAATTGCTCCGCTAACACTGGATCTTCTCAAAGTATTGGCCAAAACTCTTAAGTTTTTTTAAATTTGTTTTTCATTTTTGTTATAGTTGGTCATAAAGGCGTATCTGAACACATCATTGTGTGTTTCTTTCACTTTTCTCTCTAAAAAGTTTTCTCTGTTTTTCCTTTCTGCCAGTCTGATTTATTTTACTAAATGTTGCTTTTTAACCACCCCTCATTATTAAATGTGAGTTGTAATTAAAGTTTTTTTTGAGCACCCCTGTAGTGGCATTTGATTTGCACTCCAACATGGAGTTGGAACGCAGAAGCAAGTAAAAGCACGAAAGTACGTGCTGACAACAAGTGGTTGAACGCAATAAAAAATGGCACTGGAATTGCTGCATTATTATTTTTGTCCCTGAAGAAGTCCACATCAAGTTGAAGAATAGCGTTGGACCAAGGTTTTATACTTAATTTTGGAATATTGTTTTTAAAACCAATTTGTATGAAATACATTTTTTATGTATATTACGATTCTCTGAATTTATTACAGACCAGACCTGCACCAGGAGGAACCTGGATTTCCCAGTCTCTTGGTTTCCTTTAAATGTTTGTTTTATGTTGCCACACCCGTTTGTTTTCCATCATTCTTTTTGTTTCAGTGTCCTGCAGGCAGCTGCTCAAGGCTTCTGCCCTTTCTTGCAGGTAAGTGCTATATTTGTCTTCTTTGGTTGTTTTAGTGTAGGACCTGCCAGATATGGGGTACATATCTTGAGGTTGGCAGACCTCTTCCTTATACCTATGTTGGGTCAGTTGAGTCCCACCAATTTTGTGAGCGTGACATTTAATTTAATAAAAGTGTTTTTATTGTTATGATGAACTATAGATTTTGTATTCACATTTTTCTTTACATTGCTACTCTTGCCTGCTGTTCATTGATGTAATCAGCGTCTCCTGCATTAACGGATTTAGATGTTCTTACTGAACATAATATTATGTATGCTAATTTAGGTTTCTCTAGTAATTGTATTTTTGTCAAAGCGACACATAATAGAATAGATATAGGTGTAGAAGGCACGGCACTCCGCATATTGGTTACAAATACATTTCAAAACAAAGAACAACAAAATTTCAAGCATAACTGTCAGGCTTATAATTGTGCTTATTTATATATGTATAATTAGGCAAGGTCTGAGTTTGATGCCCAATATTTCCACTGAGTACATAAGAACGGTTAGCATATATCCAGTCTACCATGAATAATATCGGCAAAGAAAAACAATAATAATATTGCAGAAAATTGCTAATAATGTCCTCATAATACCTAGAGAGCAAGTTGTAAATTTTATTTAATCATTTGTAACATACTGCCACTCAGAAGATTCCACCATCGCACCTATAGCCATCATGAACATGAGTGAGAGGTGAATCGGAAAAGATAAGAAAAAGAGGCAGAGATTGGCAACCAACCCATGGAATGCCAACCCTCCACGTCAGTAGCCTTCACTCCTCTAATATAAATAAACTGTGCTTCCCTGAGGCTCATACCCCTGCTCCTTCTCCCATCGGGACATATACGCATCCCATGGATACCACAATTCTGAGTGCTTTTGGCCAACACCTCCCAGGGAGGCTAAGATGCCCTCTGCTGCCTTTATTTTTTCCATCCTGACTAACCAACTCTGTTTAGAGGGCATGTGCAGCATCTTCTAGAAGGCAGGTATAAGCGATTTAGCAGCTTTCATGAGATAACATGTGAAGGATTTTTTGTAGAGTGAGACGGGGCGAGGTGTGGCGTGTAGGAATGTTTTCAATTACAAATCGGGGTGTTCGTCAAATATGTCAGTGAATGTGTCCCAGGCTATCTGCCAGAAGGGTTTTATGAGTGAGTAATCCCACCAGATGTGTGATATATTGAACTAATGTAGCTCTTGTGTTTCAACAGGAGAATTTGTTGCCCACTGACAATCCGTGAATGACTTGTTTAATACCATCTCTCATTCTTTTTAAGTTGTATGGGTCTTCTCTCCCCAAGGATCTGGAGGCATTCCATACCAGTGTAAAGAAAGGGACACCAGCGCTTGCCGCATCCAGCACTGGCCAGAGTTTTACAACTGGTGACACATACCACTCCACGACCCACTGCAGCACCATGACCAGATAATATCTGTACACGTACGGCAGGGCCAAATCTATATTCACTCTTGGCAAGCACAAAATTTAATATCGTATTCGAGACCTCTCTTCCTGCCATATACAGTCACTATAGATCGTAAGCTTTAATTTCTAAGACCGATACCCTTATTAGCCAGGAAAGATAAGGGTCTAACTAGCATTTAAGGGATGACTAAATGGAATAAAAAAAGTTGCATGTGATTGCTCTGGTGGAGCTTACTCGGATCAGAGTAATCCAGATATTTCAGCTGGTCTATGCACCAGTGAAAGGGGAACTGTGGGCGTATTGCTTCCACTTCTTGGTCAGGGACTATGATGTTAAGCACCTGACATTTAGATAGATTCAGTTTTATATTGGACTTGTAGCCATATACCTCTAATGCTGCAATAAGGTTGGGGAGCGTAATTCTTGGATGTTCAGCAAAGGAAGTAGATTGTGGACATAAGCCCTGAATCTCCTAACATTTGGATCCCTCCAGCCCGCCCCATATATGGTTCCAGGGAAAAAGTAAACCGGAAAGGCGAGAGTGGGCATCTCCACCTAGTGCTGTTATGCATTTTTACCAATTCGGAAAGGGAACCATTCACCTGTACCTGTGTACTGGGGCAGGTATAGCGAGAAGCAACGCATGTCTGGGGTCGCGCTCTAAAACCCATTCTTAGAAACATAGAATATGACGGCAGATAAGAACCATTCAGCCCATCTAGTCAGCGCAATTTTCTAAATACTTTCATTAGTCCCTGGCCTTATCTTATAATTAGAATAGCCTTATGCCTATCACACACATGCTTAAACTCCTCTATTGTGTTAACCGCTACCAATTCAGCTGGAAGGCTATTCCATGATTCCACTACCCTCTCAGTAAAGTAATACTTCCCAATATTATATCTAAACCTTTGCCCCTCTAATTTAAGACTATGTGCTCTTGTTGTGGTAGTTTTTCTTCCTCCAAGCTATACATATTTAGTTCCTTTAACCTTTTATTGTAAGTTTTATCCTGCAATCCATGAACCAGTTTAGTAGCACTTCTCTGAACTCTCTCTAAAGTATCAATATCCTTCTGAAGATACGGTCTCCAGTACTGCGTACAATATTCCTAGTGAGGTCTCACCAGTGTTCTGTACAACGGCATGAGCACTTCCCTCTTTCTACTGCTAATACCTCTCCCTATACAACCAGGCATTCTGCTAGCAATACCTGCTGCTCTATTACATTGTCTGCCTACTTTTAAGTCATTAAATAATCACCCGTAAATCCTTTTCTAGTTTACCTAAATCATTTGCCATTTGGCTTATCCCTCCTGGAATATCAACCCTATTATATACATTGGTATCATTAGCAAAACGACATACCTTACCATCAAGACCTTTATCACTAAAAAAATATTAAAGAGAATGGGTCCAAGTACAGATCCCTGAGGTACCCCACTGGTGACAAGCCCATGCTTCGAATATACTTCATTGACTATAACCCTCTATTGCCTGTCATTCATTCAGCCACTGCCTAACCCATTTAACAAAATTGGAATCTAAAAGATTGCAGTTTATTGATAAGCCTTCTATGTGCAACAGTGTCAAAACCCTTACTGAAATCTAGGTAATTAATGTCTACTGCTTTCTCAGCATGTGTCAATACTGTTGTGTGAAGGGTTGGATAGCAAACAGCCTCAGTGTGTTATCTCTAGCCTCAAAGGCTATCAAAGGCTACATCCAAGTAGCCAAAAGTTTGGAGAATAACTTTATATTCATATTGAGCAGTAATATTAATCAATAGCAAGCCCACTAGTCTGGATCCTTTCCCTACTTTAGTATGACAGAGATATATGCCATAAGGGTCTTTGAACTGAACTGACCACAGTCCACTTAGGAGTTCAATGCTCGTGCTAATTTAGGGAGCAGCCCAGAGCTGAATTTTTTATTAGCTCCCATGGAAAACTCATTGAGTCCCAGTGCCCATCCAGCCTTGAATTACTTCATTGCACAAGCTAACTTTGTCTCTGTGAGTGGCGCTTCCAATAAATCAAAATTTGTGTTCAACACTTTCTATTTACATATGGACTGCTATCATTGATTCTGTCTAAAATCAGGTATCTTTATATTATTGAAGATCTTCCTTCTTACTAAAGATAATTTCTGAAACATATGGAGCCCTTGGATACTACAGCAACACCAATTTGTTCCATAGAGCCCCCTTGCCACCTTGTTCCTCTGTCTCACACCTTCTTTCCCATCCCCATTGCATTTCTTTATCTTTCTTCTCTGATTTTACCAAAAACTTTCAAGCTTTTTTTTCTCGATTTTTTTTTATACCAAATCTTTTTTACTTACTTTATTTGAATACAGACCAAAGAGCAGATACTTTTGCCATTTTTTTGTTTTTCTGTCTATTTATCAAAATCCAATTTAAATTGGCAAATTATAGAATTTTAATCATATTTTGATCATTTGTATAAAATACTGATAATTCTAGGTCAAACAACTGACAAATATCTCCTCATACTAGTATGAATTATAAAGTTATTGTGCACTATGCAAAACAGTATTAAAAGGATACAGGAATAAAAGTCATTCACAGAAGAAAGTCCAGTGATTTCCTTTGCTGCAGTCAGTTGGAAGTTTTGGATTGTTTTACAAATGTTTTTTTTCTTATAACTAAAAAAAAAGAAAAAAAAAGTTCAGTAAAATAGAAATTCCATTTTCAGTTGGGAAAATGTAAGATACAGTTATGCATCTGCTTAAAAACAACACACAACAAGAATTATTGGACAATGTTTAAACATATCAATTTTATCAAGTTTAATTACAAAAATAGCTTGAAGGGGAACGGTCACTTTCCAAAAATTTACATAATTGAATAAACGTTTTAAAATCACCTATAACTTGTGTTAATTATTTTTCATAAGATGGTCTGTTTTCTTTCAAATGACAACTGTCACCAGATTTAAAAAAAATTTTATTAGAAGAATCCTAGCCGCATGTAATGAACACATATGGCATTTAAAAAAAAAAATAAGTATATGTAAAAATACCTGAAAATCTGGCCCCGACTTTCACATTAGATCCATCTGTCTTAATTAAACACCTTTAGTCAGACTGAGGTAGACTCTGACTGTAAGACTCCTGCTTCACTCCCTGCACACAGTGGTGATGTCATCAGCCATCACCATGTGTGGTCTGCATGGTCTGAATTCTGACCGCATTGGAAATCAAAATTTATTAAAGCACTACGGAATCTGTTGGCGCTATATTATTATATAATAATAGATCAGCGTTTTTTCCGCATGGAATTTATTATGAGAGAAAGCCAAAGACAATGCACAATGTACAAGCTTCCACCTTTCCTTAAGATCATGAAGGTGTTAATCAAGAACCGGTAATCCAGTTTCATGAAACTGAGAAGGGATAACAAGGGGATGTCTACCATATGTAACGAAAAAAGGGCTATGCTGTGAAGAGTCATGCTTAGCGTTATTACAAGCAAATTCAGCACAAGGAAGAAGGTCATACCAGTTGTCTTGGTTATGTGATATGAAACATCTCACGAAGCCCTCTATAGATTAATTAACCCTTTCTGTAGCCCTGTTTGTCAGGGGGTGATATGATGAGGAAAAGGACAATGAAATCCCCAGTTCAGGACAAAACTTCCTCCAAAAACTTGATGTAAATAGTGTCCCTCTATCAGATACGATTTCTTGTGGCAACACATGTAATCTATATATCTCTTTAATGAAGATCTGGGCCAACTCAGCAGAGGTAGGCAGTTTACAGAGATAAATTAAATGGATTATTTTTGTGAAACGATTTACCACAGCTAAAATGGTGATATGTCCCTTAGATGATGGTAAATCTACAATGAAATCCATGGCAAGGTGGGACCATGTTTTTTCTGGGACAGGGAGTGGCTGTAAGAGATCACAAGGTAGTTTACGAGATGTTTTGGTCACAGCGCAAACAGTACATGCCTGAACATAAACAGTAACATCTGTATGTATAGAAGGCCATCAAAACGGTCTAGATATGGAGGATATGGTTTTCCGAATCCCAGGATGACCAGCAGGATTCAAGGAGAGTATTTCCATTCTCTCCGTAGCTGGAACATACAATTTATTGTTGGGTTTACGGTCAGGGACCTGTGTTTGGGCTGCATGTACTTTATCCATCAAGGAGGAGGACATGGTAATTGCCACTAAACGTTCAGGTGGTATAATGGGAACGATTACTAGATCTTGATCAGAGTCAGTTTCAAATTGTCTCGATAAGGCATCTGCTTTAGTGTTATGAGAACCAGGCCTATAGGCTGATCAAAGGCAGACAGGGCTTCAGGAGGCCAAGCATGTGTTTCAGCACCTTTATGATGTGTGAGATTAGTAATGGGAGATATGACTGAGGAAAATCCTTTTATAAACCTGCAGTAGTAATTAGCGAATTCAATTAACTTTTGAATGGCTTTGAGACATGAACAAAGTGAGAAGTAATGTCTGGGGAATAAACAAGTATGTCATTCAAATAGACTAGAACACACAAGTGGATATACTCCCTTAAGACATTGTTTATAAGGTCTTGGAAAACCGCAGGAGCATTACACAACCCAAGAGGCATTACAAGATATTTGTAATGCCCCCTCTTTGTGTTAAATGCAGTCTTCCTTCCATGATTTTCCTTAATTCTAACCAGATTGTACACACTCCTGATGTCTAATTTTGTAAACACAGTGGCCTCTTTAAGTCTATCAAATAATTCTGTGATGAGGGGAAGATGATAGACATTTTTTATAGTAATCTTGTTAAGACCTCCATAATCAATGCAAGGTCGTAGATCTCCCTCTTACTTGAAAACAAAGAAAAACTCTGCGCCTGCAAGAGAGGAAGATCTACGTATGAAACCCTTGGCAAGAGCTTCCTGGATATATTCTTCCATGATTTCACTCTCGTGGTAGGACAAAGGATACACCCGACCTCTGGGTGGCATGGAACCTGGCAGGAGGTCTATGGCACAGTCATAAGGTCTGTGTGAGGGTAATGTCTCGGCATTGGTTTTATTAAAGACTTCCTTAACCTTGATATATTGTGGGGGCACTACTATGGACAATGGAACGGCCATTGGCAAGTTAATACAACCTATAGGGTTGACGGAGAGAAGACCTTTGATCATTGCAGCTAGTTCCCCAAGTACAAATTTCACTTTTAACCCAATCCAAGACCGGATTATGCCGCACCAACCAGGGAAACCCAAGAATGATAGGATTTGAAGGGGTAGAAATTACTTGGAGAGCTATCTTCTCTCTATGTAGTATCCCTATGGATGAGGATAATAGAATGGTCTCATGGGTTATAATGGGTGTCTGGAGGGGTCTACCATCTATGGCCTCAACGGCCAAAGGTGTGGATCTCTCCTTCGGAGGGATAAGAAGGTCGCTAACAAACTTTATATCTATAAAGTTCTCGGCGGCTCCTGAATCGACAAGAGCTTTACAAGGAATGTTATGAGCATTCCAAGATAGAATAACCGAGAGGAGGAACCTGTTGTGAGGCATGATAGAGGACGATTTCATTACACCTAGGGCCACTCGTCTAACGGTGCTTAGGTGCGGAGGTTTTCCAGATAAATAGGGCAGTTTATGCATAAATGTCCCTTTTTACCGAAATACATACATAAACCCTCAGCCCTACGATACAATTTCTCAGCTTCTGATAGCTTCATCACTCCCAGTTGCATGGGTTCGGACTCGACAGCAACTACAGGAGCAGATGGAGTCATACGAGGAGCTAGAGAAACAGAGGAACGGACAGTTCATGTTTTGGTCCTTGCTCTCTCCCTAAGGCGATTATCTATATCCATCATATAGATAATATAGTCTACCAATAAATCTGGTAGTGTCACGTATTCATCCGCTTGTAAAAATGTGGTTAATGGCATTTACTGTCCACACAGGAAAAGTTGTGCCGAGCAGCAATTATGCAAATGGAATCCTGGTAACTGCCTTTGGGGACAAAGGCCGGTTACAGCCTATCTGTAACGTGAATATACCCCAACACGCAGGATTCAGCTAAAAAGAAGACAACACAGAGGAGAGATACGTCTACCGGACCTTAGAATGGCCGGACTCGACGTATATGAGAGGAGGCAGAGTCAGGAACGATCCGAAGTCAAGGGCACAGAGAGACAGCGTAAAGTAGGACAAGCCGGGGTCTGGTACACAGTAAACAGCAAGCCGACAATCAGAACAGATAAGGATAAAGAGAAAACGTAGTCAGAAACAAAGTCAAAGTCAAAACGGAGAAACACAACTGAACACAACAAGCGCTAAAGGGAAATGAAACAGAAACCACGATAGGGCAGGGAGTAAAGGGAGAGGTAAGTATATATAGCTTCTAAACTAATGTGATTGGCTCCTGTCATATCCACACCCCCAAAAGGCGCGCTCTTAGATTCAGGCGGGACACGTGACCGCTTCTCGCGGTCACTGCCCGCCTTTCTAGTAAAGCTGTTGGATGAGCCACGCGCGGCTCGTGCAGCGGCAGGACCGCGCACGGCTCGAAGAGAGGACCGCGGCCGGCCCCTGGATAAGGTGAGTAACGCTACACTATCAGATCTAGAGAAGAAGTATTTATGCCCAGTTCTCATCCTGCTCAGTGCCCTGTCGTGGTTTCCCTAGTGGTTGTCCGAGAGCACGTTCCTGATTCAAGTTTCTTTTAGTTTTTGACTTTGGCTTTGATTTTGACTTCCCTGTATTCTGGTATCCCTGACTTCTGGCTTTCCCTTATCGTTGTGTCTCTTTCTGTATCCCCTGACCTCGGCAAGTATCCTGCCAATTCTTTGGTACGTTAAGTCCGGCCATTCTAAGGCCCGGTAATACATTACCTATCAGTCATCTGTGTGACACAATGCTACGTGCTGGATCAACTAGTAATCCTGACAGGTAGGTCTTTTGTGGCTGTTTCATCTAGTAAATGCTTAGAGAGCCCTACTGAAAAAGCTGTAACCAAACCACTATTTGTCCAATCTACCTCGGCCGCTAGCATGCGGAATTCTATGACGTAATCAGCAACGGAGCTATTGCCCTGTTTTATCCGCATTAATGCCTTGGCTGCCTTCTCAACCATCCCAAGAGGTTCAAATGATCTCTTGAATTCCGTAATTGTAAGCTACAGTCCTACCACTCTCCCATAAGGGATTGGCTCATGCTAGGGCTTTACTGGACGGTTGGTTCATTAAATACCTGATCTTTGACCCATCGTAAAGGAAATAACTAGGGGATGATTCAAAGTGGTATTCAATTTGATTTATAAAACCGCTACACTCCTGGGAGTCACCACTGAATCTAGAAGGAGGGGATAGATTTATGGTCAGAGACCTCTACCACTGGACACTAGCACACTTCCTCCCAGCTCACTCCGCGCGGGAGCAGCGTGCACGGCAGTGAGGGAGAGCCAGCCGACTCCCAGTTCCATCAGCCCCAGCCACCCTCCTGCAAAGAAAAGGTAAGAGACAGGAGGGTGGCTGGAAAATGAGCTTTGTGTGTGTGTGTGTGTGTATTTCTATGTATGTATGTCTATATGTGTGTGTCTGTCTGGCTGTCGGTATGTGTATGTATGTATGTCTATATGTGTGTGTGTCTGGCTGTCGGTATATGTATGTATGTCTGTTTGTATGTCTATATATATGTATGTCTGTATGCATGCATGTCTATGTATGTCTGTATGTCTGTCTGTATACATATATGTCTGTATGCATGTATGCATGCCTACGTCTGTCTGAATATGTATGTCTGTCTGCATGTCTGTATGTCTGTCTGTATGCATGCATGTATGTCTATGTATGTCTGGATGTATGTGTTCATGCATGTATGTCTATGTATGTGTTCATGCATATGTATATATGTATGTCTGTATGTCATTATATATGTATATATGTATGTCTGTATGTCAGTATGAATGTATGTCTGCATATCATTATGAACGTATGTCAGTGTGTATGTGTGTATGGATGTCTGTATGCATGTATGTATGTCTGTCAGTATGTCTGTATATATGCATGTCTGTCAGTCTGAATGCATGTATGTATGTATGCCATTATGAATGTATGTCTGTGTATGTATGCCATTATGAATGTATGTGTGTATGGATGTCAGTGTCTGTATGTCTGTCAGTATGTCTGTTATGTATGTATGTGTCTTTATGTCCTCATGTATGTGTGTCTGTATGTATGTTAGTATGTGTCTGTCTGTCAGTATGTGTGCCTGTGTGTTTGTATATGTGTGTATGTCTGTATGCGTGTATGTCTGTTTCAGTATGTGTGTCTGTTAGTATGTATCTGTGTCCTTTTGTATCAGTGTGTGTGTTTGTGTCTGTGTGTATATTCCTGTGGGCGGTATTTGGAGGCGGACTCTGTGGGCGGTATTTGGAGGCGGGCCCCAGGGGGCCCAGACCCTGAGCTGAGTTAGGGGCCCTAAAATTTCTGGTGGCGGCCCTGCCTGGGAAGTAGGAGGTGTCTCAGATTGGAGGTGTGCAGTGCAAGCCAGCAAAGTCTGAAAAGCCTGGGAGAACTGATCCATGCAAGCTTCACCTCGCAAGACATCACATGTCTACCTAAGTCTGCAGGGTCCATGGTCCTGTTGTAATGTCAGGATACACTAATATGCCCAACACGCAGAACTAAAAAAATAGAACTAAACAAAATAAAGAAAACCCTAAGACGTATTAACGGGCCTTAGAACAGCCGGATTTAACGTATAAAAGGAAAAACACAAGACAGGCTGAAATCAAGAATACAGATATCACGTAAACGAAATGTAAGCCAAAGCTCAAGGAATTTAGAAGTCAGATTAGTCAGACGCCAAGCCAAAGGTCAAATAATGCAGAAATCGGAATAGTCAGTAGGAAAGCCAAGGTCAAAATACACAAGAAACAATACCGGAAACGCGCTCTCAGATAACCAGAATGGAAACCATGACAGGGCACAGAGAAATTAAGGAAAAAATTTTAAATAGCCTAAGGTGTTCCTTGATTGGCTACAGGGGAGCATGTGACAGTGAACGTGTGTGTGTGTTTGACGTCACACACATTTCCAAAGTTAGGCACTCAAAGGGTTAAGTAAGAACCTTAAAAGGTTCTTACTTGCAAGGGCTGGCGTCTCTAATGATTACAGACCCGTCAGCTGTGTGAGGGAAGAAGTGCCTGTCAGAGGACAGCAGGCATCTCAGGAGGAGGTAAGTGATAGGTGGCATTCCCATTACCACGTGGGAATAAAGCCACAACGAGATGCGCACGCCGGGTCCCAGTCTACTCCCAGGCAGGGGCGGACCCGGCGGTGTCAGGAGAAAGGGTGAGTATTCAGCGGCATTCCACTTGCTCTCTGGCACTATTAGCCAACCAATCAAAGTGATCTTGGTCATATTGCAAATCGTGGGAAATTTTCACTTTGTGATATCTGTATAAAAAGGCTTTTCCCGCTAGGAGTGCTCAATCTGCAGCAAGCCCTCTATGGATCAAGATGGATTGGTTTTTTGTTTTTTTGTTTTTTAATTAGTGGCATTGGGAATTGTGGATATTTATTTGCCCTTTTTTGAGGGCTGAAGAAAAGAATTAGAAGAAAAAAGACAGATGGTAAAAAAAAAAAAAAAGATTATATATATATATATATATATATATATATATATATATATATATATAGTTCCAAATTATTATGCAAATATAATTTTTTCATTTACCTAAAAATTTATGTAAATAACAGTCAGTATAATTCTCATGTTGTCAACTATTAAGAGTACAATTCAAATTTTATTTAACAAACCTCCTAATAACAGTATTTTTTTTTTACATAAAAAAAAAAAAAACTTACAATGCATTGTTCCAAATTATTACGCACAGTAAGTTTCAAAACACTTTATAGGTTGTAAAGAACTGAAATTTGTCATTTGTTGTGTTTGCAGCATATTTACTGAAATCAAAAGCTACTTCAATCAAAGTTATAACAACATTTTAACTTTTTAAACATTTTAACAGATCACGTTACATTTTAACATAGGACCCCTTATTTGATAGCAGCTTCACAAGTCTTGCATCCATTGAATTTGTGGGTTTTTGGACAGTTTCTGCTTGAATTTGTTTGCAAGATGTCAGAATAGCCTCCCAGAGCTGCTGTTTGGATGTAAACTGCCTCCCACCCTCATAGATCTTTTGCTTGAGGTTGCTCCAAAAGTTTCTCAATAGGATTGAGGTCAGGGGAGGATGGAGGCCTCACCATGACTTTCTCTCCTTTTATCCCCATAGCAGCCATTGATGCAGAGGTATTCTTTGGAGCATGAGATGGTGCATTGTCATGCATGAAGATGATTTTATTACAGAAAGCATAGTTCTTCCTTGTGTACCAGGGAAGAAAGTGGACAGTCAGAAACTCCACATACTTTGCATAAGTCATCTTTACACCTTCGGGGACCCTAAAGAGGCCGACCAGCTCTCTTCCCATGATTCCGGCCCAAAACACCACCGCCTTGCTGACGTTGCAGCCTTGTTGGAACAGGGTGGCCGTCCACCAGCCATCCACTACTCCATCCATCTGGACCATCCAGGGTTGCATGGCACTCATCAGTGAACAGGACTGTTTGAAAATTAGTCTTCATGTATTTTTCTGCCCAATGCAGCCGTTTCTGCTTGTGAGCATTGGTTAGTGGTGGCCGAATAGAAGGTTTATGCACAGTTGCAAGACTCTGGAGGACTCTACACCTTGATGTCCGTGGGACTCCAGAGGCACCAGCAGCTTCAAATATCTGTTTGCTACTATGTAACGGTATTTTAGCAGCTGCTCTCTTGATCCGATGCATGGATCTGGCAGAAATCTTCCTCAATGTGCCTTATACGGCACGAACCCGTCTGTGCTCTGAATCAGCCACAAATCTCTTAATAGTACGATGATCACGCTTAAGTTTTCGTGAAATATCTAATGTTTTCATACCTCGTCCAAGGCATTGAACTAGTTCACTCTTTTCGGGAGCAGAGGGTTCTTTTTCTTTCCCATATTGCATGAAAAAGGTGCTTTGCTTAATAATGTGGAACACCCTCCTTTAGTAGTTTTTCCTTAAATTGGGCTCACCTGGCAATCTAATTATCACAGGTGTCCGAGATTGTTTTCAGTGATCAAAAGAGCCCTGAGACACAATGCCATCCATGAGTTAAACTGAAAAACTAAATATTTAATCTTTGTGACACTTAAATAGAATTTGCATAATAATTTGGAACAGGGGGTGTATATATATATATATATATTTTTTTTTTTTTTAACAGGTTTTTGATTTTTGGCCCATTCCTCACTATTAGGGTGAGGGGGATAGGAAGTTAATTTATTTAATGGGTGACAATGGAGACTCCTAGCCACGTGGATGAAAGGGTGGCACGAGGTCCCAAACTACTTATACTTATCAGGGCCCTCACCCGCTGGCATAGGTGGGAGTTGGGGAGGTGACACAAGGTCTTTCCCCTCCATTGTAAATAATGGGACCTCCACCTACCTACAAGAGTTGGGCCAGGAGAGGGGACACTAGGTAACCCTCATTACAGCCAGCATGGATGGGGCAGTTTCCTGTCCAGTCACTAGTTTTAATGTTTAATAGATGTGCTCCCACTTACCAGATGGCAAATGGTGGCACATAAGAGTTGAAATACAAATTGTATGAGGGTCAATAGGTATCTACTAATTGTTTTTATTTTATTTTTTTACTATTTTCTTGTGGTGGCTGGGTAGCAAGAGCAAGCTCTGGCAAGCAGCCACATAATAGAAAGGACACTTTAGTTACTAGAACAACTGCAGCTTAATGTAGTTGTTCTGGTATCCACAGTATGTCCCTGCAGGCTTTTTAATGTAAGCACTGCCTTTCAGAGAAAGTTTACATAACTGCCTAGTAACACCTCTAGTGACACTCCGATGGGTCAGTGCTGCACAATGTGCAAAACTGATGTTCAGCATCTTCACACTCTGTATGGAGGCACTGAATGTTCCTCACAGAGATTTGTTGATTCAATGTATCTCTAAGCATTGGATTGGCTGAGATCGCCAAGTTTGATGATCTCAGCCACGTCAAGTTTGATGATCTCAGCCAAGAAGGCGGAGCTGGGGCAGGCCCTGCACAGTGCTGGAATAAAACAGGTTGGCCGGGTCTTAAATAGCGCTAGTAGAACTAAAGTGTCAGGAATACATGTTTGTAATCCTGACACTATAGGGTTCCTTTAAACCAAGCGCTGACAAACATTTTAACTATTTGTCGGCTGGCTGTTAGCGCTGCAGACAAATATTTCTTCAAATTATCACTTACTTGTAAATAGCACATGAATGAGAATGAGCTATTCCGGTGCTGCAGATTGGTTCGGATAAATTTGGGAAATCGGTGATTCAGTCTCTGAACCAATGTTACAGAATCGGTTGGGCTAACCAAATTCTGACCCCATTTGGATTTAGTAAATATTATTATTAAATATCACAGAGTAAGCAATGACATCATAAATCAATTTAGACAAGGATAAACATAGTAAATGACAAAGTGAACTAGAAATATAGCTAAATTGTGTCTCTTTGTTAGGGTTTGTCTTCAGGTGTGAAGTTTCTAGTCTTCTAGTCTGTAACAAAGATCCTTGAGAGATTGGATAGAGGCAACCAGTCACAAAATAAAAAAGGTTTAAATTTCTCATTGTTCACACCTCACAAATACATATCACTTACTATAGGGACAATAAAACATAATATTAAAAATAATGGGATTGATTTAGTATAGCAGGATAACTCTGTTGACTAATATACGAGACTATACTGTTGGTTCAAACTTCAAGTCAATATGTGTAATTCCTGGCAGGGTCACTTTACAGAGGTAATAAAATAAGTGCAACAAACATCTTTAGTCCAATATATATGCATAGGAGAAATATGATTATATCCTTTATAATAAAAATTAAACAAAATGTGTTATGGCAACTGAGAATCTTTCAGAAAATATATTTTTTTTTTCTGCTCAATTGTTGACCTCAAATTGACCTAAATTTTGAAAGTTCAGTTTTTAACACCATGCACTGTGAGGAAAGTATTTTAAGTATTGTAGTTTTTAATGTAGAGTAAAATAAAAACAATACAAGAGAACATAAAATTCATTTCAGTGTGACTAAAGGGATATTAATTTTAGCGTCCCTTTAAATAAAATAAAGTGTATCTGAATTTAAGGACCTAACTTAAGTTTTGGTGGGGACCACATTTGTAGTTAGATATTTCCAAAAGTGGCCTTCCCGAAACAGCAAAGGGAGCAAAAATTGACTTCCATTCCCAACGTGCAGGTTAAAAAAAAAAGTTCAAACTCAGAAGATGGGTTAGTAAATGAAGACCACGAAAAGCTGAAAATTTAAATAAAATTGTGACTGGTGCTGCAGCAAGTAAACGGAAGTCAGTTAAACAAAGCCACAGGGCTTAATTGTATTCACCCAAGAGTACTTAAGGTGCAGAGTGTAGAAAAAATTGACCTTTGTCTTTAATCTTTCATGGTTCTTTTCTTTCAGGAATTTTACTGGTGGATTGGAGAATGACAGATGTGGTTCCTATATTTGAAAAGGGTTTAAAATATTGGCCTGGAAATTATAGTGAGTTTAACTTCTGTGGCAGGGAAAGTATTTGAAGGGTTATTAATTCTTAATTTTTAGGAATTCATTGAGAAGAACATTTTTAACAGCAAAAATCAGCACGGTTCTTTGAAGCATAGGTCATGCCAAACTAACTTAAATGCATTTCAACAAGAAGTAGAAGTATAGATCAGGGTGTTGTAGTGGATGTGATCTACTTGGATTTTGCCAAAGCGTTTAATAAGGTTTCACACAATAGGTTAGTTAATTTAAACAAAAATAAATTAGTCTAGATAAAACCTTTTTTTCTTGGAAAGAACATTGGCTTATATATAGAGTACAGAGAGTTGCCATTATTGGTAAATATTCATGCTGGACAAAAGTGGTAAGTGGTGTTCCTCAGGGTTAGCAGATGACACAAAACTAGGTAAGGTAATAAAATGTGAGCAGAATAATACTTTGCTTCAGAGGGATTTAGATAGATTAGGGGGCTGGGAAGTCAAATAGCAGATGAAAACGAAGTTCGAAAAATGCAAAATTATGCACTTCAGGATAAAGAATGCACAAGCAACGTATAACCTAAATAGTGAATTAAAAATAACAGCACATGAGAAGGGTTTGGGAATTTTTAAGGACAACAAACTAAGCAGCAATGTGCAATGTCAATCAGTAGTTGCCATGGGACAGTAAGGTACGGTCATGCATAAAAAAAGGGAATTAATTCTCTGGATGCCTCTCTATAAAATCACATCTTGGATATGCAATGCAATGTTGGGCACCTGTTCTAAAGATTGATATTATAAAAGTAGAAAAAGTGCAGAGGCGAGCTACAAAATTAATAAAAAGGAATGGAAATTTTTAGTTATGCAGAAAGGTTAACAAATTTGATTCTTCTGAGTATCCAAAAACTGTGCCTCAGAGGGGATATGATTGCATTAAACAAATATATCAGAGGCCAACACAAGCCACTGTCTGGAAATCTATTCATAAACAGAACTATACATAGGACAAGAGGAAGATTGGAAGAAATGAGATTTAGTCTAAGGATAGGAGGCTGTATGACAGCGTGGTGGGCAGGGTGTATGACAGTGTGGGGGGCAGGGTGTGTGACTGCGTGGAGAGGCAGAATGTGTGACAGTGTGGGGAGGGCAGGGTGTATGACAGTGTGGGGAGGGCAGGGTGTATGACAGTGTGAGGGGGCAGGGTGTATGACAGGGCAGGGTGTATGACAGTGTGGGGGGGGGGGGGTGGACAGTGTGTGGGTGTATGACAGTGTGTGGGGGCAGGCAGTGTGGCACAGTGTGGGGGGCAGAGTGTACGACAGTGTGTGGGGGCAGGGTGTACGACAGTGTGGGGGGGCAGGGTGTACAACAGTGTGGGGGGGCAGGGTGTACAACAGTGTGGGGGGGCAGGGTGTACGACAGAGTGTGGGGGGCAGGGTGTATGACACTGTGGGGGGGGGGGGCAGGATGTACAACAGTGTGGGGGCAGGATATATGGGGGCCAAGGCTGTGACAAGCCTCCACACACTGAAATACTTTTTTTATGCAAGTCACTGGTTGTCCTGTGGTCGCAGTCCCTGGTGGTCCGGTGGGATAACTATCCTGTCTGCATCTCCGCCGCGCACAGAGCTGCAGACCTCGTTCTTTCAAGCTCTGGTCAGGATGTTGCCGTGGTAACTCGCGGCAATGCTCTGTGAGCTCACGAGAACCACATCATGTTGTCTGTAGCTCTGCACCCGGTGCAGCTGCAGATCTGAGGCTTGGATCTCTCTATGGGCAGACCATGTGGAGGTGCCCCGCACGCGACACATACTGGGCAAGCCGCCAGGCCCCCTCTTGCTATCGAGTCCTTGGTCATGGACCAAGGACCCGACAGTTCAGTATGCCCTGAGGCAATCCAGGCAGCCGTGAGGACCCAGCAAGTGCAAGGCCTTAGGAGACCGCATAAATCACCTAATTAGAGAGCCACCTCTGCCTGCAATGCAAAACACTGCAGTTTTAGAAAAACTTCCATGTTTACATTGCAGTGTTAAGACTGTCTCTAGTTGTTGTCTACTAGACGGCTGCTAAAGGAGCTTCCTGCTGTTTCATGAAGTTTGACTCTGGACGTGCTCCTGGTTTTCGTGAGGACATCCAGCTTGTTGAAAAACCCAATAGGAAAGCAGAGTGCCTAATGCCTACAACTCCAAAGAGGGACGGGGGCATAGGTTTCCTATAATGTTAGAATACAGCTTTCTATTGCTCACACTACAGTGTTCCTTCAAGGGCTCACTCAAAGAGGAAGGCAATGCTTCTCATAATAAAAAAAATTGATTCAATACTTCTTGATTATAAGCATTCTACTGTTTGAGTGTGGCAATTGCAGTGTATACACTTCAGAATCCCAGAAAAATTGTACTTGAATTGGACTTTTTTTTATAAGAGCGGGGAGGGGAAACTACAGAATATCTATATGGATAACTAAACATTGTAAAAATAAATTGTTTTAACTTTGGAGTTTTCCTTTAAATACTCTGTCTTTGGAAAGTAGCTTACTGCATAGTTTATCTACATACTTATAAATGTTCTCTTCAATTTTGTTTAATGATGCAGAACATCTAGTACAAAAAATAACACTGTTTAGAATTACTGAAACTGTTGAGATAACCAAAGTGATTGTGGGGTTTTCCATTTATTTTGGATGAGTAATCTTCACCTTTAATATGTTTTTTTTATAACTGTTTAAATGACCGTTATAACAGATTCCTTCATACTAACATGACCTTCTAGGAACAATCCGAATCAAGATATACAGACACAGTGTAACAGAACCAGTGGATGTACAGTGCTTTATGATAAATTCTGAGAACCCAAAAAAAGATTATAGTGCTACTGTACAGGTTTGTTAGTTTTACAGCAAAACTTAAAAAGTATTATGTGCTCAAATCTTTATGAAGTTGTGTTTTGTTTTTCATGTGTTCTCATTTAAAGTACTAGTAAAGTATTAGTATAATGACGGAGTAGTATGATAAAATTCTATATGAATGCTATGCTGGCTACTCTGCCAACTATTAATAACTTGCAACCTCACTGCTGACTTGATCTCTCCAGATTTTTATATAGCAAGGTAAATTAATTAATATTCTGATGCAGAAAGTAGAATATAATGCTTCAATACTTAAAGTGCATCTTGGTAGGCTCTGCATTTAAAAAAAAAATATTTTTTTTTGCAAAGACCTCCTTGGGCAGTCTGTTCACTCGATTTCGGAGCAACAAGAAAAAAGGGAAGTGGGAGATATCCCTTCTTGGTACCGCCATCATTCTTGTTTCTGGGATTGCGGGAACTATGCCACCTTTGCAGTCTTGTTCCAGATTGTATGATCACCCACAGAACGTCTTACACATGCACAAGGAGATGTAGTATCTTAAAGGAAAACCATTCAGGTTTTGACATTTTCCTGTAACATACTTGAAAAAAGAAGTCTATTGACAAACTGTAGATATCTTTAAAATGTGATACATTACAGACACAGCCAAGACACTTATACACCTAGAGAACAATATGGAGAGGCGCACCCCAGAGTCAGACGATACTCTCACGACAAACGGGTTCCAAACACAGAAGGGATCGGACGAGAACACATGACTCAAAATGCCAGGGTGGAGACACCCCCTCAAAATCCTAATTGACATAATAGGCGCATTTATCCCACAAGACCACACACCCATGACTACCTGAAAGCGCCAGTAACAATGACCTCATGTGACCTGCGTATCTCCCATTAGGCAGTGCCTGATGCAACACCTGATACAGTACCAGACGCTCAAAAAGTCAGGATAAACACTAAATAATTGTCAAAATCAGCACTCTGCTCACAGTCTCACAATTCATGTATCATATACTTGTCGTCTAACCAACTAATTTCCTTTCATGTAAACAAATAACTTAAATAACTGCACAATCGCCTGATACTGTTCACATCGTTGGATAATATATTGTTGTTGGGACCTGCGAGTCCGGTTTACTAGGTTTGACTTTTGCACTCAAACAGCTTTGAGAACCCCCCCTCCCCCAAAATAAGTGATACATTAAAGGGGCAAAAAACAAACAAACATACATACATATAGAACTTAATAAAGAATGTATTACCATTCACAGAATAATATGACAGATCTATTTTAAAACAAAAAAGATCATCAGTACAACAAACTTCATTCCACATGGTGAAATACTGTTCTAAACTAGTGTCTCATATACTAAAGGAAAAAAAATAACTTGGAAGTCAAATAGAACTATGAACAAGAGTAGTCACTTTGTGAGCCACAGGAATAAGTTATGCAGTCAGATCTTTCATGAAGCAAGGTTTATTGTGTATTTGTGTATTGAGTATTTGCTTGTACATCAGAGTCATCTTAGACATACGTCACTAAATCTATGTGAAGCATTATTGCACTCCTACCACAAGGGGTACGCATCCTTGCTGACCAGCTAAAAAGAACAGGACAAGAACCGGTCACAAAGGTGGTGGATATTATCCAAAAGAGATACATAAATAAGATAACAACAGAATAGTCATGGTTAGGTTAGTTGTTTGGAAGATCAGCACAGACCATGTTGTATTTTACACCTGGGTGCAGTTTGTCTATGTTTAGAACCTCCAAACTTTGTACAAAATAAATGTAACTATACATAAACCAGAGCCTTCTCAGAAATGAGTGCCAGCCACCCAACCACAAAACCCTAAAGGTCATGATAAACTCGATAGAGTCATGGTTAGGGGTCGGTGGGCAGAAAATGCTTGAAACCCAAGAATCTGCGTTGAAAAACCATGGAAGTTGGGTTTGACTACCAAAGCAGATGGTAGCGTGATCATAGAACTCCAGACCACGAGTGTCTTAATTACTTGATTTTCACCTCTGACAACTGCCTTATTGGGTTCCGAGGGAACCTCCAGCCTCCTTAAACCCCACGGTGCGAAAGAAAAAAATGGACAAACCCCGAATGGGTATGAATACTGGAGATCTGTGGTGGCAGGCTCATGGCGCTCTTTGGCCTAAGATGGTATCCCTCACTGGGTATTGCTCAGACTTCTCAGTCGAATTTTTTACTGCGAAACGGATGAGGGTTACACAGCTGCTCAGGCAGTTTCACCGCTAGCTCTCGCATACAACAGATCACATCTCTTCAACAAGCGGTCCGTGAATTGCAGCAGAACCAAACATATAAGCGCTGCTTCGTGGCATAAGAAGACTCACGCCTCCGGTATAATCTTAAAATCAGGGGGATCTCTGAAAACATCCCTAAGGCGGAGTTACCACACATGGTAAGATGACGGCTGACAGCCTTGCTGACATCTAGACAGGCCAAATCAGCAGTGATCTAAAGAATATTACGGTTGCCCAGACCGGCAAAGGCACCACCTACAGTACAAAGAGACCTGGTGGTCCAATTTCAAAATGGGAAAGACAAAGCAGCCGTACCGACCTCTTTAAGGGGTAAGTCACCTTACAACTTTGAAGAAATTTCACCGACTTTCTATGCAGACCTCTCTGGCAGCACTCTTGCATGGCGTTGGGAACTAAGACCACTCACCTCCCTTCTATAACAACACAAAATCCGCTACGGCTGGAGCCTCTCGTGCTCACTGTCTGTCTTCCCTGGCGACACAACTCAGACTATTCAAGATCTCCAAGAAACCGCACTGATCTTGCCGTGCATGGAACTCCCCTAGGGCTCCCTCGGCCATGATGACCCAAATACAGCGCCTGAGCCACCTCAAAGATGGAACCCGATAACAGCTGCTGAATTTGTACCTAAACAATCCACGTCGGACACTTTTGCCACAGCCACAATCTGAGCCCAGATCGGGCTGCCTATTGCAAGCCCAGTTCAGAACTTCTGTAATTGGGAAGTTTCTTCCCCTAATTGTGCCAAAAGTTAAAATCCTTACTCACATAGAACAGGATAGAAACCTTAACCCTTTTTAGACTGACTAATTATTCACCCCCCATTGCCTCTGGGTAACTTGGGCTAGGCATGTGCATGAAACATAATGGAAACATAGGCCTTGCTGGCTTGCTAAGCTTAATCTTATAATTATAAGCTATCTTTCTCTCACTTTCATCTTGGTAACATTATTTTCTCTATAAATGCCATACATCTCACATTGAACATGTCACCACCAAGCACTTAATCAGAAAAAAAATTCACAGCTCGACAAATGAACATCTTATTTCTATGAAAATTGCTTTTCTTTCACTACCAGTCTACTTACTGTTCTCTGCTATGTTTACATCATGTCAACATGGGGCAAAAATAAAAATGTAATTTTTTAAAATATTTTTTTAAAACACCTTTATATTCGTTTTCTTGTCTGAATAAATGACTAATTTCCTATGTTCTTGTGTGTAATGCTGATCTAATTGTTATGTTTTCAAAAATTCTCGATAAAAGTGGATTTTTTTTACATATATAGTGGAAATTCTAAATGTGGGCACTGTTGGTAGGTCCAATTTAATGATCTCTACAAGGACCCTAAGTTAATGATAGTTATCTACAGTTAGACTATGATAGGCTGATAACGGAAGTAGAGACAGAAACTGTGATTCACAAATTCACATTTGTCTCTTTAACCCCTTCAGGACGGGTGACGGACGAGGTCCGTCACACAGGGGAGACCCTTAACGACGGGTGACGGACCTCGTCCGTCACGCGGTAAAATTAACCCCGGATCGCCGCTATCGCGGCGATCGCGGGGTTAATGGTGCTCCCGGTATGCCTCTGCATTGGAGGCATACCGGGAGCACCCGGTCAAGCTGCCCAGCACATGTGCTCGCTCTGACCACAAGTCGGAGCGAGCACATGTGCTCTGAATACTTACCTACCGGCTCCCTGCACTTCCGGGTTCTGTGTGAAGTGCAGGGAGCCGGATCAGTGCTTTTTTTTTTTTTTTAACCCCTGAGGGTTAATTCTTTTTTTTTTTAACCCTCAGGGGTTAAATTAATTAAATTAATTAATTAAATTATTTTTAAATTATATATTTAGATAGCTGGGGTAGGTGGAAGTTAGTGGGGAATTGGGGGATTTGACGTTAGGCTAACTAGGGGTTAACGTTAAAAAAAAAGTTTTAAAAGAAACTTTAAAAAGTTAAAAATTAAGCTTAAAAAAATGTTTTAATAACATTTAAGTAATAAAAACAAAAAAACACACTTTACCTAGTCCAAATAAAAATTAACCCCTTCCCTGCCAGTCGATCACTGCCTACAGCGATCAAATAGAGATCACAGTATTATACTGTGATCTAATTTTTTTTAACCCCTGAGGATTAACTTTTATTTTTTTTTTTTAACCCTCAGGGGTTCAATTTATTTAATTAATTAATTTAAATATTTTATAACTATATATTTTGCTAGCTGGGGTGGGTGGGAGTTATGGGAAAATGGGGAATTTACTGTTAGTGCTGCGTACTGCTAGTTAGGGGTTAACAGTAAAAAAAATAGCTTAGAAAAATGTTAAATCTGTAAAAAAGTTTTAAGAAAGTTTAGGAAAGTTTAAAAAAAATTTATAAGCAAAACAAAAGTTTAAAAACTAGTTTTTAAAAGTAAAAAAGTTATAAAAAGTAAAAAAATACATTTTAAAAACGCTCATTACCACTACACCTGGAACAAACTAGAGAAAAAATTATCCCACGCCAAGGTTCAAAATATGCCTTTTGAATTACCCCAGGGTGTATTCTTTAATAAATAGTATGTGTTTGTGGGGAAGTTTCAATAACCAACCGTCTAAACTATTCCAAATTGGAACATGGACACAGCGTAAAACTTCAAAGTTAGAAAAAAACTGAATGGCTGCGTCTCAAATGCGCCCCTTCAACATCCACATATACCTGGCAAAGGTACATACGGGGGTATTGCTGTACTCAGCCGACATAGCTGAGCAACATATGAAGTATTATACAGTCATAGTACACATAAGGTTTGCAAAATATGCTGCGCAAACTCACTTTGTATGTCAAAAAGGCAGAAAAAATGCTTATTACCACTACACTTGGTACAAGCTAGCGGAAAAATGATCCCACACTAAGGTTCAAAATATGCCTTTTGAAATACCCTGGGATGTCTTCTTTAAGAAATGGTATGGCTTTATGGGGAATTTGGATTATATAGCCTGGTAAAATACTCTAAAATGGGACATAGGCACAGCATAAAAATTCAAAGTTTGAAAAAACTGGAATGGCTGTGTCCCAAATGTGCCCCTCCGATGTCCACACATACCTGGCAAAGGTACATATGGGGGTATTGCTGTACTCAGCCGACATAGCTGAGCAACATATGAAGTATTATACAGTCGTAGCACACATAAGGTTTGCAAAATATGCTGCGCAAACTCACTTTGTATGTCAAAAAGGCAGAAAAATGCTTATTACCACTACACTTGGTACAAGCTAGCGGAAAAATGATCCCACGCTGAGGTTCAAAATATGCCTTTTTGAAATACCCTGGGATGTCTTCTTTAAGAAATGGTATGGCTTTATGGGGAATTTGGATTATATAGCCTGGTAAAATACTCTAAAATGGGACATAGGCACAGCATAAAAATTCAAAGTTTGAAAAAAACTGGAATGGCTGTGTCCCAAATGTGCCCCTCCGATGTCCACACATACCTGGCAAAGGTACATACGGGGGTATTGCTGTACTCAGCCGACATAGCTGAGCAACATATGAAGTATTATACAGTCGTAGCACACATAAGGTTTGCAAAATATACTGTGCAAACTCACTTTGTATGTCAAAAGGCAGAAAAAACGCTTATTACCACTACATCTGGTACAAGCTAGCGGAAAAATGATCCCACGCTAAGGTTCAAACTATACCTTTTGAAACACCCTGGGGTGTCTACTTTAAGAAATGGTAGGCCTTTGTGGGGTAGTTGAATTTAAAACCTGCGAAGATGCTTGGAAATTGCACATAGGCCCAGCGTCAAAATTCAAAGTTTGGTAAAAACGGATATGGCTTGGTCTCCTATATGGCACTGTAGCTTCACAAAATAGTGACAAAGACATTCATTGGGGGTGTATTTTTACTCAAAAGACTTAGCTGAGCATAATTTGGGAGGTTTGAACTTAGTGGCACATATGAAATATACAAAACGCCCAGCAAAAATGCAATCCGTATGTAAAAAATGCACAAAATAATTTTTTTACCACATACTTTGGCATATATTGGTGAAAAAATGGGGGTATGTTAAGGCACAATATGCACCTTATGAGATACCCTGGAGTGTCTACTTTTACAAATGGTAGGCCTTTGTGGGGGGTTTTTGAACAGTCAAACTGTTATAATACCCCAAATGGAAGCTAAGGCTCATTAAATCCATCTCTCAAAATTCTACTGTGAATACTGTAAAGGACAGGTCTCCTATATGGCACTGTAGCTTCACGAAATAGTGCCAAAGACATTCATATGGGGTGTCATTTTACTCAGAAGACTTAGCTGAGCATAATTTGGGGGGTTTGAACTTAGTGGCACATATGAAATATACAAAACGCCCAGCAAAAATGCAATCCGTATGTAAAAAATGCACAAAATTATTTTTTACCATATACTTTGGCATATATTGGTGAAAAAATGGGGGCATGTTAAGGCACAATATGCACCTTATGAGATACCCTGGAGTGTCTACTTTTACAAATGGTAGGCCTTTGTGGGGTTTTTTTGAACAGTCAAACTGTTATAATACCCCAAATGGAAGCTAAGGCTCATTAAATTCATCTCTCAAAATTCTACTGTGAATACTGAAAAGGACAGGTATCCTGTATGGCACTGTAACTTCACGAAATAGTGCAAAAGACATACAATGGGGGTGTCATTTTACTCAGCAGATATAACTGAACACAAAATAAAACTTTGTACAGGAATAGCACACACCAACTTTACAAAATATACACGAGAATTTCTCTGTTATAAGTTTGTGTGCCAAAAACCAAAAAGAACACAATTTTACTCCAATATTTAGCAGAGGTTGGCGGTAATATGGCTACGTAGAAAGTGTCAAAACAACCTTAGGTAAATAGCCCGTGATGTCTACTTTATATAAATATATACTTTTGTGTGGCAATTTTGTTTTCTTTTATGGCTATTAAGCTTACAAGACAAACATACCAAATTCTAAAATCGCTCCACATTAAAAGTTTATTTTACTCCTTGTGCTTTGTGACCTGTAACTACCAAAAAAAACTTAAAATCCCAGACACATTATATATTCTGTAAATCAGAACAAATAAATAAATTTATTTTTAATTACTTTCCTTAACCTGCACTAATTATGCACACATTATTATTGCAAAAACTGTAAAAAAAACCAATATTTTTCATTTTTTTTGCATTTTTCTGTATTTTTTTTATAATAAGTAAGCATTTATATATATATATGTTATATCAAATTAAAGCCCTTTCTGTCCTTTAAAAAACAGTATATAATATGTGTTGGTGCAATAAATGAGAGAGATGCAAATTGCAGTTGAACGCAAACAGCAAGAAAATGCAAAAATTGCTTGTGTCATTAAGCGTAAGTCAAGCTTCTGAAGCTGTGTCCTTAAGGGGTTAATCGCTTTATTTCCTTATTTTTGAACTGAAAAGACAGTAACTTTGTTCATTCAACTATTCCCTTATTAAGTGTTCTTGCATAGCAAGACCACTTAATGTTATCTCACATATATTTAAGTGTTCTTGCATAGCAAGACCACTTATTGTTATCTCACATATATATTATTATTCTTATTATAGCCAAATTTGCCACCCTAACTCCTCCCACAGTTTTTACACTACATAGACAAAAATTTACCAAAACGTGCAGATTGTTCCCGATCGGATTGCTATTACTTTGTGGAACGTTTCGCCGAATGGTTCACGGAATATCGTCGTTCTTGTGGCGAAATTTGTCCCATAGGAATGAATGGCAAAGCTAGAGTGGGAGCTGGCAAAAGCTGAAAAATCAGGACATGATTTCTAAACTGCCACCACTCCCTTATTTTCAGGCCCACCTACACAAATCTTATATCAAAACGTTCAGCTATCCCTGCTGCCACTAAACATGTCAACGGCTAAGCCATAGTCCTGATAGTTTTCACAATATAATCATTTGTTTGCAACTAACGCCGTCCATTGACATTCATTGAAACTTCACTCTACAAAGCTCAAATTTGAAGTGCAATTTCTAAACTGCGACTGTGCCTTCATTTTTAATACTTCAGAGACATACTATGCATCAAAATGTAGGTCTGGATCTTGTGATTCTCACAATATAAAGCTCTTTGTAGGAATAGTTTTTACGACCGTTTGAAGATGGCAACCGCCAAAATACTCTGACCTGTGCCAGGCTGCAGCAGCAAGTGATGCCATAGACAGGGCCTTTTGAACAGCTGCTAATGTTTTTATAAATGTATGGTTTAATGTAACTGTGCAACAACGTTGCAATTAAATGTGCTATATAAATGATAACAGTTACTCTGCCCACTCCAGTTGTAGACTACTGGTGGAGGCAAGAACACTATACACAATTTCCCCAGAAATTGTAGCTTTTCTAGTTTATTCTTATTCTTATTATAGCTAAAGTTACCACCCTAACTCCTCCCACAGTTTTTACACTACATAGACAGAAATATACCGAAACGTGCGGAATGTTCCCAATTGGATTGCTATTACTTTGTGCAACGTTTCGCCGAATGGTTCACGGAATATCGCCATACTTGTGGCGAAATTGGTCCCATAGGAATAAATAGCAAAATGTTCAAAACTAGAGTGGGAGCTTGCAAAAGCTGAAAAATCAGGACATGATTTCTAAACTTCCACCACTCCCTCATTTCCAAGCCCACCTACACAAATCTTATATCAAAACGTTCAGCTATCCCTGCTGCCACTAAAAATAGTCCTGATAGTTTTCACAATATGACCATTTGTTTGCAACTCACGCCGTCCATTGACATTCACTGAAACTCCATACTAGCCAGCTCAAACTTGAAGGGCAATTTCTAAACTTTGACTGTGCCTTCAATTCTAATACTTCAGAGACATACTATGCATCAAAATGTAGGTCTGGGTCTTGTGATTCTCACAATATAAAGTTCTTTGTAGGATGTATAGTTTTTAAGACAACCGTTTGAAGATAGCAACCGCCAAAATACTCTGAACTGTGCCAGGCTGGAGCAGCAAGTGATGTCATAAACAGGGCCTTTTGTACACCTGCTAATGTTTTTATAAATGTTTTAATGTAACTGTGAAGCACTTTGGGCAACAACGTTGCAATTAAATGTGCTATATAAATAAATAATAACAGTTACCCCGCCCACTCCAGTTGTAGACTACTGGTGGAGGCAAGAACACTTCACACAATTTCCCCAGAAATTGTAGCTTTTCTAGTGTTTGCCTATAAACCAGCTATATTTTATCTCCCTTTACTTTTTGCAAGCTTTATTTAGTTATGTAGAATGGTTAAATCAAACCCTGATCCAGTATGAGCAATATTTAGCTTCCATCTGACTACTCCTTTCCACAGGGGACCCACTCAACCACATACAATTTGTCGGTACTCCCCAATTCTTTAACTAGAGTCGTAGCCTGCTACCCTAGGCCAAGGATTTGTTGACTAGTGACATAAGCGAAAGGTAATTGGACAACAAATTAATATTGACTTGAGGTAACCATGGTGATTTTGAAACTGACATGTGCTGAAATGCCATGGGACAAGCCCAAACAAGAAATCAACTGTTATAACTAATTTAGCTTCCAGGCGATGTAATCTATGAAGTATACCAATATTTCCATTGAAGTCTTCACATGTTAGTAGCTCCAAGATAATGCCACAGGTAAGTAATGAAAAAATGCACAATTTATTAAAAAATAGATAGAGAAAAATATATAACAAAAATGCCAGCAACTAGTAGCCAAACTAATAAGATGTTACTTACAATATTTGCACCAAATGCCAGTGTGCAACTCATATGCACATTCAAATAGGTGGAAATGAAACACCCTTCATCCAAAAAGGGAGGGGTGGGGGTGGGGGGAGGGAGGAGTGGGGAGCAGGAAAAGGTAAAAAGCAGCTGGAGATAGCAAGGTACATGCACATTTATAAATATTTTACACTTTCTTGTTCAAGATCCTTAGACTTAAAACATAAGTTCTAATGTAATGCACCAGATTACAAAGTTACACGTTTAGAGTTATTTTATTATGGAGAGGGTTCAAGTCTCAATCCTAATTTTCTAAGTGGTACCTAGGTAAGTATTCGGAGCATGCATAACATTTCACATTTGAAATTTATTTCATTTTTTATTTACAAATAGCAATTTTGTAACGGAGGAGACCCGGCACCTTGCTGGACCATTTAAAAAGGTTTGGCCAGTTACTGAGGTATGGTGCCAAGGTACACTTACCATTATAAATTCTACAGTGGGGTACAGAGGTTTCTGATGGTTGCAGAAACACTTTAATTAATGACATATCGTAACAGCAGCAAAGGTATCAAGTTAATATAGTAGAAGTATACAACTAATCACAATTAACTGTTGTTAAACAACTGAACAATAATACAAAAATTGCAGTGTATGCAGAAATAAGAAAAATGTGATAATATATGATGTGTCACATCATACACAGATATTGCTTAACAAAATGTTGAATGTTACATCAGCTGCTATACACAAGGTTCACTGAAATAAATACCATAATTGAGGATTTTTAAGAACAGAACAATTAATCACATTCACACTGATAGAAATGCATTTATGCTAAGTTTAGCCTACACATATCTGCATAAGTTTCTTATTTCTAAATGTAGCAGATAAAATAAACCACATATGATTATTTGTACTAATAGTTGCAGTTAAACCATGTCTTTCCATAAGCATGCCTGGAAAAGAACATTTTTTTGTCACACTGGAAAAGTTCTGGACCAAAAAACAGGCTTCTGATTACTTTCAAAGTATAATGTTAAAATTGCTACCAGAGACAAATGTTATTACGAAGCAAATTCTGATTCCCAAAACCAATGGCACCATTTGTCCTAGAATTTCAGTATGCACAATTTATTTATTTTTGTTGAATTGTGTGTATGTTTTGTAAAATAAAGAACAACTAATGTGCTATGTTTGACAGGAATCCCATTACATGCATCACATTACAAACTAGAAAACTAATAATGTCCCCTTGGAAATAGCAAGATACATCTTAAGATTAAATTAGCAATACTTCCCTGCTGAAAGTTGCACATATTTATTTTCAGACCCTGTGTTGTATCATGGACTACTGTTGTTGAATATGTCCTTCTAGAAATATGATACTGACTGATGGTCTCTATAAGCAGTGATGGTGCATGCTTTCTGCATGAAGATGTGAGTGGACAGTAAAGTGCAAACAGCGGCAAACAGTAGAAAGGTAGTGCAGGGATTTATTTATCTTTCATATATCCGTAGAAAACCTTGCAAAGCCAGAAATGATCTTCAATCTATCCCCTGTGTGACCAGACTGTATGTTTACTTTGGAATAAAAATATTTATATTTACCTATGGATCAAGGTGTTTTTTTTGTTCTTCATGATGGAGTAGATCTGGCAATCTACTTATGTCTAGTGAGGTAAACGATTTAATCACACACAGACTAGCCATAAAGAACATGTCAATCTGGTGCACAAAAATACTCCATGTATATCATTGACAACCTGCAGACAGTCACAGCAAATAAAGACAAACAGGTAATATATGTTTCCCTGGGAGTCCTCTCTGTGACAGACCACCTGCCACCCAGACTAGGTGCCTCCGTCAATCGATGCTCCTAGTGCTCCCCGAAGACTCCAAGCACTCCACCGGACACCATAAATACTGTAGACCCCATGAATCGCTGCAGCTTGGTTGGGGTCTTGCCGTCCTCCACCCACCCTGGACCCAAGACTAGGATACACATTCCAGTGGGTGAACCTCTCCTCCAAGAGAGTATAGCTGTGAAGCTCTTATACAAGCTAGTGGTTATAGCTTGTATAGCGGGTCCCTACAAACACGAGGCAAGGCTCTATGTTGAGGGTGAAGCAGGACTGAATTTTAATGGTGCCACACTGACCTTTTATGACAGTCCCCATGCAAGGGGTACGCCCACATGGACCTTGTTGGGGACTCCAACACAAACACAAAGACACAGATCAGTTCAGGGGTTCAGAAATTTCCTGGAAGTCATCTTTTGACCGACTGCACACATGGTTCCATTCCCAAAACAGTTCCAGAGAATCAGGCTGTGCGGCTGGTCTACTTCGAGGATTCAAAATAACGAACGTAGCCGTTCGTGAATAAAGTTAGTGTGTATGTCTCTTGTTCGGGAGTTTATTCTTATTGAATGCCGTTTGACTCCTGTTCGAATAGCCGAACCTCCATGGAAGGTAAGAGTTTAGCGGTGTTCGCGACATCGCGTGTCCGATTTGAGTTCCATGAACTCAACGACCAAACAACACTCTTTGTACTCGCGGCTTAAGATGGCCGTCGCCATGTGGTCGAATAGCACTTTGAATGGCTTCGGGAGTTTGAAGTGCTGCTTCAAAAGTTCTAATTGTTCCTGTTATAAGTCCCAACAGGCACAAATAGGGTTTTCAACCAGGGTTTAACACAGGGACTATAGTCACAGGGTAAGAGGCTGGCAAGTATGCTCCTCCAAGGAGCCGTGACGATGTCCAATTCGCCACACACTCCTAATGGAAATTGGTTGGGCGGTGTACATACATTTGATAAGTATTTTTTCTTAAAATAGTGTTCGATTAGTGAGGGTGCCTGCAACAATGCAGGAAGAAGTCTGAAACTTGTGGGTCTTATTAGTATGGTGTCGGATATGGTGAGAAAGGTGAAGTCTCTCTGAGATCAATCATATAGCTAGGTACGAAAAAGACTGTGGTAATATTAAACACGACAAAACTCTTTGAGAAGTCCTGCTTGGGCATAGAAATCCAAGAAAAGTACATTTACGTCAGGGGGAAAAAAAAGAATAAAAAAACAGGTTATTCATAAATGCTTCCATGTGCATTTTTTTTATTTATTATTATTTATTTATAAATAAAGAGTACTGTATGCACAAGCTCCATCTTCGGTTTATCCTCAGGAGGATGTGATATCACCTCCTATATGGTGGCAGCCTTAGCAACAGATGGTTACGTATGTCCAGAGCATGCAGAATAACCTACAGGCCTACACAAGATCAGACTTTTTGAAACTAGCATAAGACATAAGAGCTGAAATACAAGCATTAGGAGCAGGACTGCCATCAGAAATTTTGGGGGCCCTGATACGGCTCAAGGTCTGGGCCCCTGTAGCCTGCCCCCAAAGTGCTCCCACAGGGCCCATCCTGAGTCCACCAACAAGGATGAAGTGTGTGTGTGCTGAATGTGGTTTGTGTATAGTGGATATAGAATGTGTGTTGTGGATGCAGTATGTGTGTTATGGATGCAGATTGTACGTTTTGTGTAATGTGTGTAATGTTTGTATGCATTAGATGCAGAGTGTGTGTTTGTGTAGTTAATGTAGGAGTGTATAGTGAATGCAGAGTGTGTTTGTACAGTGAAGGCAGGGTGTGTGTTTGTATAATGACTGCAGAGTGTGCGTTTGTGTAATGGATGTAGTGTGTGTATAGTGAATGCAGAGTGTGTATAATTTATGTATAATGACTGCAGAGTGTGTATAGTGAATGTAGTGGGTGTAGTAAGTGCCGAATGTGTGCTTGTGAAAAGATGTAGTGTGTGTAAAATAGGGGGAGAATCATTTTTTTTTTACATTTAATTTGTGTATATTTCATATTATCCCCCTTCACTGCTTCTTACCTTGCCAGTGAGGGTGGAGATCGCATTCCTTGGTGGTCTAGTGGCATGGTGGAGGGAGCCAGCCAATGTACATTGCAGACGGGTGTGGGGTGATCCAACCCCTATTTGACTGTTTTCTTTCACCCTGCTTATATCACTCACTATAATTCCTGTGCTCCCCTTTCATGACAGAATGTCACCACAACGGGTGCCCAGCAGCACACTCTGTAATCCCTTTCCAGCTCCTTTCTGTCAAGCTCTCATGAGACCGGTGTGCATGCTGAACGGAGCGTTGCCATGGCAACACTCAGACGTCCGCGGGACTCGCGAAAGTTAAACACAGAGAAACTGGAAAGGTAAGACAGAGTGTGCTGCTGAGCCCCTAATGTACAATTAGAAGGGTCCCACAGAGCACAAATATAGCTAGAATCGCTAAATGTGTACGAAAGGAATGTGGGGCCCACCAGGACCACCGGGCCCAGGACAACCATCATGGTTGTCATGCACTGATGTTGGCCCTGATTAGGAGAACCTATTTCCCACCTGGAGGACAAAATTGAAGACATACAACTCCCTAGCTGATGTTTATTCTGCCCTGAAATCTATATTGCAAGCCTTAGAGAATAAGATGGCTGATTCTGAAGACCACACCAGGCGCAACAACATATGGTTCAGAGCAGTGACTGTGGGCAAAATTAAAAAGGAAAATGGCTACAACAAAAAGTGCCTACTTAACCTCAGCGAATGTCACAAAAATTCTGAATCCTAAACTGATTGCAGAGGAATTAGCTGAATATGACAAACAACTATATAAACTCGAAGGTAGCCTCCACTACACATGTGCCATCAATGGTGGATATAGACGAGTTAAAGGGAATCTTCTTCTTGGTGTTTAACATAAAACTGTATTAGACATTCTGCATTTTTATATATTTTTGATTTTCTTTTGTTGAGGTTTTCACTGACTGAAGATGTTGCTGCTGTTAAGTATCAGAAGATATTTATTTGATTTAATTCTTACACTTATAAAGTGCAATTTGAAAACTGTATAATTTTTATGTGGAAAATATTTCTGTTTTACACAGAATGCACAAAATTGCTAATTGTTTGCATTAGCACATTATAGGTGTTGCTCTAAAAGATTTTACACTTTTGCACAGATAATATAAGTGTTGTACTTTTTTGCACTTTATTTTAGTTAAACACCAAGCATGTTTTTGCAATATATTTAAGCACCTTGACAAAAGATGGCAACCATTTAAACAAATTTAGTCCCACTCATAGGACACCCATACATCGCTATTGCACACATGGTGATAAATATACACTAACCCTCACATTTTTCTACTCTACATCCTAACAAGCCAGCGTGATCCATTAAAGCAGAGACACCTAGGGTCTCAAGCCCTTTCTTATGCAATTCAAATAAGAAAATATTTTGATGCATTATCTGAGTTATGCTGTGGCCTCCCATGATGGTTCTTTGTTTTCCCTACATCTGTTTCCCTTCTTTATCCAAATGGCATGTTTTCCATGTGTACCAACTACAAAACTTGTGACATAGTAGAATTGTGCTGCTCTGTACTGTTCTATTGACTTTATGCCATGAACAAAAATAAAATGCATTAAAAAAAACCTCTCAGAACATTTACATGAACTATGAGCAATAAAGTCTGATGTCTGCAGTAAACCAAACACTTTATACATTTATCAATAATAAATAATACATCTCAAAAGACTAAAACACACACTTAAGAGCACATCTGCACAAATACATCCGGAATTTCAGTCTCTGACGGTGTAATGTGAAACGTGTGTTTTTAAGTGTATTTAAAAACAAAAGTATGCCTTCCTATTGGCTGAATGAAAGTATTGGAAGCTTCTTGTCTTCTTCAAAGCTATTACAGAACAAAAAGGCAATGTGATATTGTGTCACTGGTTTCCATGCTCAATTACAATTATAATTTCTTCTGCTATATTCTACACCTATGTGTAATATGATTAGTTTCCATGGTTGTTTAAATTAATGGTGCTATGCTCAGTCAGGTAGAATAAGTATGGTTCAAAATCATTAGCAGTGAACATAACTTCAAGATAAACAAAAATAAAGATTCTTGAAAACACATTATTACAGATTGCGCACTGCTAAAATAATTTATCATTTACATTGGAAATCATCATTAATTTGCAGTGCATTTTAAAGATTTTACTGTATATGCAACTGAAAACTGATGAGCTGGCACATCATAAATGTAATCTAAAAAAAAGAACATAGAAAATAAAACGTCTATCCTTCTCTGTACATATTAAATGTTAAAATACCCATTGAAATGCAAATAATATAGGACTGCTTGCTTTATGCTTTTGCAACAAATTGTTACTTTTCACTTCACGCACCGTTTTATTTCATCCTTACTGTCATCCAGAAAATATTTCAGAAGATGAAACTCTGCTCCAGATGACAACAAAATAAACTTATCCATGTAGTAAAACTGGGGGAAACGAACAGGCTTAAAAAACATTTCTTTTCCCTAAAATCAAGAAAACAGAAAAGGTTCATTGATGTTTGTTAAACTTTAAAGATATTTTCATTTAATCAAGACCTTGACAATATTTTTGGACAAGTTCTTCAAATTATGTAATATTTTTTGTATAAACTTTTGAAATGATTTAATATTATGAAACATATTCTAATTTTGCAATCTTTTGCATTTTTTTGACATAGTTTGCATGTATGATATAATTTGATATTTTGAAAAAAAAAATGTAAACCGTTATTCTTGGAAATTGGAATAATTTTATAAGCTTCTCCAGATGTATTAAAATCTAAGGCATCAATTTCATACATTTTCCAAATGATTCAATACTGTTAGAAACACTTTCCAAATGATTTGTCTACAGAAGTCAACATTAAGTCTATGGGAAGTGTGCAGAGTAATCATTTGTAAAACGTTTCTAACAGTATTGAATCATTTGGAAAGCTTATTAAATCAAGGTCTAAGCAATAGTACATTTATTTAACTTAAATACTTTCAAAGATTTTACAGTTTTTAAAAGGTGAGGCAGATCAACTTTTCCAATCTTCAGTTACTGATACAGTAGAAACATATATGTAGGGGGGCGGGCCTAACAGGAATGGCGATTGGACATGTTCTCTTTGAGCTCCTTATGCACACCATAATAATCTAGTCCAGTCGCCCATGTATTACGCGCTCTACTTTGAGTAGGTCGAGACATCTCAACGCTTAGCACTAAGTGACTGGCTCGGGGTTGCTACCAGCGCTCAAAGACAACTGTCTACGACGATCAGGAGCAAGGCCTGGCGGGCGCTGTGGCGGTGAGAGGTGGCCGATCTCCCTGCCCGACGCATGCCAATTCAAAGCTCCATACCCCATTAACCCCCAAGGGTAAATTTGCTATTATAAGGAAATGAGTGCCATTTTCTTTTTTTTGTAATTTATACTTTATTGAGATGATATCACATGGCAAACAAATATCGATACGAGCCATTGTTCCATAGAATACTGCATAATGAAAAGACATACATTAAGCTGGCACAAAGCTAAAATACATTTTGAGAACATAAAATAAAACCAGAAATAAACAACAGTAACAGTGATAAATAAGTAGTAGTACTCTTACACAAACTATGAACCACCTGTGTGGTGATTGACTCTAGCCGTCCTATATCAAAGGAAAACGCTCTGAGTTAGGCATGGCATGAAAGGTATAAAGCATAGAAAAAAATCTGGGGATAATACTAAACTACCTAATGTTAGTAGAAAAATATGTTGAGCTCAATCATCCTACATAATCCCTCATAGCCTGTGAAACCACTCAGCAGTGACATAAAAGAGATAGGGGACATCATAGGCAAAACTACCTATGCAGTAATGCTGTTCCTCTGAGGATAACATGCCAGTGCTAAACTGAACAATGTTACTATTGCCACTTTTATTTAACAACTAGCTTCAGTGCTGTATTGGGGGATATAACTTTGTTAGGAGAAATTAGCAAAATAAGGCTTCCAAGAAGCCTGCCTATGGTATGCAAACATCACATTAATAAAATTATTACAATCAAAGAAACCCATAATATGTGATAATATTCAACTAAAAGAAACAAATAACATGAGTATAGAAAACACTCAGTAGATCTTGAATGTGACCAGTCCCGGCAACGTCATAACCCTCGCTGTAGACCGATTTCTGCTGTCCTCTTCTGATCCTGCAAGATAAAATGTATGACTATTGTACATATTCCAGTGTGTAGGAGACTGTGGCCCATGTGTCATCGTAGATTCAGAATCTGGTAGAGAAGTCCCAAGGACAAAACAAAGGTCGGAACCACTGACATGATGAGATTAAGTTTCTTGCCATTGTGCTGTACTGTCAGTTGTCATCCCAGTCATCATGGTGACGTTTTGTAACAGGGCAAAGTGACTGTCTCTACTGCACTGCTGAATGTGAAAAATCCCCATAGAATACTGAAAGGACTCAAAAGTATGGTGAGGAGAGCATCTCGTCACCGCTAAAATCACTGCCCAGTTCGCCTTTAAGCAGAACTGCGCCAAGAGGTCCTTCAGGACGTCCACTGATGCTCTGGGAGACTGAACCCCACGGAACTGAGAATTTACAGATTTCAGTTACATTGGTATTAACACTGAGGCACACAGCCTTCTCAGAAAATGGGTGCCGAATGTGGGATGCCCCGAAACCGTAGATTTCTGTGCATATGTAGATTTGCAATCTTCTGCTAAAACCACTGTTGCCCCTGCTTTAGCTGCTCCACTTCCACAAGCAGGTTCTGACATTGGCCCTTGGACAAGTCTGTGTCTTCTTCCACAGCCCGAACACGACCCTCTAAAACAGAGATCTCTTCCCGAACAGTCCCCCCATCCCCCATAAGTGCTATTTTCTATTAAAATATCTTCTAAGGCTATCCAGCAGGGTTATTCACTAAAGTCCAAGTTCAAAGTGAATTTTACATTTAAGGCAAGAGTAGCCAAACACAAAGCATGACTGACTTAGAATTTTTTACCTTAAATTTTAAATTCTCTCTAAATGCACCTTGAATTGTCACTTTAGTGAATAACCCTTCAAGTGAGTTGCATGCATGATGGAGAACATATCCATTAGTCTCATAAGCACAAATTGATTGATTTTCATGGAAGGTTTTCCAGAAAGCAAATATTTTTCACATTCACACTGTTCAATACTTGTTTAGATCCTTTGGATTTTAATAGTTTTCCCTGGTACCTTGCCACTTCTAATTGGAATAATATACTGTGTTTTTTCTGGCGTTGAAATACCCGCATATTTGATATTAGCTAATGCCAATTGTAAAAGCCTACTTTGCTTCCTCTCCAGCTGACATCTACATCAGACAGAGAGAAACACGTTTCATAGTTAAATTCTACTTTAAGGAAAATATGGTCCAGACGGATCAAAAGCTCTGCATTCCAATAGTCACTACCAGAAAATATACAGAACCGAAGCATTTAAAATAGTGTGAAGCAGGGTAGGCAAAGTACCAAATGTAAACAAAACTGTGTCTTAAAAAAAACTGTATTTTGAATACCATTTCTAGTTGGCGAGGACTTTGAAAATAACCAACTACACATGATAACAAGGAAACCAAGGAGCTCCGTAAGTTCATTGAGTTGTAAGTTTAGAGTGTAAATCATTATATGGATCCAGAAAAAAAATTGTCAACCCATGTTGCATTTTCAAAGCTAATAATGGATAGTGTTGAACACTCTCCATGCTCACATATTATGAAGTTCAACACAATATCAAGTGCCTGCTCAAAAGCATTATCTCATTAATGCTAGGTCTTTAACTAGCTATGAGCAACTTGAGTTGTGTTGCCTAAGAAGGTGATATCCAGGTAATTTAGCTGCTACATAATGGGCACACTATCTTAATTTTTTAGAGCAACAAATGGTAAGAAAATGAAGAGCACTTGTTCATACTAGGACTAGAACGTGAAAAAAAACGGTTTCAATAGTCTAGGGTAGATCTTCAACTTGTGTACAACTCCCACAATGTTTTGCCAGCTGGATATCTACAATTTATAGCAGGGTTGGATCAGTGTCAGTGTGTGAATTCAGGAGTGTATTTGTTTTTTAGTACTGGTGTTTGAATGATGGAGTGCATTCACATATATATACACAGATGCACACACTGTCATAGACAGACATATGCACAGTGAAATAAAAAGAGTTTGGAAAGGTTCCCTGGTGACTAGTAGGAGTTGGATGCTGCAGATTGCTCTGAGAGGCTTTGTGTGTGAAAATGGTTTTGCAGGAAGACCTGTGGAGGGGGCAGAGGTGACGTGAGAATTTGAAGTAGGGTTACGTGTATGGAGGAGGGCTCTAATTGGGGAAAATTGGTTGTGCACATAGGTGATATATACTTTACCATATCACTATAAAGACAAAAATCTCCTCATTAGAAGAATATTAGTTTAGTCAGACCATGCTAATACTAATTAACACAAAACAGCTATAAGCACTATTGAAAATTAAAATCATATAAAGCCATTTCACATAACAATTGATCTGTTATAACAATGTTACATACTGATTCAATGATGACAAATTGAGAGGGCAAAGGTTGTAAATCAAACAGCAAAAGCAAAAATGTGTCTTTATTACCACCACTAGCACAGGTTCGGTACTCTTTGCATTCCATATCCTCATTGTTCTGTCATCAGCAGATGAAACCAGCAAGTTCTTATCATAACTCCATTCCAGTCCACTGACAGCACCATCATGGCCTACAAGAGAATAACCATTTACCAATTTTGTTTCTATTTTTTTGTTTTTACAGCATTTAGTGTTTTGCTTTGTTTTAGGAATCTCATAAAAAGTTAGGATGTGGATGTCAAATATCAGGGTTGCAAGGCTTTATGTAAACAATCTAATCTAAACAACTAATCAAAAGGTAGAATATGCACCAACTTTTAATACATACGATTTACATGAAATCAGGTAATGGTAGTTTTTCAATCCAGATAACCTACAATTTCCCTGTCTACTAAAATCTTTAGAAAGCATCAAACCAGTGTGTGACCTTTACAAAACAAGAAAACTTTATTGTGAGATTCAATTCTGGATCATCTCACATGGATGCAGTAGTTGAAAATATGTAGGTCTACAATTGGACGCCTGTTCCAAGAGGATTTTGTTAACTATTTTCTTCTTTGGAACCCTGATAATGACCTGTTTCCATAAAGTGTGCCAATATCCATTATCAAAGTTCCCCATTTCTTGGGGCTGCTCTTGATCTTGACTAGAAGGAATCTCTTGGAAATTGATAGAGCTCTAATCTGTAGCTTCCACTTACTATTGACAGAAAAAAATGAGTCTGTGCTTAGGTGAGCATAGGCCTTTCAGAAGACTTCAGAGCCCTCTAGCTAGAGGTCTGTCTTTCTTGATCAATTTTCCCCTAAACCTTTATCGACAATCTACCAGATACAGTATAGGACATTTCCAGGAGGAGGGTGAGATAGTTCAGCTATTTCTGACAGACATGTTGTGCAAACTCTTTTCAGGTCAAGGGTGACAACCACAGGCAGTACAAGGACTGAACTTCCATTTCCACTTACACCTGGGGATTCTTGTGTGGGGCCGTTATAAAGAGGTATATAATGTGTCAGTCAAAAACTTTGGAAGGCAATCTTTTTATAATACACAAAGATATTCATATTAGAGACCATGATTATCGAACTGGAGATCGGAAAGATCGAGATGATGGCATATCCTAACAGGTCAACAAAAAAGCAAGGAGCTTGTAGGTAACTACTTAAACACAATTATAACATAATATGTAACAAAAAGAATAACTGCAGATATCAACCAAAGAATAGAAAGAGCTGAACTCACTGAGTTTTACAGAAGGCCATGTCTGAATAATAGCACCTACCACTAATGAATTAAAGCTGATAGGGCAAAGGGACCTCTGCCAGTTGGGACCACAGCTGGATTTTCAATAAGGCAGAGAAGGTATCTGCCTACAGATAATAATAACAACAAAGTATTTAACCAGGAACGGTACATTCAGATTACTCTTGTTTTCAAGTACGTCCTGGGGATGTTACCGTAGCCCAACATCCAGGGGTTGTAACTATTACCCAATTTAATGGTACACATTTTATCTACCTCGCCTGTACTGTAGGGTGTTCCTATTTACAATACTTATAATGTGCTTTTTTGTAGTTAAAGGGACAATATACTATCCAGAACTACTACAGCTTATTGAATTTGTTCTGGTGAGTAGAATCATTACCTTCAGGCTTTTTGCTGTAAACACTGTCTTTTCAGAGAAAATGCAGTGTTTACATTACAGCCTAGTGATAACTTCACTGGCCACTCCTCAGATGGCTATTAGTGGTGCTTCCTGGGTCATGGCTGCCTAAAATGCATCCAAACATTCAGTGTCTCCTCCCTCTGCATGCAGACACTGAACTTTCCTCATAGAGATTCATTGATTCAATTCAGCTCTATGAGGAGATGCTGATTGGCCAGGGCTGTGTTTGAATCATGCTGGCTCTGCCTCTTTGTCAGTCTCAGCCAATCCTATGGGGAAGCATTGTGATTGGATCAGGCTACCACTTCTGATGTCAGCAGACTGCTGTTGAGTCTAACAGCATGCAGAGTTACAGCTTCAGGCTTGAATACAGTAAGATTTTGCAATATTTTTGGAGGCAGGAGGGGCTCGGGGGGCGGGGGGGCCCTACAGTAAAATAAGGGGGGGGACCTAACATCCTCCCCCTGGCCCCCACCCTTGAGCGGTGGGTGGGGGCCCTAAATACTAATAAGGAGGGGGACCTAATGTCCTCCCCCCTGAGCGGTGGGTGGCGGCCCTAAATACTAATAAGGGGGGGACCTAAGGTCCTCCCCATGGCCCCCAGCCCTGAGCGGTGGGTGGGGGCCCTAAATACCAATAGGGGGGGGGGCCTATTGTTCTCCCGCCCAGCCCCCACCCGTGAGCGGCGGGTGGGGACCCTAAAAAAATGTTACCCCCTCAGATGACTAGGGGTCCCCAAACCCCTAGTCACCACACCCCAAAAAATTAACCCCTTAAGGACTGGACTGTTTTTGCGATGTTGTACATTTGCGACCAGGCATATTTTTACACTTTTGTGGTGTTTGTGTTTGGCTGTAATTTTCCGCTTTCTCATTTACTGTTCCCATACAAATTATATATTGTTTTTTTCAGGACAAAGGGGGCTTTCTTTACATACCATTATTTATATAATCTCATGTATTTTAATTTAAAAAAAATAAAAAAATATGATGAAAAATTGAAAAAAATACATGTTTTTTGACTTTTACTTGAAAAATCTTTTACTCATCTACAAAAGCGAATGAAAAAAACTGCTAAATAGATTCAAAATTTTGTCCTGAGTTTAAAAATACCTAGTGTTTACGTGCTTTTTTGCTTTTCTTTGCATGTTATAGGGCTATAGGTACAAGTAGGATATTGCGGTTTCAAAACATACATTTTTAAAATTTATCAATAGTGACATTGTAACACTATTATCTGTCATAAATCTCTGAATAACACCCCACATGTACATATTTTTTTTAAAGTAGACAACCCAGGGTATTCAATATGGGGTATGTCCAGTCTTTTTTAGTAGCCACTTAGTCGAAAACACTGGCCAAAGTTAGCATTCATATTTGTTTGTGTGTGAAAAAAGTAAAAAACTAAATTGAGCGCTAATTTTGGCCAGTGTTTGTGACTAAGTGGTTACTAAAAAAGACTGGACATACCCCATTTGCAATACCTTGGGTTGTCTTCTTTTGCAAATGGTATGCCATCATGGGGGTAATTCTCATTCCTGGGCTACCATACGCTCTCAAAGGCAACGTAACCAACCTGGCCATTTTCAATGTAAAATATTTGACCCATATATTTGACCTTGTAACTTTCAAAAATGCTATAAAACCTGTACATGGGGGGTACTGTTTTACTCGGCAGACATCGCTGAACACAAATATTAGTGTTTAAAAACTGGAAAACGTATCACAACAATTATATCATCAGTAAAAGTGCTATTTGTGTGTGAAAAATGCAAAAAAAGTAACTTTCACTGACAATATCATCGCTGTGATATGTTTTACTGTTTTGTCTCCCGAGTAAAACAGTACCCCCCATGTACAGGTTTTAGGGTGTCGTAGAACGTTACAGGGTAAAATACAGTGCTAGCAAATTAAATTCTCTGGAATTTCGGCCTGGGTTGGCAGGCAGGTCCTCAAATTGCAATCAATAAAATTACTGAATTATGTAAAAATATTACATAAATACGCACGTAGAATTTAAATATATATGCATATTTATATATTTGAAGTCTACGTGTATATTCATATAATTATTTATGTAATTTTGTATATGGACGTATGTATATTTCTTATTATTTTTATTTATTTTTATATACATAGATATATATACAAATTCATTCTAAGTGTATTTTGATATAAATATATATATATATTAATTTTAAAATACAGTTAGAATAAAATTTCATATAGCTATATAATTTTTTTAAAAATTTTTATTATTTAAAAAAATTTAATTTAATTTAAATTACTTATTATTTATATTTTATAATAATATATAAATACAATATATATAGATATTATATATATACGTGTGTAATTTAATTATAAGTGTATTTTTATATTAATATAAGTACATATTAATATAAAAATACACTTAGTATGGCATTATATATATATGATATATAGACATATATTATATAGATATAATATATGTCTATATATCATATATACACATATATAATAATTTTTTTATTTTTTATTAACACTAACTTTATTTTTTTTTTAACTGATTTTACACTAGCAGGGAGACTGCCTGTCAGCACAGACAGTCCCCCTGCAGGCAGACACATGGACACCTATTGTGACCATGTGATCACTATGTTAAGCGATCACATGGCCACAGGGGTCCTAATCTGCCGTGGGGAGACTGTCTGGGCTGCAGGCAGTCTCCCCACAACCGGAGCCACGCTGATCGCCGCCGGGGGAACGACGGTGATCAGGTAAGTAGCTCTGACGTTAGGACGGTTCAGGACCGTCATCGATCGGCAAGCGCAAAAATGCCGATGACGGTCCTGAACCGTCCTCTCCTTAAAGGGTTAACCCCTACCTACCCCCCTCACACTAAAAATAATGAGGGGGACCTTTAACTAAGTACCTGTAAATAAAATAAAACTTACCATTCAATGTTTTCTTTCTTCTAAAATCTTCTTTTTTCAGCCCCTAAAAAGCCAAATAAAAATCCATAATAACCGGTCTGAAAAAAAAAAAAAAAAAAAAGCGCAAAAAACAAAAATCCATCTTCAACCATGGAGGGCTCTGCACAGACTGAGCTCTGCAGGGCGCCCTGCAATTAGGCTCAGAGCACTCTGATTGGTGGGTTTAAGCCATCCAATCAGAGTGCTCTGACAGGTAAATGAAGAGACTGACAGGTAAGTCTCTACATTTACCTGTCACAGCAGTCTGATTGGTTGGTTTGAAATCCACCTATCAGAGTGCACTGTGTCATTTTACACAGCGTGGGAAAGTTCTTTGGAATTTTCCCACGCTGTGTAATTTGACTCATAACTCTCTGATTGGGTGGGGCTCGGGAGAGGACCTTTTTTTTTTCTTCTTTTTTTTAACAGTGAGCACTGTTTAATAGACATGCCCCTACTCACAGTATAGCGAGTAGGGGCATAATTTACTAATACTAAGTAATCTTTACTTAGTATTAGTAAATTTGGCTGAAAGGCCAATTCAGGTCTTTCACCTTTTTAAAAGATAGCTCCCTAATACCGTGGGAATTAGGGAGTTATCTACTTATTCATCCCTGTCATTACATTGACAGGCTAAGTAACTTACATTTTATTTGAATGTGTGTTACTTGATTGTTGTAAGTGTTGCAAATGCTTACAGCTGAATCCTGGCTATGTTTGTATACTTTGTATTTAAAATTGTATACAATGTAACATTCTTCTTCTTTCGCTGGGTAAGTATATTAGTACTGAGGCAATACTTTGCTTAGGAACTTCAGCAACTTCGGACATTCGTAAGTACCCGAATGTCCGAATTCATATTCGGACCGAAACAAATTGCACATGTCTAATATTGCTCACACACTAAAAGGCAGCCCAGACACGCTATCAAACATATTAAAGTAGTATTTAAAAAAAAAACATTAGTAGGAGTAGAAGAAAAATTAGGTTTTCACCAAAAAAAAATAACATGCCAAATAAAAACCACAGCAAACTATATAGATTACAATAAATAGAGCCAATTCGCAGCAAATACACCAATCAGAGAAATTAAAATGGCGATCAGAGCAGAGGAAACTTTGTGAATTCTGAGGCTCAAAGCTGAGAGGGGGAGCAGGGAAACAAAAAACATGTCCAGCAAAATATCTAGACCACAATTAATACAGTCAATATGCAGTGGAAGCTTTATAATGGAGGGTGCTCATCTGGACGTGGTAGCAAAGAAAGAGGAAGTGGGAGTGTGTGTGGGGGCAGTGTGTGTATGGGGTAGTTTGTGTACGGGGCAGTGTGTATGGGGGGGCAGTGTTTGTTTATGGGTGAGCTATTGTGTAATGTGGGTTCTGTGGGCGTAGGAGAACAAATTAATAAAATATATATATATATATATATATCTGTATGTATTTATTTTTTTACAAATAGAAATTATGTCCCCTCTCCCTGCTATCCTTTGCCTGGAAGCGGTACATTTCCTGCAGTCTCTGGTGGTCCCAGTGGTGAGAGTGAACTCTAGCAGCCTCAGGAACTGCTAGAGTTCACTCTCGCGAGATTCGGAGCGTTGCCGTGGTAACCACGGCAATGCTCGCAACTCACGAGAGGAGAACCCGACGGAGCTGCCGGATAGAGCTCCCCGGGTCCTCTCTCCCTCCCCTGCCGGCTGTCAGCAAAGTGCTAGTGGGCCAGAGAGGGAGTTCTCTGATCTCCTCTTCGGTCCTGCAGAGCCGACAGGGGAGAGCACAGTTCTCGGTGCTATCATCATAGCACCGGGAAAATAACTTGCGGCTCCTCTGTGTGCCCTTCGCGCCTGGGGAGCGCGGCATGCAATTTGGAGACCGCTGGGTTAGAATAACCTTTGAGAAGTCATTTATTTTCAAGTTTAAGTATAAATACACATAATCTGCCTGTGTATAGGGTGCCTGGGTGCACTCCCATGGCGGTATTATGAGGCTGTGAAGAAAGTTTAGTATTTATAGTTCTTGATGAAAAGTAAGTAGCAGATTATCATTCACTGTGATATATCTATAACATATTACTATGTATACATGAAATAATTTGTAACATCCTGTCTGGTTTAACAAGAAAAATAAAGAAAATTGACATTTATTTATTTTTTATGATAAATGCCAGCCAACATAAACAATTCTAAGAAAAAGTTAAATGTAATTAAAAATAAGTATAACTGTATACCACATTTATACAAGTAATGTTATATTTTCTGTTTCTTTACATTTTATATGATCTAAGAGAATTGTTTTAAAGCAAGGAACAAACTAATGATATCTAAAATGCACTGGTTTCACAAGAGCAGTGAGTTTAATAGTTTGTCATGAAAAGCTAAAAGCAAGGATTGCTCCAAAGTAATGCAATCCTGTGTGACTATGTAATATGATCCAAGGAGTCTCATTTCCAGCTTCCTACAAACTACAAGACCCATGCCCAACAAGTTCCTTGCCACTAAAATGGATGTTACAGGAATGTAGAAAGATGCATGAGCTAACAATATGCTAACAAAGTTAACAATACAGTTTGCCAAGGACAACCAAAACTGATTGCATTTGATGGCTATGATCAATATTTAACATAATTAAAAGCATTCAGTTGGTTATACATCAAAAAACTAAATTTCACACATAAGACAAACATAAGATAAAATTATCCACAGAAAGTCTAGATAGTGGTGACCAATACAACACTCGACTGTAAAAACAGAACAATCATCAAAGCAGTTACGAGCTCATGATGTCATATGGGGAGTTAGGAAACCCCCAACTGACCCAGTAAGAAAAGTATCTGATCACAGTATTCTAAATTCTGTTACAGAAAGAGTACTTTCTTCCAACATTAAACAGATAAAGACCAGTACAAGTATATGTAACTGCTTTCAAAAATAGCTATGATAAAAAAGATAACATGTGGTAATGGTCTTTTCTCTAAAAGAACAGAGTAACCTTTCAATTGCTGCCGTTATCAGCATCTATGTAGCTCTAACATTTTCCTCAGCACTTCATAATACTGGATATAACATTGCAAGTAAATGACAGATAAAATAGTTAAAAACAACACGAACAAAATCATGATGAGACAAGTTAACAAGTAAACTGTGTCAGCAGTTTAAGTACATATATATATCTATCAAGTTCATGTATCCTTGCACTCACGCTTAAGTTGTCTACTGCAATACTGCAGTGGTAGTATTGCCGGGTGCCAGTCTCTGCAGGGGATCCTGTTATGTACCAAACGAATGAAGATACAGGCTGCACTCACGGACTTCCAAATATCAAAAATGCTGTTTATTCCATATAAAAATTTTTTTAAAAAATCGACGTTTCGACTGCAGTCATTCAATCCTGAGGAAGGTCCCTGCGAGGACCGAAACATCAATTTTCTCTTGTTATATGGAATAAATAGCATTTTTGATATTTGGAAGTCCGTGAGTGCAGTCTGTATCTTCATTTGTTTGGAAAATATATATATATATATATATATATATATATGTACCAACACCACTGTTTAATTTAGAGGGCAGCTGATGGTGTGAGGTTCCACATTTACTGTAACATCCAAGTGTACATATCTGTCAGAATGCCAAAAGAATACAGCATCACACTCCACGATCAAATAGCTGCTCCGTTCTTTCTTAATTTTAAAAATACATACACTGGGAAAAAAAGTGGACCACCACACCGGGACCATACAGACAGCAGTTACGGTTTTTAAGGGGGGGGTACCCCCTCAATCTCCAGTCAATGCACTTTTAAACAACCATTTCCCATGTGGAAGCTTACCTATAATAGAACAGAGTAGAGCATCTAATGCCAGTGCAACCATAAGGTGTTACAGACAAAGGGACGGGGGGGGCGTTAAAAAGACACACGGAAGGGGCTGTGGGGGAAGAAGAAAGAAACACATAAAAGGGTCTGGGGAGAAATATACACAGAGGGGCTGGGGGAAGAGGTACAAAGAGGTACACAGAGGGGCTGGGGGAAGAGGTACACAGAGGGGGTTGGGAGAAAAGACACACAGAGGAGCTGGGGAAGGGGAGAAAGACACACAAAAGTGGATGGGGGGGCGAAAGAGACACACAAGAGGGGCTTGGGGGGGGAGACACACAGACAGGCTGTGAATGTGGAGTAAGAGATATACAGAGGAGATAAAGAGACAAATACACATAAAAGTGGCAGGGTAGCAAACACACACAAAAATGGCTGGGGTTGAGAAAAAAAAACACAAAAAGGTCTGGAGAGGGGGAAAGGAGACATATAAAGGAGCTAAGGAGGGAGATACACACAGAGAGGATGGGGAGAAAGAATCACAAAGGGGCTGGGGGCATAAAAGACAAAAGGGCTGGGGAAGTAAGAGACACAAAAGGAATGGAAGGAAGTAAGAGACACACAAAGGGGATGGTGGTTATGAAAGATACACTCAAGGGGGTGTAAGACACACAAAAGGGAAAAATTGGGGATAAGATACACTAAAAATAGGCGGAAGACACAAAGTGTTTAAGACATTCAAAAGAGGGGATAAAAAACACAAAAGTGGGTAAGAAACTCAAGAGGGAGGGTTAAGAGATACACAGGTGAAAATGCATTTTTTTTTTATTGTGGCACGGGGGGGAGGAGGATAATGCATTTTTGCCTGAGCCAAAAATGGCATGTCCAACCCAACTTTATAATTAGGCACCCGTGGTAATGGGTGGAGGCCAGGGGGTGGGACACTATGACCCTCCCCCTTATTATAGAAATTAGGACCCCCCTGCCACCACTATCATTGCCTGAGAGCTGGAAGTTCTAAGTAGATTAGCTAATTGGGTGATCGTAAACAGCCCAGGGGTAGGAAACCTTCGGGACGCCATATGCTGTGGACTATGTCCCCAGTAATGCTGGCAAAGCATCATCAGAGGTGTAGTCCAAAACATCTGGAGTGCTGAAAGTTGCCAATTCCAGGCTTACTTTCTCACTCAGTCAGCTAAGCCCTATATTGTAGGGCTGAAATGAAAACAAAAGAAATAACCAATTTCAGGACAACAGTAGTCAAATCTGCTCTTGGTAAACAGATGAACTCAAGTTTCTTTCTAATCTGCCTAATTTTATTTTATTTAGTAATTTGAACATTCCTCAACTTTCTCTTTGAAGCTCCAAGAGTAATACCTAATTGGATTTTTAACTACCTGTTATCTAGTTGCCTTATTATCTCAACTTTTGAGGACATCAGTACCACTTTCTAGCAACCTAAACTTTTAAAAAATTGCATGTGTAAAAAGCACCATCCCTCTACGCTGTGAAGAACTGGAAGACAAGAAAGATCAAAACTATAGACCATTCGTTCACAAACTGCCATTAGTGTTTAGTGTGTAAAATTTAAGAGCACAATAACAAGTTTTAACATGTGTTTTGTTTTCTTTTTGGCATTGTACACAACAAGAATATGTGATAAAAGCTTGGCGTAATAATTGCAAAATTGCTTAGAACAGCGGTTCCCAAACTGTGTGACGGACACACAGGGGCGTTGCGAGTTATTTTCCCAGTGCTATGATGATAGCACTATGATGATAGCACCGGGAACTGTGCTCTCCCCTGTCGGTATATATATATATATATATATATATATATATATATATATATATACACACTGCTCAAAATAACTAAAGGGAACACTTAAATAACACAATGTAACTTCAAGTCAATCACACTTCTGTGAAATCAAACTGTCCACTTAGGAAGCAACACTGAGTGACAATCAATTTCAGATGCTGTTGTGAAATGGGATAGACAACAGGTGGAAATTATAGGCAATCAGCAAGACACCCCCAATAAAGGAGTGGTTCTGCAGGTGGTGACCACAGACCACTTCTCAGTTCCTATGCTTCCTGGCTGATGTTTTGGTCACTTTTGAACGCTGGCGGCGTCTTTACTCTAGTGGTAGCATGAGACTGAGTCTCCAACCCACACAAGTGGCTCAGGTAGTGCAGCTCATCCAGGATGGCACATCAATGCGAGCTATGGCAAGAAGGTTTGCTGTGTCTGTCAGTGTGGTGTCCAGAGCATGGAGACGTGGAGGAGGCCGTAGGAGGGCAACAACCCAGCAGCAGGACCGCTACCTCCGCCTTTGTGCAAGGAGGAACACGAGGAGCACTGCCAGAACCCTGCAAAATTACCTCCAGCAGACCACAAATATGCATGTGTCTGCTCAAATGGTCAGAAACAGACTCCATGAGGGTGGTATGAGGGCCCGACATCCACAGGTGGGGGTTGTGCTTACAGCCCAACACCGTGCAGGACGTTTGGCATTTGCCAGAGAACACCAAGATTGGCAAATTCGCCACCGGCGCCTTGTGCTCTTCACAGATGAAAGCAGGTTCACACTGAGCACATGTGACAGACGAGACAGAGTCTGGAGACGCCGTGGAGAACGTTCTGCTGCCTGGAACATCCTCCAGCATGACCGGTTTGGCAGTGGGTCAGTAATGGTGTGTGTCAAGGCAAGGGTGCATAATTTATTATTACACTATGGAATATTATCCTTTAATGTAATTTGTGTAGTAAATGGCACAAATTACAGAGATGGTATTGTTGAGGTCAAAAGGGGTTACATCTTTTGAAGCTGGGACCCCTACAGAAGTCAGATGACAGAAGGGGTAGTATGAATGGCATAGCAATGTGAAAAGGATTTTACTATGTGGATGTGAAGTAATCAAGGCTCTGCAAGGTGTGAGGTTCTACACTTGGAAAAAGTCTGAATTTCTCTTCATTTATTTGGCATGTACCTTGTAAGGGATGAGCCAATCTCTTTGATATGTAAATGCCATTAGCCTTGTTCCAGTATCATATCCAAAGGAAGGACAGAAACATTCATATTTACCCCACAGAATAATAATAAAACCTCATTTTTGTTATATTTGGAATGTGACAAGCGCCATCTTCTAACCAAGTCCAAACATGAGTGGCCTAACTGGACCATAGGGGAAGGAATTGTGGTGTCCATCCTATTGGATTGCAAGGCCGGCATGCAACATATGTATAGAATGGGAAAATAGTAACAAATTCATAGATGCAATCATTATTTCTGTGGCGGGTACATAAGAGAAGATAGAACCAAATGTTTCCATTTGGATTGATCTGGATCTGGACACAAGGGGTGGTCACTTATTATTTCTGTAGGTACGCCTTAACTCCACCTCTGGGTGAGGCGTGGTAATCCACAGGGTATATCCTTTATGTTAGGGGTTTGATGTTCCCCGGTGTTACTGAGCCTCATTTTGACTTGTTTTAAGGACATTACATCAAAGTTGGATCAGCCTGTAGTGTGTTATTACAATTTAATTTTGAGTGTGACTCCAAATCCAGACCTCCATGGGTTGAAAAATTTGATTTCCATTTTTTTTTACTTTTGTGTGATTTTGTTGTCAGCACATTCAACTATGCAAAGAACAAAGTATTTCAGAAGAATATTTAATTCATTCAGATCTAGGGTGTGTTATTTTTGTGTTCCCTTTATTTTTTTTGAGCAGTGTATATATATATATATATATATATATATATAAAGATATATATATATATATATATATATATATATATATATATATATATATATATATGTTCTCCTACCCCACAGACCCCACACCTTACAATAGCTCCCTAATACACACATACTGCCCCACCCATACACACACAATTACCCCCATCCACACACACACTAGCCCTATAATTGTAGAGTCTATGAATTGTTTTAAACCTAAAATATAAAAAGTTATACATATCAGTTAATGTTTAGAATATTGACCAGAAACTTGGACAAATGTATTTAAAGCATTTTGATAAATGATTCATTTGGCACAGTTATTAAAAATAAACAAAAATAATGCATTTTATAATGACCTATTCACCATCAGTTTAAAGGAACACTAACATAACTTGTGTTTTGTTTTAATATTCCACTTTATAATTACTTTTAGTTAATGTTATATTGCTTTTTTTTTTTTTTATAACATCCCTTGTCTTTCCCCTCCCCACTCCATTCTGATAGCCATCTTTATGCACTTTCAGTGAGATTATCATTTATTTGACCAAATGCTCACTATTTTGCAAACAAATGTTGCTCTGCAATTAGTTTGCTCTTTCTGCCTATGACAGTTAAAAAGCAATGGAAGGTTGGAAAATAGTGAGGATTGATTCAGATAACTGACAATCCAACCAATGTTAAATGTATAAGCTATCATGTTGCCTTTTGGAGTTAATATAGGCTAGCTTGGACTTTTGTGTGTATTTAAACCATGGCTGCTTCTCATGTGGTTAGAGTGCAGGCATTGTCATGTAATGTGTCTTAAAGGATCACTATAGGGTCAGGAACACAAACCTGTATTCCTGGCCCTATATTGTTAAAACCACCATCTAGCCCCCCTGGGCCCCTCATGCCTCCATAAATATAGAAAACTCTTACTGTATTCAAGCCAGATGCTGTAGATCTGCATGCTGTTTGCCTAAAAAAACAAGCAGTCTGCTGACATCATCAGAAGTGGTAGCCTGATCCCATCACAATGCTTCCCCATAGGATTGGCTGAGACTGACAAGGAGGCAGATCAGGGGCACAGCCAGCACAATTCAAACACAGCACTGACATTGCCCCATGTTTAACACCTCTGGACATCTAATTTTGTATTGATCTCAACAGCGTACAAGAGACCACAGACTTTACTGATCTTAATCTCTAGAGTTGGGCCAGAGTACATTTTATTAAGCGCCCAAGGTGGCAATTTTCCACTGACAATAATAAAACATCAATTCTTTTGGGGCAAACTCAGGGTTTGTTGTACACAATCCTCCAATTCATTTGCTTAAAGATTTGTTGTTGAAAATTTGAAGGCATTATCCAATTACATAGGCTTAACTCCTTGTGCCATCTAATGTGTGCTGCCTAAAGGATAACAAGGGTGTTAAAATATATAGTCTGCTTTGAAATAAGTGGTTTACATTTAGTGAAAGACTATCTTTAAAATACATCTTCTACTTTATATTTTAAACACAAGCTAAACCTATCTAATTTACGTTTAGCTTGCTACAACTAATATTTGTATTAGAGGTTTCTACAGACTAGATGGGCCGAATCGCTGTTGTCTGCCGTCACATTCTATGTTTCTATACAAGGTAGGTAAATCAACTTACTATTGATTATACAGTACTTTCCTGTACCATTCTGATTAGACTTTAAACATACCTGTAAAAACAGCAGGTTCTCCACTTAGCATGGCATTGAACACCAGCAAAGATTTGTCAGACAATCCACATGCCACTTTCTGTCCATCTCCTAATAGAAATAAACATATAAATATACATATAAAAAGGTCTCTTTGCCCAAGTTATAGATGTGCCAGTCTACAATACGGCAGTCTGTTATTAATAAAACTGACTATCAATGTGTTTGACGGAAACCACATGCCTTCTTTTATAGAAGGCATGTGGTTTATCATCCGTTTTTGTTCACTGTACATAATGTACATTAGCATCATGATTCAATCAGAAAGTCAGCTATAGTTCTTATTTATAAAATATTTCAGCCACTTAAATTGAGAACTTAAGAGAAGTCAGTACTTTCTATTATGGTTTCACAGATTGAGTTACAGTACATAGAGAATTTCAGGACAAGAGATTGGCATAGTGTATGGCCGAGAACAGATATGGGCACACTTTCACAACCTGGTTTTCAGAAAGACAGACTGTCTCTGCATACAAAGCAAGCTTATAGAAAAAGAACACAATGTATTCATACAGTTCTTCTACCATAAAATAAACTCTCTGCAATCAACAAATGCCTTAATGATAGGATTATGTTGGCCAGAAAGTCTGAATAGATTAAATTGACCTTTCATGATGGGACATGGCTGCACTGGAAAAAAACAGAACACACAAAAAAATGGAAATGAAGATATAAATAAACAGATAAACTTTCTTTGGAAAGGTGTTTGATGGGGTTGAGTTCAGGGCTCTGTGTGGGACAGTTAAGTTCTTCTACACAAAACTCATCCAACCATGTCTTTATGGACCCTGTTGTTTACTGGGGCACAGTCATGCTGGAATACAAACCTGAAGCATTAAAAATTCCATTCACTAAAAGTAAGGGGTCTATACCAACCCCTGAAAAACAGCCCCATACCATTATTCCTCCTCCACCAAACTTTACAGCTGGCACAATGCAGTCAGACAGGTAACATTCTCCTGGCATCTGCCAAACTCAAGACACGCCCATCAGACTGCCAAACAGAGAAGCGTGATTCGCCACTCCACAGAACATATTTCCACTGCTCCAGAGTCCAATGGCGGCGTGCTTTACACTACTTGATCCGACGCTTGGCATGGTACTTGGTGATGTGAGGGTTACATGCAGTTGCTCGGCCACAGAAACCCATTTCATTAAGTTCCCGCCGAACAGCTTTTGTGCAGATATTAATGCCAGTGGAAGTTTAAAACTATTCAGCTATGGAATCAGTAGAGCATAGGCAACTTTTACACACCAGGCGCCTCAGCCCAACTCTTAGTGACCCAACTCTGTTACTTTACGACATCTTCTGCTTTGCTTTTGTTTGCTGCTTTTGCTAAATGCTTCCACTTTCCAATAATACCACTTACAGTTGACCATGGAATTTTCTAGCAGGGATGAAATTACAGACACTGACAGAGACAGTACCATACATGAATTTATTGAGTTTTTCAGACCGACTCATTGTTTCACAAATGTTTGTAAATGCAGACTGCATGGCTAGATGGCAATAAGTCTGATTGAAACGCCTGAATTCAATAATTAAGAGGTGTGTCCAAATACTTTTGACTATATAGTTTATATATTTATTTTTTTGTTGGTGTGGATTTTTTTTTTTTTTAAATCAGGGACTAAAGCCCTTCATGACAATTTACTTGTCCTGACATATTTAGATTGGGGCACCTGCCTAGTGCCTTGGACATGGACAGGCTATGCACATAGCCTTACTTTTTTGTGAACTAAATCCAAATGGAAAAACGGAGACACAAAAGCTAACCTAGAAAAACTCTTCAATTACTCACAACCTTTTGTCTAGGTTCTTTTCATTCAGATTCAATTTGTAAAAATCCTGAGAGTTCTCTATAGTGTATGGTGACTGTATGTAATATTTCTGAACGTGCAGTGCAAACTGTGTGCATGTGTGTGCATGCAGGCTGTGTGTCGTTGTTGCCTGACTGTTTCTAATGAGTGTGTGATGTTTTCTGAAGGTGTGTCAGACGTTTGCTGGCTGTGTTTAATGTGTGATATATTTGCTTGCTGTATCTAGTGTATGTACTGTGTATAATGTTTGCTGGCTGTGTGTAATGTATATTGTGTGTGTAATGTTTGCTGTTTTCTGTTCTGTTTTGCCCTCTCATGCGTAGCTTTTTGGAAGGAGAAGGCTATGATTCCCTGGAAGACTAGCAGTGTTTAAACTCCAAGTCAAAGTCCGTGATGGGAATCTCAATGTTAGAGGACTGCTCTCTGACTCATTAGTGAGTGGTGGGCCGCAATAGAATGATTACTGTGGTCTGCACCTGCTGCAGCATGGATAAAGGCCCTATAGTGTTAAACTATTTGCCCCTCCCTGAACCCAGGTATATAGCTCTAAAACTCACCTTATTTCCAGCACCACGCAGGTCTGCCATCGCTGGTCCAGCCCTCAATCCGCCTCCTTGGCTGGAATCATCAGAAGTGATGATCTCAGCCAATCACAATGCTTTCCAATAGCATCCGAAAAGACAAAAACGTGCAGGGACAATAAGCTGTAGTTGTTCTGGTGACTATATTGTCCATTTTGTACAGCAGGTTAACACAGACATATGACTGTCCAAAACTGCTGGCTTTCACGTGCAATTTTCTAAATTGGACAAAAAGCTCAGCACACAGAAAGATTTTTACTTTCCCAGAGGCTGGCGGGAGTTATTAATTGGTGTTATCCCATTAACAAATAATGATTAAACTGAAGGCCAAGTGAAGTTTGAGCAAAGCACTCTTGAGAATTCTGAAGATCCTTAAAACAGAAAAAAATGGGTATTTGTAACAAAAAGAGACAAATGATGATGGTGCAGCCGTCAGCTGTTGATAAATTAGTGCGAACTGCAACAGGAAATATGTTTGTATGTCCCAATCCTGTAGCCGTTAAGTCCTATTCCTTTATGTTTTTCTGTACTCAGGATATTTACCTATGATTTTCGCTGTAGTTTCCTATGAAGGCAACATTTTAGAGATCAACAGGGAATATTTACTGGTATTAAGGAGCTTTAGCAAACACCCCCAAAAAATAGCCAATTCTTGTTTGGAATGCACAAAATTGGGGGGGGGGGGAGACACACATAACATTAAAAATCACCAACCACTCATATTAACCTTTTTCATTGGATGCTCTATTTTTACTTTAATGTATAGTAAAGATTTAGCATAAAACATCCTGATCCGGTTCAGACAAGGCAAAACCATGGCAAACATTGCAAGTGTGGAGGACAAATAGAAATATTGTTTCATTTTCCTGGTCACTGAATGCTTTCTCTATGCTTACTGGATAATGATGGACAGAGAACTAAGATGGAGGTGCCCAGTTTCAGGAAAATAGGTTTCTATAATTAATTTTATTTTTCATACCTCAGATATAGTAACAAGTAAACATAATGAAAAAGCCAGGGACATGAGAGTCCCCTTTAAATCCTGATAAAATTGCAAATGGTAGTGTTCATGGCAATGTGACACCATGTATCGGTTTCTCCTGTGAATTGCACTACACATTATGTGATCAAACCAAGCCAACTAAATTATTTAAAAAAAATAAAATAAAAAAAACATACCGGAATATTGAATGCAACAGGCATGTGTTGCCTTGTTAGCCAAATATATCTGTGTCTGAAGGATGCTTGGTGCCTGGGCATTCAAAGGGTAGTTGTTTCTCATTCCACTAAAAACATGGAAAAGAAAATACAATTTAGAAATATTCATAATATACTTAATTTTAAAGTTCTTATCAATGTGCTTAATTTCAGTTAGGGCTGTTATAATGGCTTAATTGTAGAAAGTAGAAGATCTTGTATTGTAATGGTGCAGCTCAAGTTACAGGCTACCAGATAATTCAGTAAAGTCACAACTCACTGCTCTCTAGTGGAAGAAGGGTAAAAAGGTCTGTGCCTCATGATTAACTGCATCCCCAAACCTCTTGCCAGTTGAACCACGAGAAACAGTGATGACTTGGCTGTTTGAGCTCTCTGATTGGTTGGCTTCCTAGCCATCCAATCAAAGAGCTCTTGGTCATATTGCAAAGTGTGGGAAAAATTTGTGATGTTGATTCTTTTTGGTCTTTTATTTGTCCTTTTTTGGGGCTAAAAAGCAGAATGATTAGAACAATTAATAATTCTGATGGTAGACAGATACACACACACACACACACAAAAAAAAAAAAAAAGAGTTTTTTATCATTTAATCCCCTGCTGATTTTGAACGTTTGCCCACTGACAAAGAAAAACTCATGTCAAAAATGTTCTAAATTGATTTGCATGTCAATATGAGTGAAATAAGTATTTGATCCCCTATCAATCAGCAAGATCAGCAGGATTTCTGGTTCCCAGGTGTCTTTTATACAGGTAACGAATTGAGATTAGGAGCACTCTATTAAAGGGAGTGCTCTTAATCTTAGCTCGTTACCTGTATAAAAGACACCTGTCTACAGAAGCAATCAATCAGATTCCAAACTCTCTACCATGGCCAAGACCAAAGAGCTGTCCAAAGAAGTCAGGGACAAGATTGTAGACCTACACAAGGCTGGAATGGGCTACAAGACCATTGCAAAGCAGCTTGGTGAGAAGGTGACAACAGTTAGTGCGATTATTCACAAATGGAAGAAACACAAAATAAATGTCAGTCTCCATCAGTCTGGTGCTCCATGCAAGTTCTCACCTCGTGGAGTTTCAGTGATCATAAGAACGGTGAGGCATCAGCCCCAAACTACACGGGAGGATCTTGTTAATGATCTCAAGGCAGCTGGGACCATAGTAACACACTATGCCGTGAAGGACTGAAATCCTGAACGCCCGCAAGGTCCCCCTGCTCAAGAAAGCATATATACAGGCCCATCTGAAGTTTGCCAATGAACATCTGAATGATTCAGAGGAGAACTGGATGAAAGTGTTATGGTCAGATGAGACCAAAATCGAGCTCTTTGGCATCAACTCAACCCGCCATGTTTGGAGGAGGAGGAATGCTGCCTATGACCCCAAGAACACCATCCCCATGTCAAACATGGAGGTGGAAACATAATGCTCTGGGGGTGCTTTTCTGCCTAGCCTAGCCAGTCTCCAGACCTTAATCCCATAGAAAATCTGTGGAGGGAGCTAAAGGTTTGATTTGCCAAAAATCCACCTCAAAACCTTAATGACTTGGAGAGGATCTGCAAAGAGGAGTGGGACAAAATCCTTCCTGAGATGTGTGCAAACCTAGTGACCAACTACAAGAAACACCACACCTCTGTGATTGCCAACAAGGATTTTGCCACCAAGTACTAAGTCGAAGAGGGCAAATACTTATTTTAATCATTGACATGAATATAAATGTATAACTTTTTTGACATGAATTTTTCTGGATTGTTTTTGTTATTCTGTCTCTCACTGTTAAAATACACCTACTATTAAAATTATGGACAATTATAGACATTTCTTTGTCAGTTGGCAAATGTTCAAAATCATCAGGGGATCAAATACTTTTATCCCTCACTGTGTGTGTGTGTATATGTATGTAGATGTAAAAAAACAGATAAAATTCTTATCTTGTAATACCTTTTTTATTGGAAAACAGAGTTTTTTAATGACAGCTTTCGGGAGAACCTCCCTTTCTCAAGTCTGAAGCAAAGTGAGCAAAAGACACATAGAATTCAAACTTGAGTTGTGATACAGCAGTTAAAGACATGAGTGTAGATAAGACACAGGGCACACAAAATAGTGTGTGTGCATATAAAAGTGTATCATCCTGTGCACTGTCTGCTTGTTTGTTTTTCTTTTCCCTCTCTCCCCCCTACTCTTCTCTTCAACAAGATATTTATGACCCTCTGCTAAGATGGTGTCTATTTTCTAACAAACCTGTGTCTTATCTACACTCATGTCGCTTTAACCCCTGTATCACAACTCAACTTTGAATTCTATGTGTCGTTTTGCTCAGAAATGCTTCAGACTTGAGAAAGGGAGGTTCTCCCGAAAGCTTGTCATTAAAAAACTCTGTTAGTCCAATAAAAAAGGTATTACAAGATAAGAATTTTATCTGTTTTTTTACATCTACATCACTGGACTAATACGGCTACAATCTCTACTTGAACACTATATGTATGTATGTATATATATATATATATATATTTTTTTTTTTTTTTTAACAGGTTTAGATTCTTTGAGTCAGAAGAGTGAGGGGGGCAAGTAGGGATTTTATTTTAGTTAGGTGGATATGGGATTGGGAACCCCTAGCCACCCAGGGTATTCTATTATTTAGGGTGGCGTATAATGTCCACAGGCATGTTCACCACGCCTATTTTATAATTAAGTAAGCCCCCCATTAAGCCAGGGGAGGGGACAATAGGTTGCCATTTATTAGTAGTAATAAGGTCCCCACCTATCCCCTTTATTCACCTCCATATAATTTTTATTTATTTCTTATTTTAATGTTGCCACATGTGTAACAATTGCAGAGTTGAGGGTTATTTAACTTTTTGAACAAAATCAAATGATCAATTCACTTGAAATAGCAACTGGATGATAATATACGAACATGCATCCTACCGGATGCATTCGGTTTATCATTGACTGCCATGCGGTTGTTGATGAACCTCCAATTTCGGTGCTGTGAATTGATTTGGATGAAAAAAAATCACCGATTTTTCCGAACTGAGCTGAACAAAATTTACAGAATCAGTCATACCGACTGAATCCTAACCGCAATGCTTTATGAGGGATTCCCCAAAAAGGTCTTTTCCTTTAACCAGTGGTTCACAAACTGTGTGCCATGGCACCCTGGGGCGCAGCGACAGGTACACAGGGGCGCCACAAAATATTTCCCTGGTGCTAT
>OW240913.1:191191646-191326172 GCA_933207985.1 Pelobates cultripes
CACACATTGCCACCCACACACACGCCCCCCACACACACTGTACACCTCACACAACCTGCCCCCCACACACAAGTGCTGTAGTGGTTATTGTGTCAGGATTGTTTCTTTAAATAATCTACCAGTGCCCCTTCAAAGTTTAGGTTATGGATCTCCGCTTTAACGGCAAGCATTTCTGCCGAACAGGGGCCCAGTATATGCCGCTGTGCTGTGCATATATACAACCTAGGAAATTGTTTTAACTTGGGGAGCCTTAGAAAAATATTGAAATATTAAGGGTGCCTTGAACCTAAAAAGGTTACAACACAAGGCAATGAGCCAAAATAAAAGAATGACATATGAGGAAAACATGAAACATTATGAAAATAAAAGGGTCACTGTTCACACAGAACATTTTTTTAAAGAATTATGCTCTAATTTACCACTAGAGGTTACCAGTGCATGACTAAACTAAAAATAATCCCAATACAACAATGAACACAAGTACAATGTACTTACCTAATTACATTTTTCTTACATGTTTGAGGTTCACTTGTTTTCTTACTGTTAGTTTTCGGAGAAAACATTTTCATTCTGTTTATACACACACATTAAAACAGCTGACATGGTTATGGCAAAATAAACAGTAAATATAAACATATATATATATATATATCATAAAAGCAGGTCATAGGCGTGCGCATTAGGCACACCTAATGCTGGACAAGCCAACAGGCCTCCCCTACCCCAGAAGCCGCTGGTTGTAGTCACAGACAGGTCCCTGACGATCAGGAAAAACTTCCAGGTTACTGCAGCAACCTTCTAATACATTTTCCAGCGCCAGACGTAAGAAGCTGTCTGCACCCACAGACATGCTGCTTTTTCCACTGGACCACCATCATTCACCATCCCATCCCAAGTTAAGCCTCAGTGTTGTTGATTTTTGGTTAATACCTTTCCCTTAGTCTCTTATCTATCCCACTACATTCCCTAACCCCCACTACAGTTCCTCACCCTCCACTATAGCCCCTAATCCCCCTATTGCTTCTAACCCCTTACTTCACCCTCTAACCCCCCAACACTACACTTAAGCCTCTATAGCTCCTAACACTACACTTAAGCCTCTAACCCCCCAAAAAAGGAGGACATTGGAGTTGTGGCAGGCTTATGCAATGTATGATCATATTAATATTTTATTATTTATATAGTGCCAGCAAGTTCTGTAGCGCTATACTGTAAATAAATGTCCTTTTCTGCCCAAGTCAGGTATTAAAAAAATAAATAAAAATTTTGTGAGCCTTGAAGTTGGTATTTATTGAGTGAGTACACTGGATCTTGCACACATATCTGCACACATCAGTCAAACTTGCACACACCAGTAAAACTTGCTTTTCCCACAGAAATCTCAAATTTGCAGTGATGTTACTACCGCAAGGAATTCTGGGTGGGCATATGCAAATGAGTTCAACCTGTAGGACAATGCTCATTGTCTGAGAGGAGAAGCTGAGCATTAGCCAGATTTACTCAGAGACATCTGGTAGGATAAGACTGGTTGTTGCTGTAAAGCACAGCTGATGAAGGACTGCACTCATTGGCTGAGAATGCTCAGATGACGCTTTCAGCCAGTGAAACCATTCCTGCATAACCCTTCTGTCCTCTACAATACAATCTGGTGACCTTGCTGGAGAAGCCCTAAAGTCTCAGATGCATCTGCGGATGGAAACAAGGTAAACTGTCAAACTGTGCTAAAACAGTTTGATATGTTACGATGGGATGTACCAGGGCACTCCTTGCACCATAACCACCACATTGGGCTATAGTGGTTTTGGTGCTTGGAGTGTTTTTTTAATGAATATTACCTTTTTAATCATAAAGTCTCATTATCTAGATTTTTTTATAGGAACACTAAAAGATTATAAAGCAATTCAGCTTGTACAGCGCTACGGCTGGCAGTATATATATATATATAACAAAATAATGTTAACTGGCTGTGTCTTTTGCCTTCAAGAAAACGTTAATATCCCCCAATGGTAACAACTCTCGGCTGTCAACCAGACAGCCAGGAGGGTTCCCTTCCTCATATGCTACGGAATTTGTTGACGCTATATAAATATAATAATAATAATCTAATGCCTTGAACTATACAAGATACACATACATTAAACAATATCTATAATTCAACAAATTCTGTGTGTCCAAGAATATAATCTGATATGCTCTATGTTCTAGTCTATTACGTAAAAAATATAGATATTCAGAGATAACTAGATGGACAGATATTTGCAATTACAATGTTCCAAAATTCATTAGTACGATTTATTTTTCAAATATAGAAGTATAAATCATTGACTTTGATTGCTATTTCTTACCTTGGTGCTGCAGAATAGCCAGATGATTTAACTTTATTATGGAAAACAAGCGGCTGGTCCTTTACCAAGTTCTTTGTACCTGCTGGTTTAAGATTATAAGGCCATTATAGACATCAATCTTTAAAAAAAAAAAAATTAAAAAAAAAAATTACAAATTGAATACATACCACATAACTCTAAGCACTGAAGCTTCAATGGTCTAAAACAGGGTTTCCCAATTATTTTTTCCAGTGGAAACCTTTGACATAGTATACCAACATCGTGGAATCCCCCACCACCCAAAAATAATTGTGCTGTATCACACACACCTTTTAATTAGCAGATCGAATGTTTAAATTTTTGCCACATTTAGTTTTTTTGGCTATATACACTAATTTCTACAGATAGTAAACAGATTGTAGCACTTAGGAGCAGGTGTCCTTCAGTGTGTAGAGTTGGTGTTTGTATATAATTTTTGCATATTAATACAGGGGTGTGTTTGTATGTAATGTTGCATTTGCATGCAGTGGTGTGTTTGGATGTAGTGTTGGATTTTAAATGCAGATAAACATTTGTGTGTAGTATCGGTGTTTGAGTGAAGGGTGTGTTTGAATGTTTGTATATATTTTTGGAGTTGGAGATCAGGGGTGTCTTTGTATGTCATGTTTGTGTTTGACTATTAGAATGTCTGCACATACACTGCCACATGCATACTAACACAGATAAAAATACTCATTAAAAAACAGAAACACACAGTCATATATATGTACTGACACATACACACACACAGAGACTGACAGATACACTGACACACAGATGCACACGCTGACATACAGATACACACACACTGTAACGCATACACACACACACTAGGAGATACACTGACACACAGATACACAGACTGGCAGATACACATATATACACACACTGGCATAAAGATACACATACAGACACAGATCTTTAGGAAGACCCAAATGGGTCAAAAAGTCGATCTGATACATATGTAACACCTTATATGGATTAAACACCATTTTACTTATTGAAGACTGCAGAGTGCATCTCTTTTTTCTTATATATGTGTGTGTGTTAAGGCAGAGCCTGGAGTTGTGGGAGGGGTTATTCCGGCCTATTTATTCCCAGGCTAATCTCTACTCAGGGCTGACACCGTCCAGACTCCTTTGCGACCACTTCCAGTTCCAGTCAGTCTCAACGTTTTTCCCACCAAAAATAACAAGTACCTATCACCGGAAATTACTGCCGTCACCACAGCTAATCCGCAGCCACCAGGAGCATGGAGGGCACCATCCCCACCGACGATCCAGCCAGCCAATCACAACAAGGCCTCTGCTATCCGGTCACGCCGCCGCTATCGGCGTCGCATTAGCAACACGTGCACAACCAGCAACGTGAGTACCACTTATCCCACCAAGGTCATGTACCTCCCATACACAGCACGCAATTACCGCTGACTACCTCCCAATTGCTATTTATCTTGACTTAATGCATCTGCATGTGAGGCATGCTACAAAATTAATAAAAGGACTGGAACAGCTATGAAGAAAGGTTAACAAATTTAAACCTATTTAGTTTAGAAAAACATCGCCTGAGAGGGGATATGATAACATTATACAAATATATTCGGGGCCAATACAAACCATTATGTGGAAATCTATTCACAAACCGGACTTTACATAGGACACGAGCTCATGCGTTTAGACTGGAAGAAAGAAGATTTCGTCTAAGGCAAAGGAAAGTTTTTTTTACTGTAAGAACAATAAGGATGTGGAATTCTCTGCCTGAAGAAGTGGTTTTATCAGAGTCCATACAGATGTTCAAACAGCTACTAGATGCATACTTGCAAAAACAGAATATTCAAGGATATAATCTTTCAATGTAGGGTAATAACTGCTTGATCCAAGGATAAATCTGACTGCCATTCTGGGGTCAAGAAGGAATTATTTCCCTAGCTTGTTGCAAAATTGGAAGTGCTTCAAACTGTTGTTTTTTTTTTTTTTTTGCCTTCTTTTGGATCAACAGCAAAAAAACAAATGTGAGGAAGGCTGAACTTGATGGACGCAAGTTTCTTTTCAGCTATGTAACTATGTAACTATGCATTGGAATCACCTTTCCTGCACAGCCCCCAAGCAAAAATTCACAGTCCAGGTTACTTATTACTTGGTCACCTTGAACTGTGTCTATCTGCAAGGGTGAGCAAACATCTGCGCTACAAACTCAAACCTCAGGTAAAATCCTGACAATAAGCAAGCATTAAAGTGTTGTGTTGCCCTCTTTTATTTCAGGTCTACCCGATCGTCGGTTTAGGCACACCACAACCGACTATTACCACACAACCTACGGCATCATGTACAGCTTATTGTCCCCAACTACAAATGTTAAGGCAGAGCCTGGAGTTGTGGAAGGGGTTATTTATTCCCTGGCTAACATCTACTCAGGGCCGACACCGTCCAGACTCCCCACCCACCGCACCCCTTAGCAAACACTTCCTTGGTGCTCCCTCTTATTTCAGGCCTACCCGATCATCGGTTTAGGCACACCACAACCGACTATCACCACACAACCTACGGCATTATGTACGGCTTATTGTCCACGACTACAAATAAATAAATATATATATATATATATATACACATACATACACACACACACACATAAATCTCATATCCGTGTGTTTGTTTCTTTTTTGTTTTTGGTTTTTTTATTCTTTATTTTAGTTGTGCATACAGTTATAACAGTCGCTTGTGAGGTACCCCAAAGGCAGTCCTCTAGCACGTGGTAAACAGGTTAAACATAGGGGTAGGCGGTGGATCTAGCACATTTTTTAAGTAAATAAGGTTATGAACAGTATAGATGTACGTTACTTAAGCATTTCAATACATAACACGAAACAACATCGCTTGTAACTTTCTGGATAGTAGGTTTTTACGCTATATCATAGGCTAGTCAAACATAAAATATTTATACGAAACATACAAGCGTCGGGTAAAGTAACACTTTGCTTCTTTGGAGTTTGCACAATATATAATTATTGTAGTATATCATGCTAGGCTAAGTGTGCGCTCACCACAACTAGTCGTGCATAATATTATAGGTATAGCGCACCTTTTTATAGTGTAGCGCATTTTTATAGGGCAGCATGAGGCTCACATGTGCGCATGAAACAGTGTTAATAAACGGATGACACAAAGCAATTTTCAATGTTCAGTTATACAGGTGCTGGTGCTAGGTCTGTCAGTTGGCTATGAGTTGCTTAGTAATTATCTCATATCGACAAGATAAGATATGTGAAATATGCTCATTCTTATATAACGCTTGTTAAGTTGGTCAAACAGAAAACATGGGGTGTATTCTTAACTGGCACAATTATTTTGACAGGCATATTACAGGTAGTGATAGAGACCTCGCTTAATGTGCATTAGCACAGAGACAGATTTGCTAGACAAGGTTAAGATTATTGAGACGTATACGTATACTTAGCCTATTCATTTCTGTTAGTTATCTTAGCTGAAATATTAAACTTAATTTTAACCATGACTAACTTTCAAGCTTTCACCAAAGTCAACGCTTATTAGGTAATGTTGTAATACAGTAACCAGGGTTTAAACAACTTAAAGCATATTGTAACATAGATTTAACATAATAATCCCTGGTAGCTTTGCTTATCTGCATGAGAAAGAGTCCTTGGCAGTCCAGGGTTATGCACAACAGCCGTGCAGGTGATGGCGACCGTTGTCCCTGTGAGGTGTGAAGCAGGACACGGCAGGTCGGTAAAGATCAGCGGATTGGGAGTTCGTGTTGCAGCATAGGAAACCTTCCCTCTTTCTCATATGGGGTACGTAGGTCTTAGTCCCCAGGGTGGTCTGTAATCAGCCGACGCCCGCTCTGTGGGGCCGTTGGAGTTGTGTGGGTGCCGTTCGGGCCATGGGGCGTGAGCCCATTGTGGGTACAGTCCCAGTGCCCCTGCTGATTCTTTGTCGTTAGGGGGGTGAGTTTCGGTAGCCTCCTGGTTAACGTGGTGGGCAGTGACTTCTTCTGTTCCCTCTCGTCGGGTCTTTTCCAGAGCCCATGTGGGGTGTTCGCCGCTCCGATTGCTCCCATCTTCCCGAGCATGAGCCTGGGAGGTGGCGAGTTCCGCCTGATGGTCAGTGGTTACAGACACCGTAGAATGGTGAGAGGGTCCAGCAATGTGGCTGGTCCCCCATTCGTAGGTGCTTGAGCGGGTGCTGGTGCCCGGGGGGGTATATCAATTTTGTCTGCCAACCGGGTTTACTATTTCTCCTCCGTCGGGAGACTGCCCTGGGAGCTGTGGGCGGGTGTCTGCATAGTTGGGGTCGGATTGTAGGGCGAATCCAGGACGCTGCTTGTTTCCACGCTAGCTTAAAGATCCAGTCTTTGGTATGGATTTCTGTCCAGAGGCTTGCGCCAAGCCGGTCAAAGAACTCTAGATTATGTGTTGGTGGCTTGATGTGGGTTCTTACCTTCGCGGGCTGCATCCCAGCCGCCATCTTGGTTAGGCCCAGGCATTTCTGCCTGTCTGTGGGCTTTGTCGCTTGATTGGGGGTGATCATCCCCAGCGAGGACCGTGATAATACCCGGCGGTCCAGGATGGGGGGGCAGCAGGGCATTGTGTGCTTCTCGATTGTGAGCGGGTCCCTTGCCAGGTGATCGGTCGCCTCCTTCATGCTGCAGGCTCCGCTTAGTTTTAGGCCGCTAAAAACACTAACTTAAATGTTTCATACAAAAAAAGAAACAATAAATTATCTAACTGGTTTTATTTTTTACAAATGCACACAAACTATTTGCAGATTTTGCAAAGATAAGTTACATCTGTAGAAACTGATCAGCCAAAATGCCAACATAATTTCTTGAATCAATACATTTAAAGGGTTAATACTTAAAATGGAAAACATTACCTTGTGAAATTATCTTTATGGTTAAACCAATTGACATTTTTATGTCTGGCAGATGTATTTTCATTCTTCTATTACATTGTGGCACAAGTATTTAGTGAAAGAGAAAGGATATATAGTTGTGTCTGTTTCTTCCATCAAACAGTAGATTATATGCTTCCAGCATTCCAGTGGAACAACGAAGTCTTTCATATAATAAATCTTCCGTCAAACAAACAAATGAATTAATTTCATTATAATTAGGTAAAACAAATGTGACCACAGACTTATAGTAGATATGTATTAAATCGTTGGACATGTTGCAAATATCAGATAACTAAAAAGTTGTGATTGCCCAGGGTAGTTAGAAAGCACTTCTATAAGTTCATTTTTTTTTCATCATAAATAAATTTTATACAGATTTAAAGGACCACTATAGTACCAGGAAACCATACTCGTTTTCCTGGCACTATAGTGCCCTGAGGGTGCCCTCACCCTCAGGGACCCCCTCCCGCCGGGCTCTGGGGAGAGGAAGGGGTTAAACACTCACCTTTCTCCAGCGCGGGCGGGGAGCTCTCCTCCTCCTCTCCGCCTCTTCGGCTGAATGTGCATGCACGGCAGGAGCTGCGCACGCATTCAGCCAGTCTCATAGGAAAGCATTCATAATGCTTTCCTATGTACGCTTGCGTCTTCTCACTGTGATATTCACTGCGAGAAGCACGCAAACGCCTCTAGCGGCTGTCAATGAGACAGCCACTAGAGGCTTTAGAGGCTGGATTAACACATTTATAAAAATAGCCGTTTCTTTGAAACTGCTATGTTTATAAAAAAATGGGTTAACCCTAGCTGTGTCACGTATTCATCCGCTTATGGAAATGTGGTTAATGACATTTACTGTCCACACAGGAAAAGTTGTGCCGAGCAACAACCTAATCCACAGAAGGGTTAATGCTGAGCAGTAATTGTGCAAATGAAACCTGGTGTCATGTATTCATCCGCTTAGAGAAAAGTGAGTAATGACATTTACTGTCCACACAGGAAAAGTTGTGCCGAGCAGCAACCTAATCCACAGAAGGGTTAATGCTGAGCAGCAATTATGCAAATGAAACCTGGTAACTGACTTTGGGGTCAAAGGCCGGTTACAGCCTATCAGAACTAAAGGAGGGGTATTTAGGCCCAGTTCTCAGCCTGCTCAGTGCCCTGTCGTGGTTTCCCTTGTGGTTGTCTGAGAGCGCGTTCCTGTTTATAGTTTTCTACCTGGTTTTTGACTTTGACTTTGGCTTTGTTTATTGACTTCTCTATATTCTGGTATCCTGACTCCTGGCTTTCCTCATCGCTGTGTCCCTTTCTGTGTTCCCTGACCTCGCTAGTATTTTTGACTATTCTTTGTACGTTAAATCCGGCCATTCTAAGGACCGGTAATACGTTACTTATTTGTCATCCGTGCTGTACAGTTCTACGTGCTGGATCAAACAGTAATCTTGACAAGCTGGACCTGGCACCCAGACCACTTCATTAAGCTGAAGTGGTCTGGGTGCCTAGAGTGGTCCTTTAAGAATTCAAATTATATCTATTAACTCTGACAGTTTCTAGGTTTGATTAATGATCTCTGAAAATCACAAACAGCTGGAAAACCACAATCCCTAAAATTGTAATGACCAATTTAAAGTACCGGTATTAGTGCCTATTGTAGAAGATTGTTCATTTTCAACCAATGTTTCTAATGCATTACATAGATAATACATTAAAAATAATATATATATATATATATATATATATACACACACACACACCAGAACATTTCCAGACAAATCACTACTTAGTGCATCTGCCTGTAGCTGCAGAAAGACCCTACCACAAAATGGGATGAGACCCTCTGGATCATCTCCTCCGGTAATTCCCTGTCCAACATGTGATTTTGGGATAAGTAATTTATCCACAAACACCAGCTCAAATAATCACACATAACTTTTGGAACTTTTCTTAAAAAGTGATAGCAATCCCCCAAATGTTCTGTGGCATAGAGGCTACACCTCAGTGCAATTTAGCCCACAAAAACCAGAACACAGAGACTCTAACCACGACTTGGCTATTAGTGTCACGGCTCCGCGGTCACCCCTCCTCTTACCTGTAGGCGAGCGGCGTCCCCTCTGCGCTGCACGCCGCTCGCGTCCTCCTCCTCGCTTCCCAGCGGCAGCATGTGTAACGCTGCACGCTGGGAGTCCCGGCATTTATGTAAACGCCAGGGTCACTCACGTGACCCAGCGTTAAAGCTACAGTACCCTAATCACAGTGGGAGGTATAGATTTCTCCCACGTGTGATTATTAATTCTGATTAGAAGTTATCCAATCAGAATTTTTTTTTATTTTTTTTTACAATTTACTCTTTTATTTTATCTTTTTCAAATAATAAGGGATACAGAAAGAAAAAAAGGGAAGGAAAAACAACCAAACAAGGTCACTTATCTCTATACATATCATCGATAGCATATAGTTCATCACTTTATATGTGCCTAAATTCCAAAATATAACCTATCTTATATCGTTCATGTATCTTAAATTATATACAGTAAATTACAGTAATAATTAATATACATATTCACAAAATATTTTTCCTCTCTCCTTTCTTTCCCCTTCTCCCTCCCTCTCCTCTTCTCTATCCCTTTACTTTTCTTCTAAACTAACCCTTATATTGTCTACATTGCTTTAGCCACTAATAGTGACAGTTATCACTCTAAAAAATATCCCCTTACCAATCATGCCAAAAAAAAAAAAGGCAAAAAAAAACAAAAAAAAAACAAACAAAACACACATAAAACAAAAACAAAAACAAAAAAAAAGCAGGGTAGGGGAAGAATGTTAACCTAGCTTAATTTATAAAGTTATTTTATAAAGTTATTTTCTTCCATAACTAATTAAATGATTAAATGAGATCATCTATATGTTGATTATAGTCAGCAAAATGTATTCCGTATAGAGGCCTCTAGGTTTATCTAAATAATCCAGAGTTTAATTAGTATGTGATAGTAAATATATCCGCCACATTTGGTCTATACCAGGGCTTGATTTCCCTATTTTCATTTGATTCCACATTAACAATTCATGTTCCACTGTTGAGGTCATTAATTCTTCAATTTCTCGTCGAGAAGGTAAAACCTTGGTCTTCCATTGTCTAGCAATTAATATAGATGCTGTACTTAAGAGAAAAATCATTTTCTTGCTTAATTTTGGTAAATTACTTGGAAGTAGTCGTAACAGTATAGTTTTAGGATCTTGAGATAGTTCAATATTTGTCACATGTTTTATCATCTTGATAACATCATTCCATAAGGAATTAACTGCTTCGCATGACCACCAGACATGTAACATAGTACCTTTAGCTTTATGACATCTCCAGCACTGGTTTGACGTTAAGGGGAACATAGAATTTAAACGTGTTGGTACTAGGTACCACCTATATAGAATTTTCCGTGCTGCCTCAATATGGGTGGTACTGGTAGTTAGCCCTATATGGGCCGTAAACATTTGTTTCCATTCCGTCAGAGGAATGTTAACTTTTAAATCTTCTTGCCAATCTTGCATAAATTTCCAATTACTCTGCTCAACAGGGTTAGCCAATTTTTGATAACAAATAGACAATGTCTTTTTCGGAGGACGTAACGATAAGCATTGTTTTTCAAATTCTGTTATGGAAGCTTGAAGCGTTAATTCTGCTGTTGAAATCTTATTTATGATTACCATCGCTTTAATTTGGAGATAGGCAAATATAAAATTTGAGGGTAATGAAAATTCTTCTTGTAATGCTGGAAAAGATTTAAGGCCCTTTATACTGCATAAATGGAATATATGTGTAATACCTGCCCTTTCCCATTTCTGATAAGGAAACGTACCATTACAGTAAAATAAAATTTTAATTGGGGTCGCAAGGGCCCATGGATATGCTGAACATATTTTGTCTCTACAAGTGTCCCAAATTTTGAGAAAATGTTTAGTTAAAGGTAACATATTCTCAATTTTTTGTCTCATTTGATACGGTTTCCAAAGTATTGTTGAAAGGTCTTGTGTTCCACAATAATTACTTTCTATTGCTACCCATTGGGGGGAATAATCCTTTGAGTGAACACTAATAACATTCCTTAAAATAGCTGAGTGATAATATGCTTTTATATTAGGTATTCCCATTCCGCCATTCATCACAGATCTCAAAAGTAAAGCTTTAGGTACTCTCGGGTGTTTACCACCCCAGCTGAAACGTACAATGGATGCTTGAAGAGACAGTAAATACTTTTGCGGAAGTTTAATATGCAATGCTCTAAAAAGATATAAAATCTTTGGTAGAATTGACATTTTAAACGCTGCGATCTTTCCCATCCAAGATAAGAACAGATGTTTCCATGAATCCAATTGTTTATCAATTTCTTTCAGAAGCTTTGTGTAGTTAGCTGAGAAGAGCTCTTTCTCTTTATTAGTTATTCTGACACCTAAGAAAATTAAATAATCTTCTCTCCAATCATACTGATAGCTTATTTTTAATCTGTCTTCCATTGCCTTTGTAGTATTAAGACACATAGCTTGTGTTTTTACAATATTAAGTTTATAGTATGATTGTTGGCTGTATAATTGCAGTTCTTTATGCAGAGAGGGGAGTGTGATAAGTGGTTGTGTTATTGTAAGGAATACATCGTCAGCAAATAAGCTAAGTTTATACTCCTTATTGCCTACTAACACACCGTGGATGTTACCATTTCTCCGTATTGATATTGCAAGAGGTTCCAAAGCTAACACATAGAGAAGTGGGGATAATGGGCATCCCTGACGGGTCCCATTAGTGATTGAAAAAGCTTGCGACTGAAAACCTGCGTATAATACTGTTGCTGAAGGTACACTGTATAAAGCTCTAACTGCAGAAAGAAAAAAGGATGGGAATCCATAGGCCAATAAAGTTTCCTGAAGGAATAACCAATTCAAGCGATCAAAGGCCTTTTCGGCGTCAAGGGATATCATAATGCTTTCCTGTTCAGTGCGGTTTAGGATTCCCTGTAAATCTAACACTTTCCGAATATTATCTGGTCCTTGTCTGCCCATCACAAATCCTACTTGGTCTGTATGTATTAATGTCGGTATAATATTACTGAGTCTTTCTGCAAAAATCTTCGCATACAGTTTAGCATCAACATTTAATAAAGATATTGGTCTAAAATTTTGACACGTTGTTAATGATTTCCCAGGCTTAGGAATGGTAACTATATGAGCAGACAGGAACTCCGTCGGGAAGGAACCCAATCTAGTAGCGCTATTAAAAAATTTAGTAAGAGCTGAGATTAATTCATTTTTAAATGTAGCATAGTATACACTAGTATACCCATCTGGGCCTGGTGTTTTCCCTTTTGGCATAATTTCAATTAAACGCATCACTTCATCTGTAGTGATAGGTGCACATAGTTTTTCTAGATGTTCTGGTGTTATTTGGGGAAGGGCAATATTTGCCAGATATGAACGTATAGATAAGTATGTAGGTTGGGATTGAGTATGCTGCTCTTTCAGATTATATAGAGTCATATAATAATGTGCAAATTCGTTACATATCTGTAGCGGTTGCATAATTTTATGACCTTCTTGCGTCTTTATGAATGAAATTCTTGCTTGTGCTTGTTTATTCTTCAATCTTTGAGCCAAAACTTTAGTTGCCCTATTTCCCATCGAATAAGATGTTGCCTTCAATTTCTTTATTGCTAGATTAGCTTTCCTAGAATGAACTGCATTAATCTCTTCACGCATTTCCAAAAGTTGCTGTTGAAGAGCTTGAGTAGATTTTGCTTGATTTTCTCTATGAAGATCCTGTAGTTTTTAAGAAGAGTAATCAATGTTGTATGATTTGTTTTTTTAAGAAAGGATGCTCTACTCAATAATATCCCGCGTATAACAGATTTATGAGCCAGCCATAGTGTAGCAGGGTTCGTATCTTCCTTATCATTTATACTAAAATAGTGCTGTAGTTCGTTTCTAATCTTTTCCACAAATATGGTGTCATTAAGCAATTGTTCATTCAATTTCCATGGACTTCTGTTTTTATATTTATATATATCCTTTAGAGTAAGTAGTACTGGGTTATGATCTGATTGTGTCGAAGTACCTATCTCACAGGAGGTTATTTGTTGTATATGTGTGCCAAGCATAAAATACCCATCTATTCGAGAATACGTATTATAAACTTGTGAATGGTGTGTAAATTCCCTACCCTCTGGGTGTAAAATTCTCCATATATCATACAATCCATATGCAGCTAGTGTTTTGTTAAATGCATTACATTGTTTTTGTAAAGCTTTTTTCCTTTTATGAGTATGAGAAGCTGTAGAGTCTGCAATAGGATCTAATATATGATTAAAGTCTCCACATATAATCAAAGTTCCTGTTTGTACCTTCTCTACTTCCTCTAGTAAATTGGACAAGTAGCTCAATTGATTTTTATTCGGAAAATAGGAATTAACTATCGTATAGGTGGAGTGATTTAGTACACATATAAGAATAATATATCTACCCTGTGAATCTTGTTGGACAGATATCTGATCAAAGGCAAGTGTCTGGTTAACCAATATTGAGACTCCTCTATTTTTAGATGGGGAAGTAGCATGAAATTGGTAGGGATAATTTTTCACTCCTATTCTAGGATTGGAACCATGTTTAAAATGGGTCTCTTGTAAGCATATAATATTGGCTTCTGATTTATAAAATTCTTTACAAAGTGAGTACCGCTTCTGAGGGATATTTAATCCTCTAACATTGTGAGTATAGAATTTCATTTTATCCGACTCACAATGAGGGGAAAAAAGAAAAAAAAAGAGGAGAGGAGGAAGAAAAGAGAAAAAAAAAAAAAAGGGAGGGAAAGGGGGAAAAAAAACAACAACTATATATTAAAAATGGACAGATCAATGATATGTGCCTCTTATGGCACTTCTTAATTGGGGGAAAATGTGTACGGATTGGGTTCAGAAGGTGGCAATCTAAGGCCCCAAAATTATACCGCTTCTTACAAAGTGGCACTGAAAAAAATGCCAACTTATTTTATAATAAGGAATTTACTATGTCAATTCCAAAACTGGAAGAAGCTTAATTTAATAATTCTTAATAATTATCAAATATTATAATGGGTTCCTTCATAAAAAAATAAATAAAAAAAAACTTACGTTATATACACTTATACCCGTCTCTATTAAAAACCATTAATCGGTTCATTTCAATTACTTAAATGGGTATTTCCATTGCATACAGTTTAAACCTTCTATCTGTTAACTTATATAAGACACCTATTGGTTTGTCTCTTAACTTATCTTGATTACAACTTATCTAGCTGCTTATATACCAATACCCATTAACTATTTTTTTTTTTTTTAATTGTATATCAATATTTTATATGCCTATATATATAGTTAACGTATCATATTACATCTTTAACAGGTAAAAATAACAAAAAAAAATAAAATTATATATATATATATATATTCACATATATATATATATATATATATATATATATATATACACACACATTATATATATATATATATATATATATATATATACCCAAGTTTATAGAAGAAAGTCCCATTATAATCAGTCACTTATACAAACCTATATTCCACACCGCTAGTTGAATCATATACATAACTTGAGTAAGTATTTCTAATACAATATTTTAACTTTTTTAATCCTTTATCTAGTTATCTAAGTTAAATGGTTAGCCATTTTACATATCTTATTATAATTTATCTAGCGGCTTTTAATTCCACTAACCTAGTTTTATTATAATCTTACCTAGTGATTTAAAAATTTAAATATGTCATTAATATGAGGTATCACGTATTGTACCAGTAACATATCAGTAACATATCAAAATAACTGAAAAACCAAACTTAAATACACTCTCTGTTCATAAATTATGCTTACCAACAGTTTAAACAGAAGAGAAAAGAAAAAAAAAAAAATTTTTTTTTTTTTTTTTATAATTATAATCTATACCCATATATAAACATATATATCAACTAATATCCAATAATATCTGTAATATCAATAATATCAATAATCATAATTGTATCAAACCCTTGCTGGATTCACAGGAGCTTATTATTGGTCCACCTCCAATACTTCAAATCATGAATTTCTCAATTTAGTCAAAAACCAGAGCAGAAACTTCTGTCTTCTATCTTCCATCTTCTCTTATCGTCTTTATATTAATTCGTTTTTATAAGATCTTCTTGGGGGTTCTTCATTATACCCCACTCTTGTAGAAGCTTTAAACCTTCTTCCGGTGATAGCAATGTCGAAGATTTCCCATTTTTCATAATGACCAACTTAATTGGGTAACCCCATCTATAGGGAATGTTGTTAAATCGAAGTATCTCTAGTATTTCTTTAAAAGCCCTTCTGCGTCGTAATGTTTCTGCCGAGAGATCTGTAAATAACAAAACACCTTCATACTTCCCAGTCAATTTCCCCTTACTTCTGTGAGTTCGCATTATCTTATCTTTCACATGATAATAATGAAGTCTTATTAATACATCTCTTGGTATAGATATAGGCAGATGCTGTGGTCTAGCAAGTCTATGTAAACGGTCAGATAGAAGCATTTCTGATGGTATATCTGGTACGATGGAGAGAAATAAGCCTCTCATGTAAGATTCCAAATCTTGAACTCCAATTTCTTCAGGAACTCCACGTATCCGAATATTATTACGCCGGGATCTATCTTCTACATCTATTAATTTTAATTCATGTTGAAGTATCCTATGCTCTATTGCATCCAACCTGTCTCCCAGCATTGCATTGGTTACAGTGAACTCATTGATTTTCCCCTCTAGATGTACAGTCCTGGCATCTAGATCTATAAAATTTACTTTTAAATCGGCAATAGCTGCTTCCACTGTTAATTGCATCTTGTTAACTGCCGCGTCCAGCATTTTCTGCATAAGATTTGTTGTAAGTTGAGTTTCTTCTTTATTTATTGCTACTTGCACAGGTATATTCGGAGAGGAGAGTAAGGGTGGTCCTAGTTCCTGATCAGACCCAGCTTCCACGCTTTCTTGAGCGTTATCCTTAGTCTGACTGTCAGCTTGGCTGTCAGTATGTTTATTCTGACTTTTTGCTGCAAAAAAGGACCCCTTATCTCTAACCTCCGCTGTTGCTTTTCTTGTACGATTGGGAGACATTTTGGTCTGTAAAGCCTATAGGTCTTACCCCTTACCCCCAGCCCACACTGCACCACACCAACAGCAGACAACAACCAGCAATTTTTCCAATCAGGGCTCCTCAGGGCTCTAACGGCTTTTTCTCCCTTTTACTCAATTTTACTCACTTTTGCATCCAAAAGAACTTCTCAGCCGGTATACAGCTAATAACCAGCAATCTGTGAGTTGGTCCACCCATCCGTCTCCGCCATCCAATACTGCCGCCAAAACTGCCGCCAAAACATCGGCGGTATTCAAAAAAAATGTGGCAGATTGCAGGCAAGCAGGCAAACAGTGCAAGACTTCTCCACTCTCACTCCACTTCTCCACTCCTTCACATCAAACAACGCGGTAAGCTGTCTTTTTTCCGCCGCGTAGTGGGACCCAGAGACAGCGAGCTCTCTCCGTGTGCCGCCATCCCTCCCAACATCCGGTCACGCCCCCTGTCCAATTGATTATGGTCATCAAAGAGAATTAAGCACTGCTGTTATATACTTACCTATCCTGTCTCTCAGTGCCCTGTTGTGGTCTTGTGATACCTGTATTGCAGTTTGCTCGTGTTTCTCTCTGGTTACCGATTATTTGGCTTGTTATTTCGATTCTCCTGTATTCTCCATTCCTTTGACCTCGGCTTGTTTCTCGTTCTCCTGTTTTCTGGCTCCCTTTACTTGGCTTGTCTCCTGACTATTCTTAGTGTGCTAAACCCGGCCATTCTAAGGACCGGTATAACACCCTTCCTCTCTGTGACCTGTTAGCGTGTTAGGTTCCCGAATCGTGACAATTAGTTCATATCACCGAAGAACACGTTTGCTTAGGCCAAAATCGACCCCATAAGAGTAGTTGAGCCGCATACTGAAGCTTAAGGTAGGACCAGACGGCTAACCTACAGATGACATCATGCCCAGACAATAGAGGTGACTTGCATAGCACCGTCATTGCTTAGTCTTAATCATCTCTCTCACTCACAGAGACAATAACTGATGGGAGGAACTGGAGTCTCTCTTAGTCATTATTTAACTCTGTGTTTACCAGGAAAACAATTTATGGATCTTGCATATAGTTCCATCTTAAGATTCTTACCCCAGTATGAAATAAATTACTGTAAAAGCGTTCAGCTAACATGCTTGTAAATTATTGCTAAAGAGTGACCTCTAGTGGTAAGTGTGCAAAACAAAATTATTAACAAAAGTAAAGTGAGCTAAGAACATACTGTAACGGAGCAGAAGCTAAAATGGCCGAATTATTGGGATAAAGCACCAAACATACCAAGCAATGGAGCCCATGGTACATCTACCTTGCACAGGCAGATACTGGAGACGAGACACAGACAGACAGAAGCTTGAGGTGGGGAAGGGAATCCCGCACGTGCCTTACTTTCACTCTCTCCCCGTCCCCCTACTTTCAATCACACCTTTTCCCACATCTTCACCCATGTCTCGTGAGCCCCTGCTCTTATACTTCCCACTCTAACCTACAGGCGAAACCGGTACCCCAGAGGGAGGATCTTTTACGCCTCTTACCGATTCATGGCAGCCATAGCTTCAGGAGAGTGATGGGTTGGACACCTCAAGTACGACACACAGAGTAATGACTATCTAAACCCCCACATTTTTAAAATTAAAGATGTAGCCAAACCAGTTACCCTAGTACAGATGACTTAACCCCTGACACAAGGAACACTAAAGACATAGCTAGAGTCAATTGGCATGAATAACACATTAACCTCAAAAACTCACACACTTAGATGATAGCCACTTGACTTACACCTAGCAGCTTATCACCCATGTAAAATGGCATGCAGCGAAACGACGCGGTCACACAATAAGACTTGAGGCCAATACAGTCGCGTCACTGACCATCGTGTTGTGAAACCGGACTGCCCATTATCACCAGGTTTCCCAAATGTTACCTAGAGATCAGCAACTTGTGATGACCATAATAAGCTCTATACAGATGAAGCCTTAGCCGGAGAATATAGTGGGGGATTTTGAATATCTCTGTAATTGTTTTTGTTTATGCTAATTTATATTCTTTTTAGTTAGCAACGAAATGTGGTAATACTGCTACCCGAGTGCAAACCATATTTGGATAAGTGAAATACACAAAACCTGCCTACACAACTGTTTATCTTTTTCTTAGATATTTAAAACCTTTCCACGGTCCTGCAAGACCAATTGTTATCGAAGACATTACGGACCTGCGAGTCTTATGAAAACCTGCTGATCCTTTTCTTTCTTCTCTGTTCTATTTCAAACGAAATAAAACATTTGATATATAAAAAAAGTAAAAAGATACTGTAAATGACTGACTGAGAAAGAAGTTTGAAACTAAAGCACAGTTTGTTGATACACATTTTGAATAATATTTCACACAAAAAGATTTTTTCTTAAAAAAAAAAAGAAAGAAAATGTTTACTGGCAGCAAAACATTACCTAGCCTTTGTTTGTAAATGAGTGCTTCTGGGTTGTAAAATGTGTGGACCTTTGTCACCAAGTTCGATATTGCATTTTATATTTAGCTCTTTACTTCTGATGCAATGTATTGATGACACTTTGATGAGTACTGTAAGAGAGGAGCCGGATAAGGCAAACATTATAGAAACACTATAAGGTCAAAAACACAAACATGTATTTCTGACCAAAAAATAAAATAAAACCACCATATGGTCCTCCCCTTGACAACCCTAAATATAGCAACATCTTACATTTATTCCAGGCTGCTACTGCTGGCTCTGCCCCTGATCTGCCTCCTTGGCTGACATCATCAGAAGTTGTGTTCTGAGCCAATCACAAGGCTTTCACAGAGGAAAGCTTTGAATTGGCTGGGCTTGTCAATGAGGCATGTCAGAGGCACAGCCTAACACAGTTCTGGCCAATCAGCTTCTCCTCCTAGAGATGAATTGAATCAATGCATGTCTATTAGGAAAGTTCAGTGTCTCAATGCAGCTCCAGGAAGCACGTCTTGTAGCCATCTGAGGAGTGGCCAGTGGAGGTGTCCCTAGGCTGTAATGTAAACAATGCATTTTCTCTGAAAAGACAGTGAGTGTTCACTGCAAAAGGCCAGAGGGGAATGATTATACTCACCAGAACAAATACAATAAGCTGTAGTTGTTCTGGTGACTATAGTGTCCCTTTAACAAATGATATACAAGAATAATAATTCATATGAAATAATGCATTATTTATGATGCACTGACAGATCAAATTGTATACCATCTAAAAGACAAGTGAATAAGGAAACTGCAAACGCATTCACAAATTAAGACACAGCAATGAGCGCAGAACATGATCCACATATTGACTCAATTGCCATACCTATGAGATAACATGTGCTTGGATGGTAAGTGTGGATCATGACCCAGAACACAATGAGGTAAGAATGGAATAGGCATCTGATCAGAAACACATTAAGACAACAGTGCTACTGAAATGAAAAATGGCTCATATGGAAAATATCAAAAATGCCATTAGCTATTTCAAAGTACAGTATAGCAAAATTCTAAGAAAATGTTTGATTACAGCAAACCACAAATATTACAAAATGTTGATAATTTATAATCCAAGTGGGCAATAATCTACAGGTGTGCTGTACAACATATATTATATATAGCTGTGATTTAAATGAACGAACTTGATCTCTAACATAGTCCACAGGCAAAGAAACGTAAGCGGAAATAGAAGGAGTATATATGTACAATATTGAATGGTATTTATCAGCAGATAATGCAATACAGGGACACATAATCTAATAATTGATTCTGACACATTCATTGGACTGAATAATATTGAGTAATAATGTTTTTACTGTAGTCAGATGGGGAACGATAACTCCATAAGTTTCACAACAATAAATCAAAAAGCAATAAGAATGTAAATAAAACATATAAATAAATTTTTTTAGCATGGTTGCATAGAAGATAACATTTAGACACCTGGTAATTGATTGAAAAAAGTAGGCAAATCAGTTTGCGTCACATATCCTTATTGTTTCATCGTATTGTAAAATGACCATTTTAACATTGTTTTCTCTTATTGTAATGCATCCTTAAACAATCAAACCAAACAATTGTGTGTAAATGTTTAACCCCTTAAGGACAGAGCCAAATGTACATGTTGTGAACAAAACAAAATGTAAACAAATCCTGGCATTTGCGCTACATGTCTGTCCATTCACCGCTTTCATATTAAATACACCCACCCTTATTATATATCATTTTATTCAAGGGAAACAGGGCTTTCATTTAATATCAAATATTTAGCTATGAAACATAATTTAATATGAAAAAAATAGGAGAAAATATATTTTTTTATTTTTTTTAGTTCTACATGACATTTTAACGGTCAATGTCATAATACTGTTTGCTTTTACAGCAATAAAATACACATACTTGTATTCAGCAAAGTCTCGTGTGTAAAACAGTACCCCCTATGTACAGGTTTTATGGTGTTTTGGGAAGTTACAGGGTCAAATATAGCATGTTACATTTGAAATTGAAATTCGCCAGATTGGTTACGTTGCCTTTGGGACTTTATAGTAGCCCAGGAATGAAATTTACACCCATAATGGCATACCATTTGCAATAGTAGACAACCCAAGGTATTGCAAATGGGGTATGTACAGTCTTTTTTAGTGGCCATTTGGTCACAAACACTGCTGTAAAGATCCTGATGAAAGCCATGAAGTGTGGCTGAAACGTCGATCAAGTTTTAACCAATGAAATAAAGAAAATCGTTTTAAAGAGATTTAAAGACCGTGAGCGCTTGCCTCTTGTTCCCTATATTTAGGTATATATATAGTTATATATACACGTATATATTTATGTATATAGATATATTTATTATTTCGTTCTACGTGTATTTTGATATAAATATATATATATATTAATATCACAATACAGTTAGAACGAGATAACATACATCTATATATTTTTTAATTATTTATTTTTAATTATTTTTTTTAATTTAATTTTTTAACGTATTTACATATTTTTTATATTATATATAAATATATATAACAATAATTATATATTTAATCAGTATCAGTCTATGTGTAATTTGATATTAATATATATATATATATTAATAGTAAAATACACCTAGACAGTGTGTGTGTGTGTGTGTGTGTGTATGTATATCATATAGATATATATATATATATATAATATATATATATATATATATATGATATATATATATATATATATATTTTTTACACTTATTAACTTTATTTGATTTTATTTCCAGCCAGCAGGGGGACTACCTGTCATTACAGGCAGTCCCCCTGCTGGCAATACAGCAGCCTGCTAACCCGGCCATGTGACTGTGAGGTCCTCGCAAGGACCTCACTCTCACATGGCCGGGGGGGCTGCAGGAGAGAAGATGTGCCGCGGGGGGGCTCTCTGGGAGTCCCCCCAATCGCGATCGCCGGCGACCGGGTAAGTAAACAAAAACCGGAGGGCGTACTATTGTGCCCGGCGGCGTTTAGAGCCGCCTAAAATAGGGTGTAATAGTACGCCCTCCGGTCTGAAGGGGTTAAACTGAAGTAGAATCCTAATCCGCTCAACTGTCTTTACACTTGCATTAATGAGAAACATATAAATGTTCACAGTGTTATACAGTCACAGCATAGTCAGACAAAAACATATTTATCAAGTTGCAGGTCTATGGAACAAAAAACCTCAATAGTTTATTATATCTTGGTTTCTCTCACACTTACTGTCATACGGGGGGGAGGAGCGATGACGTAGGATGTGTACGCTGTACAGGAAGCGCACGCCCTTGCTCGCGGCGATGCTGGCACCCTGAGAGACTGAGCCCCAAGATGACCGGTCGGACGAGTGCGAGAGCTGAAGCCCGAAATTGATTCTCAGCCATACTGGAAAACGATAACTTTATTTGCCCACAGCCGCAACGAAGTAGAAGAGTGCCAGAGGAGTCTGGCCTCGGGGAGAAGGAGAGACGGAGTGGTGGATATCGAGTGCGGTGGGCGGGAAGAAGTCTCGGCAAGCTAAAGCCTCTGGCTGTGCCTACGAAGAAATGTAAGTGCTATATGGCGGGGTATGGAGCAGAAAGTAAAGGAATATCATATAAATAACAATTCTGATTGACTATGCCATACTGAGTGTTTCTGAGGCATTAAAACTTACAAAAACATACAAATTTGGTGTTACTCTGGAGGCATTTGATATTGGGGCAGCAATACTGGCAAGAGAGGAAAAGGTGAAAAAAAAGTAAAAAAAGAGAAAAATTCAAGAGGCATTAACAAGACAAACAAGAAAGTAATATTTGCCTAATTGGTGTAATCAATTATATGTATGCCATTAGATTTCAATCCTCTCGGCTGGGGGCCCCATTTGCAGACGATAATAATATGCAAGATTAAAGAAGAAAGGCATTTGTAAAGTATAAATTTTTGCCTAGTACGATATGATGGCTTCAGCAGAAATGGTTTATGAAAGCGATTGATATAATAGCTGTGTAAATGCTTGTATGGGAAGATGCTAATCTACTCAAGCAAATCAGCTAATTGAACGGTCGACTGAGAGTACAACCTAAAGAGATATCTTTGCAGAAAGTAAAGGGAAATAAATGTTTTCTATTCATACTGGAAGACTGCAATTAGGATGGCTTTGAGGGTAGAAACCCAAATGAAACAGTAACGTTTAATTAGGTTGTTAGGAGTAAAGGACCAAGAGAACTCAGATTTAAGGATTAAGAAAACTTTTTTTTTTTTTTTCTTCTTCTGTCCTGCTCACTATGGCATCAAGGAAAGGACAAGATAAACAACTTATGAAGAAGCAACTCATGTCTTAGGAAACTGCACAAACTTGCAAACGAATAATAGTTTTAGGGGGAGACTGGAACATGGTCCTAGACCACTCTACAGACACTTCCACAACCAGTAGAGACACACAGACACACCAAAGGGCTCTGTTTCAGAGATCCCTTCATGCCCACTAACTGGTGGACTGCTGGAGAATATCCCACCCACAGGAGAGGGACTATATCTACTATTCACAGGTTGCTCATAGTTACTCCAGACTGGACATGTTCTTCCTAGAACATAGGCACTTACACCTGTTGAAGGAAGCATCAATTGGCCTCATCACGTGGTCAGACCATGCCCCAGTGTTCCTCACACTTTCCATTACAGGAACATGCACACCTGCCAACAAGTGGCGGTTAAATGAATCGCTACTGGACGACCCTAGAGTGACTGATGACCTAAATAAATCCCTCCCTAGATACTTTCTAGAAAACAAAAACAAAGACACCGCAGACACCTGGGTATGGGAGGCACACAAAGGTATCACCCGAGGTATATTGATTAAGTGGGGTGCACGTATAAAAAAAGAACGCCAAGCAAAGATCAAATCACTCACAGAAGCAATATCTAGGGCAGAAATGAAACATAAAGCCGACCCCTCAGTGGAGGCGTATAACACACTAACGGCACAAGAATGGATCTGCGCAATATCCTCACGATGCAGGCACACAGAGCTGTACTTCTAACCAGGGGAACATATTACGCACATGGTAATAGGAGTGGGAAGTATCTGGCCAGAGCCCTAAAAGAAAAACACCAAAAAACATACATATCCCACATAAAGGCGCAAGACAGTACACGCAAAGATAAAACCGAGGACATAGCCAAAATCTTCCGGGAATACTATAGTAACCTATATAACTTAGACCACCAGAAAAGCCCTCTCCACGACATTAAAACATACATCTCCTCCCATACCCAAAAAACCATAGACGCCCACCAGTCAACCATATTGGACTCACACGTCCAGCTAGAAGAATTGCAGCAAGCAATTAAAACACTTCCTAAGGGTAAAAGCCCGGGACCAGATGGCCTAACGGCCAGATACTACCAATCTTTCCAACACATCCTGTCCCCCACTATCTAGAAGTACTTAACAACTGCTAACCACCACAGAATTACCACCCCCGATGCTGAAAGCATCGATTACAATCCTGCCCAAACCCGGCAAGGACCAGAGCCTGTGTGGTAGTTATAGACCCATCTCCCTAATTAACCTTGATGTTAAAATACTTGCAAAAATCCTCGCCAACCGACTCAAGACACTACTACCTGACCTGGTCCATACGGACCAAGCGGGTTTCATCCCCGGCAGAGAGGCGAGAGACAATACCACAAGAATTCTCAACCTCATACATGGTACCTCTACCACCAGGGAATCAACAATACTCCTCTCGGTGGACGCCGAAAAGGCGTTCGACCGAGTAGACTGGACCTTCCTATTTACCACCCCTGAAACCATAAGAATTGGCCCCAATTACATACGATGGGTGAGAACACTATACAAGGGACCATCAGCCACAGTTGGAGTTAATGGGCAAAACTCTCTCACCTTTGCCATAGGTAATGGCACAAGACAAGGGTGCCCTCTGTCGCCACTGCTATTTGTCCTGGTGATGGAAATATTCCTGAACGCCATCAGGGCAAATACCAACATTAAAGGCAACAGGGCAGGCGAACAGGAAACAGGAAAAAGTACCTGCTTTTGCAGACGACGTGCTCCTAACCCTCACTCACCCTGAGCAATCTCTCCCGCATCTCCAGAGCGAAATAGAACACTTCAGCACATACTCAAATTTCAAAATAAACACTGATAAGTGCGAACTAATGGGAATAAACCTAAAACCGACACAAAACACAAACATCTAAGTCAAAACTACCCTTATAAATGTGCAAACACAGGCCTCACATATTTAGGCATTAAACTCGCACCCACAATGGCAAGTCTCTATAGAATGAACTACATCCCCCTATTGGCTAACGTTAAATCACAACTCAAACAATGGGACAAACCTCACTTCTCCCTTTTTGGAACAGTCAACATTATTAAGATGATGATACTACCAAAAATTCTATATACATTCCAAACGCTCCCCATCGAGCTCGGACGCTTGTTCTTTCACACACTGAAAAAAACCTTCCTTACGTTTATTTGGGGAAACAAAAAATCCCGACTGGCATATGAAATACTCACACGGGATAAAAAGAAAGGAGGCATGGGACTACACCATATGTACAACTACTACATAGCAGTCCTTTTCACTAGAATAAGGGAATGGACAGATACAAGGCACAAAAAAGCGTGGTAAGACATAGAACAAATCTATGCACAAGCTCCTCTATCATCCCTCCCATGGCAAACATGCCAACTTCAGCAGTTAACCACCATAACACACCCCATTATCCCCCACATCTTAAAGAAGTGGAGATCACACAAAAATGCATGGAAATTGTCACCAGGCATTTCTCCATTATACCCATTAAACCATAACCCGGATATATTAGGGGGCAGGGGGGCCGATACTATAATAAAACTATTGGGAATACCGAACCCACAAATAGGAGACCTACTGACATGAGATACATCCCCTAAACTCAAGCATTTCCAAATTACGGGAGGCCACCGTTCACTAATGGAAGCAATGAGATGTGCACAACTGAGACACTATCACTCAAACAGTACTACCAAATTGGACCCCAAGAGGTTTAACCCTCTTTGAGCAATTATGCACGACCACAAAACCGATGAAACGCACCCTATCACAAATTTACAAACTCATTCAAACTACCAACAATGCTCCGGAGAACCTAGCATACCAACGTAAATAGATGAAGGAACTACACATACACATGACACACCAGGACTGGGCATACATCTTCACAAAACCCATGCACGCTTCCAGTAGCCTATCAAGACGAGAGTCTTTCTATAAGCGCATTACAAGGTGGTATAGGACTCCAGATGTACTCCATTTATATTGGCAAACAATCAGTGATCAATGCTGGAGATGCGGGGGAGAAGTGGGCAGTATGGGACATCTGTGGTGGTTCTGCCCACTTATAAGAACATACTGGGAAGAAGTAATATCCAAGATCAACGAGATCTTAAAGATACCACACTCCCTAACCCCCTCCCAAGTTCTGCTAGGATGGCCGCACTCTTTTCAATGTATGAGGAGTCAGCGCCTACTATGGCTCCTTCTGGGAGAAGCAAACAACCTTATACCAATCTACTGGAAGCAAAATGTATCACCCACAGCTAAACAATGGATAGAAAGGGTAGAGCACATGAGAGAAATGGAAATGCTACATTGGTCCACAATAGGCAAATACAATGCCTACTTAGCCACATGGGACCCTGGCTAAAATACTGGGCACTAGTACGGAATCAACCACAATAGACTGAAAAGTAATAATAAAAGACACCTTGTACCTTCCCCCCCCCCATGTATATAGTACTTACCCGCCCTCCCCCCATTCCTTACCCCCAGAATCCCTGGTGACCCTAGTTGCCAACCCCACACCAAAGGTTTAAAGAAATACAGAACGATAAGACAATACCAGCGGTACTAGTACGTAAAGGACAATGGGAATTGATGTCTATTTCATTATTGCTGTATAAAATGAATGTACCACCACCATCATAACCTTCCCCCCTTCTCTGCCTTCTGTACCCCCGTTACCCGTTGTGAAATAACAATAAAACTCAAAAAACAAAAAAAAACTTATGAAGAAGGATAGAGAAAAGAAACAGGAAAGTAAGATAGAAAGGAGGCTCTCTTTCCCCGCCCCGTTGCAAACACAGAAACATGAAACAGACCAACAGAATGTGTCAGACTTCTCATCTCAATCATTTAAAGAGACAGATCTTTTGTCTCCAAAGAATGTGTCTACTAAATTGGCTTCAAAAGATTATAGCTCTGAGGAACTACATACGTGCTTTGAACGACAACTAGACAAGATCAAAAATGAGTTTCAAGTAGGACTTATGGAGTTCAAAATGGAGCTAACACAGATGGAAAAAAAACTTAAGCTGAATGAAGAAAAATTAGAATCTTTGGAATATCAGCAAGTTTCACCAGAAGACACCATGAGAAAGGCAAATCAAAAAATAGTAGAATTGGAATTCAAAATTGCAGATCTTGAAGATCGATCTCGTCGCAACAATCTAAGAATTAGGGGAATCCCAGAATCTATTAACAGCGATAAACTGCAAGAGCATATAATGGAGATTTTTTCACAATTAGGTATCCAACTGACAAACCCTCTAAATTCCTTTGAAAGATGTCACAGAGTCATGAAACCAGAATTTGTGGCTCAAAGTGAGCCCAGAGATGTGATGATTTGATGTTCTTCATACAAAATTAAAGAACAAGTCTTAAAAGCATCAAGACTTATTTGATTGAGGGACCCATATAGTAACATTGCGATTTTCCCAGATATTTCATATTATACCAGGGCTAAAAGAAAACCGTTTGCAACCTATACAAAGATTCTACGACAGAAGAATATTCGATATTCATGGCGCTACCCTTGTAAAATTGTTGTTTCTTATGATGCAAGGACATATTCTTTTTCGGATGTTACAGCAATCTCTAAATGGTTTTATGAGCAGAACTTTGATCTAAATAATTTAGCAGGTTAAGACAACGGGCGGATGAGCGAAGCTGTATAATATAGGGGGATAGAATCCTTTTTTTTTTTCTCTCTCTCTCTTCTTCCAATTTTCTCTCTCTTCCCCCCTCTCAAGCTTTAGTTAAAGAAGCAACAAAAATATAAGAAAACGCTGAGAAGGAGCAATGAAGAAACACCTCAAAAGGACACTAATCACAGAAATACTAATTTCTTGCCGAAGGATATGAGACTAAGGTTATATGGCGGGATTCTCGGCGCTTGACATATTAATTGGGCACTGGGAGTTAGGATGAAAAACACATACAGGGGGACTCAGTTGTAATACTGGTGTATGGGAAACTGAATTTACACAAATAATTGAAACCACAGTTATGTAATTATTCAAAGTATGATACTTAATGTTTGGAAAGTCTAACCACTAGGGGTAAATTGTTACATACAATGGATATTAATGTTTTTTTGTGATCACAGTATTGAAAATTTACTAGTTAATAAGGAGGAAATGGTAATTTGACAGAATTTATATGTATTGCAATATTTCTATTAGAAGGAATAAGAAATATATAAATTATTAGGAGCACAGTTTATTTTATTTTTTTTCTCCTCTCTCTATCTTTCTCTTTCTCCCCATTTAAGTTACCGTTAGTGAAGTACCGACAGTATAGGAAGAGGTTGAGAAGGGGCTCTGAAGATATAACTGTCCTCAAATGGACAGTTTGTACAGAAATATTAAATTTAAGATGAGAGACCTGATATTAAGGTTGTACACTGGGATTTTTTTGCCCTGACAATTCCACCTATGGTAGCAGTATGATAATTTTAGGCTTAATTTTGTACTGGGTGTTAGCAGGTAAAGCACAGATAGAGGAATTTAATTCCATTAATGGTGTATAAGAAACAGATTGTGAATGAATAGGCGAAACTAGGGATAGGAAAATATATATGGTATGATATTTATTGACTGAAAAGCTTAATCACTAGGGATTAATTGACACATATAATGGTTTATTAATGATTTTGTGATCATAGCACTAAGAATTTACTAAACACTAAGAAGAAATGGATATATGATAGAAACTAAAAAAAATTACTTTTAGTAATGTGTGAATTAAGAGCAATATAATTATTCTCTAGAAATAGAACCACATAGGATGAGGGGTATGAATGCTCAAAGGGTGGGTAAAGGGGGGGGGGATGGGAAGAGAAGGTGGGAAGAAGAAGGTGAAAGGACAAATCGTATAAGACTGAATATAATTAGTTGAGAGAGAAAGTCACGGTAGAACATGTAGTTTTCATAAATTTTTTTTTCTCTTCTTTCGCTTTTTCTTGGTATCTAAGTACGTGCGTTCGTCAAACCGGGAAGGGACGAGAGAAAGGGAAAAGCAAAGGAAAATAACTGGTCTAAAATAATCTCTTAGTGGTGTAGCTTAGCATCATAATATTGATCCTGAATAGGATCTAGCTGCAGGTTCTGTGAAAGAGGGAATATCACAGGTCCATCCATACTTCCTATAAGGGATGTCTTTTTTATATTTTTTGTTGTTATATGTAAATGTTGTATGTTTTTTTTGTATGTCTTAAGTTGACGCAGTCAGATACGAAATATAATACTCAATTATTTATGCCAGAAGTTAAGAAAGATAAAGATATCCACCCTGATGGGGACTTAGGCCTAAGTGGGCAATGTAAAATAAATAAAGATAATAGGAAGCGAAAGGAAGAAGGTGAGAAAAAAAAAAGAAAAAAGTCAAAGTGAAAGTAGGATAAGAGTCTTATGGTTAATGTTGTTTCAATTAATGCGCAAGGCCTGAACTCCCCACAGAAACGGAAATTGTTATTCGTACAGGCAAAAATGGAAAATGCGCAAGTTGTTGGTATTCAAGAGATTTCTAAAAGCAATAGGGAGCAGATTGCAAAGGCGATAGATATGTACTGGTTGGATAATGATAATAATGAAGTTTCTTATACTACAAAATGGTGTGCATTCAAAAGTGTTATTAGGGGGCATATAATTAGCTTGGAAGCCCAGGCCAAGAAAAACATTCAGGAATCACTGTCAAGTCTATATATCGAATTAAGTGATTGTTATAAAAAAAATATTGCTGCACCCACAAGAGCCCAATCGAATCAAATTAGGATTATAGAAAATAAAATAAATGAAATTTTGATTTCTAAAATAAACAGAAATTTACAGTATATGAAAATGAATTATTATTATAGGGGGAATAAGGCAGATAAACTCCTTACTAACAAACTTAAAAAAAAAAAAAAAATATTACAAAAATAAAACATGGAACTGAAACAATACTAGATCCTAACAAAATTGGAGCAGCATTTAGAGATTATTATTATAAACTATATAGTCTACCGGCTACATTATCTCAAGAAGATATAAATAATTATTTCTTGAATATTCACCTCCCTAGGCTAAATGTATCCCAACTAGATCAACTGAATATAGATCTCTCTCTCCAGGATGTTATTGAATCTATTGACGCTATGAAAAAAATAAAGCGCCAGGCCCAGATGGGTTCTCAGATTCCATTTTTTTAAATATATAAGGACATGGTGGCTCAGAGACTGGTAGACTGCTATAATTTAGCCATGAATACAGGCAAACTACCAAAAGAAATGTTGGCAGCTAACATTCTCCCTATTTAAAAAAAACAATAAAAATCCAGAAGAAATAACTACTTATTGGCCAATAGCCCTATTAAATAATGATTATAAAATGTATGCCTCAATTATTGCTAAAAGAATTAAGAATATAATCTCCTCTCTGATTGCAGAGGATCAGGTGGGCTTCATACCAGGAAGGATGTCCTCTAACCACATTAGGAAGATTTTAAATATATTTACAAAGGTTCATGTGAGTAAAACCCAATTTTTAACGATGGGCTTAGACGGAGAAAAGGCTTTTGATAGGGTTAGCTGGAACTTTATGCAGTCACCTCTAAAAGCTTTTGGGTTTTCAGGTCAGATTCTCCCGGCAATTATGGCATTATACTCCTCATCATCGAGTAGGATTGTTGGAGGGGGGATTAAGTATGACTGGTTCAAGTTATTGAATGGCACCCGTCAGGGTTGCCCTCTTTCCCCACTTCTTTATATTTTAATAGCTGAACCCCTGGCGTATGAAATACGAAAAAACTCTGAAATAACAGGTTTTAAAAAGAGAGGCAGAGACTTTAAGATAAGCCAATATGCTGATGACACACTATTAACTTTAACTAACCCAGTCCAGTCAGTACCACTTGTCATGCAAGTAATTGAAAGTTATAGCCGTATGTGAAATTACACACTTAATGTCCAAAAAACGACGGTATTACTTTTCTATATGCAAGAAGAAGATTACCAATATCTAAATGAACATTACACCTTCAAATGGGAAAAAAAGGTATTTGTGTACCATGGAATAAATATAGTGAGAGATCCAGAGACTATAATGAAGGTCAATGTAATTCCTTTGATTAGAGAATGCATGCACTCTCTAAAACAATGGAATTCACTACAAATATCTTGGTGGGGCAGGGTCAATTTTATTAGGGCTTATGTTTTTCCTAAATTTATTTATGGAGGATGATTCCGTTACAGATACAACCTCAACGGCTTAAACTCATAAATAAAATATTCAGAGACTATATTTGGCTTAATAAGAAGCCCAGGATAGGGCAGGATCTCCTATATTTGAAGCAGAAACAAGGAGGTATTGGTTTTCCAAATATCTTCTTATATCATCAAGCGGCCCAGTTGATGCATACCCTACCCTTAATTAAACAGGACAGAAATCCACAAAATTGGTTCGAAATAGAGGGGGAAGATATTACAGATCCATATAACATTGTCGGATTATTGTGGCCTATAAGAAATAGTATTCGAAATAAAAATACAAGGTGCTTAACCGATAATCTGATAACTAGACCTCTTGTAAAGTTTTGAACCTATTTTAAAAACCAATTAGAATTAAAGAATAAAATACTACCCGCTTTGCCTTTCAAAAGCCTGGAGATATGGATGGAAAATTTAGACACGGCAGATTGGACTGGGCATGGGATTAAAAAATTAGCAGATATACTAGAGGATAGGAGGATTATTTCCTTCTCCGAGTTACGGAGAGTTTTCGGTATTCCAGCTACACAGACTTTTAATTTTATCAGGATAAAAAGTTTTCTACAAAGTTCTCTAGGTGGCATGACAAAGTCATTCTCAATCTCTAAATTAAATGATTTAATAGACTCAGAGAAAAATATAAAAATACTAACTAGATGAGTCGAGATTATGAAAAGTGTAAAAGGACTTGTTCAGCCCCTAGCCAAAATTAAATGGGAAAGAGATTTATCAATAAAAATCAACATAAAGGAATGGAATAGGGCTCTTCAAACAGTGTACTCCACGGTGTATTATTTAAATATTATGGAAGCTCATTATAAGCTTCTAAATAGATGGTACATGACACCAAATAAGATTCTGAAATTTTCAAAGGAAGAGATCTCTAGATGCTGGAGATGTGGAAATGAGGGAGCGAATGAATTACATAAATGGTGTGACTGTGCACCGATTAGGTGCAAATAAATAATCTTTTGGGTATCCCACATATCTGGACTCCAGATATTTTGCTTTTACATTTAAATTTACCGCAATTAACTAAAGAAAATAAATGTTTGCTGATCCATGCTCTAATGGCTTTCAAGATGTCCATTGCAAAAAACTGGAAAAAGACATCAATTGACTCATGGCAGCATATTAAGGAAATTATTATAACTCAGTGTAAAATGGAAAGGGGTATAGCTTCCAATCTAAGCATTAATACACGCCAATATGAGATCTGGGACAATTGGATAAAGGTCCTTGAAAGGCCGACACTGGCAAGAGTACTTTGATAAACATTAGATATGAAATTCTGGGGCGGAATCTACTACGAATTAAGACCGGCATAAAATATAATATGAGTAATAAAGAAATAAATGTCAACTTTAAAGTTTGTATATTTGTATATAAGTAGAGTTGGAATTGAGGGACATTCGGCTCCCGGCACCTTCACCTCTACTGATGTTTGTATGTTTGGAGTATAATTCTTGGAGAGCTATAACATTGTGTAATAATATTGATGTTGTACAAGACTTGGAACAATCTATGTATACTCCTTTGTGTCTTTGTATGTAAATTAAATTCTTTCTTTTTTTGCGTGTACTAAATAAAAAAAAAAAAAAAAATTGAAAAAAATATCTTGGTTTCTAAATGGCACAGTAAAGAGAGAAAAATTTAGAACCCCCACCAAATCAGTATAACCTGCTGCATTATTTTTGTCAGCATACATCTACTTTAGGCTCTCTTCTTCTGCTCAACAAAGGCAAAGAGGCAAGGTAGCTACAACACTCATCTCAAGATCAGCACCAGGGAACAAGTAGGCTATCAGTATACACACAGTACAGGCACCAGCAAGAAGAAGAAACGGAGGCCACAGTCCACATGACAACCTAGTCCACTGAGCATTTGCCCAATATGTCCAAAAGCCAATCCACACGTGAAAAAAGAAAAAAACAAAAATCTCACTCAAAGCTATCTCTTTTAGAGGTTTTAGCGAGCAGCTTTTTGGTTATTATAATAAATTTCATTTTAACAGTGTTACACTATTGTGGCAATTTTGAGGTTTGTTTTTTGATCACTTCTAAAGCCTAAAGAACCACTATAGTGTTAGAAATACAGTTTACAGCAGTCTAGGTCCCTGGCCCACCATCAGTGTAGAGTAAAAACTTATTTTATTACCCTTTCCTCCATTACCTCCCTAGTCTCACCAGGGCTGGTCCAGCCACCATTGCTGATATCATCAATCTTTATGATCTCAGCCATTGGAAAGCTTTGGGAGGCTATTGCACATTCATGCCTAACTCCTTGCAAATTGATGATGCTCCTACTCTTCACAGAGATGCACTGATACAATGGGGAGCATTCAGTGTCTCCATGCAGTGCAGGGAGACATTGAATGTAGGTGTGGCACACAGTGCACCACTAGGAAGCACCTCTAGTGGTCGTCTGAGTTACTGCACATGGAGGCGTTAGTAGGCAGCAATGTAAACTATGTTACTAGGCAGAATTTACATTAAAAAGCCTGCAGGGACATGCCATCGATGCCAGAACCACTATATTAAGCTTTAGTGGTTCTGGTGACTCTAGTGTCCCTTTGCTTTACATGTCTGAAATTCTTGGCTCAAATTAACGCTGTTCAACTTCCCCTTTCCCACATGCCAAGTCTGTAAACACTTAACTAAACTCTAATATACAAAAAATGCTGCAATACATATTTTTCTGATGATTCTGATGATTCACAGTATACAGCCCTCTACTTGTGCCAAATCTAATTAAGAATATTACATAAACACTTTACCCTCACTTACAAATCCCAAACTGCCCTGCTCTCTCTTACATCTCTACCCTTACTGCAAAAACAAAACAAAAAACTATTCTTTTCATGTGCTGTTCTCATGCCCTTACACTTTCAACTACTTTCTAAACATCATTTAAACATTCATATAATTAAAGAGGATAACAAATCAGCCCACTAGCCCCAATACGATTACACTATAAAATTCCAGGTTTAATAAACTGACATACACTCTACAGGTAACTAATATTTAATTAGCCTCCTTGAGTTTCAGATTCAAGGTTGCGGCAGGGCTCTTAATAAAAACTACAAAACTATCAGATTCTGTCTGTCATTGTAAGCTGTGTTACCATTCTCTTTAAAAAAAAATATCCATTGAGGTAGAATGTGTCAACACTTTACAACTTATATTAATAATAATGATAATTAAAGTACAGAATGGAGCTTCTTTATGTGATGTGATTTGTGGTCTGTAGACAAGTATGCTGTGCACCAATCAGATATCTTGAAATAGAAGCCTGCACCATACCATAGGAAGTTCTAGAATTTCTTGCAACAGATTTTTTTTATTTTTTTTATTAAGCAATTTTCAAGTTCACAGTGGACATCATTTGTACAAATTTGCAGGTTACGCAGTTTCTATGGTTACAGAAAGAAAATGTTTCCGTTATGTGATTACATACATGCTCAACACATTTGTCCACTTTAAACAGATTTTGTTTAAATGTTTTTAACTGGGATTTGGGGGGGGAGAGGGGAAGGGTAGCAGGGTAGAGAGCCTAAGCTCGAGTTATCCAATAACTGTTTTAATCGAAAAATGTCCTATATAGAGCTTTCAAGAGCTGTAAAGGAGAGTTTCTATGCTTTGTAAAAATACTTTGTATCATAGTATATTCTTGCTGATCCGGAAGTATGATACCTCTTGACACACATTCCTTTTTTGTATTATTATTACATGTAAACGTACAGATAGTATGGTATCTATGATGATGAACTTGGCTGTCGAGACTTCGAACAGTGTTCTATAGCATGGCAGGGGGGGTCGCTGCTTTCAAAGGTCTCCCAGACTTGCCAGGCTTTTCTCCAGAAAGTTGTTCTGGTGGTAAGAGCTGTTCTGCTTGCTAGTTCGTAGAGTCGGGTTGTGTTTATGAGCTGTTTACATTGTGGCATGGTTGGTGCCTCTAATTTTTTCCATGATCTGCTAATCAGAGCTAGAGCCGCTATGTTTATCTGGTAAATTAGATACCTAGTTGCTTTAGGAAGTTTGGGTGGGTAGTTGTGGACAATCTGGGGTTTGTGGTATGTGAATGCCTGTGCGGTCTTGGATCAACCTGGTTATCGCTGCCCAGTAGGGAAGCAATACTGAGCATGTCCACCATATATGGATCATTGATCCGGCTGCAGAGGTGCAACTCCAACATTTGTCAGAGGCCTCGGGATATATTCGTTTGAGGCGTGTGGGTACTAAGTACCATTAGTACAAAATCTTTCTGGATAGTTCTGTGTGGTTGGCGCCGAGTGTGAGGTTTTTGGGAGTAAGAAAGATCTTCCTCCACGTTACCTCAGGTAAGGTTTGCCATAGGTCTCTTTCCCATGCTACAACAAAGGAGTACCCGAGTGTGAGATTATGCTGCAAAATGCCGGAATATAGTGTTGAGAAGGTTTTATGTGTTGTGTATCAATTTGAGTAGGGTTTTCTCGAAGCTCGTCAGCCGAAGTTCATTTACAGTGTCACTTTTTTCAACTTGGTGTTTTGTCAACCATGAGTGGATTTGTCTGTGTGAAAAATAAGCTATGGTCGGGAGGCCGTATCGGCTTTGTGCCTCTGTGAAAGTTAGAAGGTGAGTATCTTGGTACAGCTGATGTATGTGGTGTATTCCATGTCGTTCCCAAATTCTATAATTAAAGTGCGGGATCATGGAGGTTAGGGCGGATATTGGCATTGCTCTAGAGTGTGGGACTTGTGAGCAGCAAATTTGTTTATTCTTGTCCCATATGTGTAGTGTCACGTCTGTGGTTGGCAATATATTGGCGTCCTTAGGTCTGCCGTGTTTAGGTGTTGCAACAGATTTTAAGAACTATCTAAAGTTATTTTAGTTTATTTTAGTGTAATAAATAAATAGGTACAGAACAGTGTAAACTATTTCAGGTTTACACAAAATGTGACCAAAGGAAGTATGAGAGAGAGATAGTACCTATACAATGTTTCAGCACACTATAAATTGTGACACATAATTCCCAGACACAATGTAAACTGATATTTGGCATCATGTAACAGAGATAAGTAAAGGTAACACACGCTGACATTACTGGTGTATAGTGCTGCTCTAGACAGAGAGAAAACTGCACCCTAGTAAAGCTAGAGTATACAAATAGTGGCAGAAGGACCAGGGTCACAAATGTCACCACTGCTCCAAGGCCCTGCAGTTCCGCCTGTCACGGGGACCAGGCAGAGATAAAAAGTGCAAGCAGGGCAGCAGCAGGCAGCTTACTTTACTTGGTTTGCTCACCTGCTGCTGCCGCCCTGCATAGAGTTCAACACTGATTCCACTTCTAATCCAGGTCCCTGTTGGTCCAGTTGTGATTTGTGATGCTGTGCTCCAATTCCAGTAACACTCTTTCATATCCTCTCCCTCGCGGCACCAAAGCTCAGTTAGTGAGCAATAGTGCAGTCGGACGAATTCCCAGCATGCACTCCGACTCAAATATAAGCACAGGAAATGGAAGGGAGAGGATATGATAGAAGGTAACCGGAAGGGGTGCAGAGCATCACATATCACCAGTGGACCAGTAGGAAATGTATAAGAGCCAGCAGCAGCAGCACTGGACCACCAGGGAAGAAAGTGCCATGGGGTTCTGCAGCACAGTGTTTGTGTTTGTTGGTGTATGTATCTGTGTATGTCAGTGTACATTTCTGTTTATGTGTGCCAGTGTTTGTGTGTCAGTGTATGTTTCCATGCATGTGTCTCAGTATTTGTGTGGGTGTCAGTGTATGTATCTGTGCATGTTTTCTTAATTTTGCAGTTTCAGTTGTTTAGTTAATATGTCCCTAATTTGCTATCCTTATGAAACAAAATGGATCAGAAATAAAACATTTTCACTGAAACAAAACAAACTGCACATGTCTTCTAAGTGACCTAGATATGCCACTGTGTGAAAGGAAGATATGGATGTGCTGCACCAATAGTACATTATTTAGGCATTTCACATTTCTGTTCCACTGGAGAAACAGACAAAATCTGCACCATAAAGATTTAAGGGATATGTAGTTTAACACCTGACATCATCAAGCAGGAGCATGACATCATCAGGAACATGGAGGCTGAGAACTTACAGATAGCAGTATTCATGGTTTTCATAGAAAATTGTTTAGAGAGGCAGGGATTTGTATAGAGTGAACCCTCCTAGTGGGCACAAACAATACTTTTATTGGGTAAGATTCCTTCTCTGGTTGCTTTTTTTTTCCAGGTTGACTTACAAGATAACACAATATACAGTAAACCTTAAGCAGACATTTTTCTCTAGTTTTCCATTGTGATTACATGATTGTACTTATTATTTGCTGCGCTCTTACAACGGAAATACATATACTCCTTGGTTCTTGGACAATGTTAAAATTACTGGATACTAATGCACAGGGACACTCAAGATCCCTAAAGCACTTTAGACTGATGAATAGCTTTATGAGTGGAGAGGGCGCCTCTTTTTTTATTTTGCAAAATGTGCACATTTCAATAGAAAATAATTTGGTTGCACCCCCTTGACTTTCAGGCAGACAACCAGTCATGTTACTTCCTGGTTTGGTTAGCTCAGTGAAGCTGATTAAGACCAGAAATCCCACTTCCAGACAAGGTAACCACTGAGGGGCAGATCCAGGAATGGAATAGCATCTTACTTGAATGCTCTGCAAAACTAATGCAATTTCTGATTAAACTTGAGACACAAAATCTTGAAATCACAAACCAGAATTTAGAAAAAGAACTAGGTAACGTGAAAACATTTCATGATCAAACAGAATTCCCCCTTATGGAAAACAAACCCACCAAAAATCTAGACTCTTTTAAAATACATATAATGGAGAAAAAAAAACACGTAACATTCGTAAGAGACCATAAAGACCCAGAACTAATGTTGTCCCGAACTGTTCGCCGCGGACTCATCATTGAGTAAACTTTGACCCTGTAACTCACAGTCAGCAGACACATTCCAGCCAATCAGCAGCAGACCCTCCCTCCCAGACACTCCCACCTCCTGGACAGCATCCATTGTGAAGCTGCATTCTTAGTGAGCTGTCCAGGATGTGGGAGGGTCTGGGAGGGAGGGTCTGGGAGGGAGGGTCTGCTGCTGATTGGCTGGAATTTGTCTGCTGACTGTGAGGTACAGGGTCAAAGTTTACTCAATGATGAGTCCGCGGCGAACCGTTCACGGCGAACCGTTCGGCAAACAGTTCGGGACAACACTACCCAGAACTCTTACTTCAAGTAGAAACAGTTCCACATCTGGCAGTACGGATTGGACTGATTCTGATTCTGGCTCTTACAGACAAACAAGAAACCAGCGAAACAGAGATAATTATAAAGGAAGAAGCATCTTGAGAAAAACCAATAAAAGTGTAACTTTTCCATACACATCATTAACAGTTAATCAAGAAACTACGAACCAAACTGACAGAAATACAGAAACTTCCTCCTCTCCTTTTTTAGAGGAGGACTGACCACTTCCACTAGGTGGCAGACTAAGGGACAGAAAAAAAATGGGGGTACAAACCAGAACACACCTGATCCAATGAATAATAATCAAAATCAAATAGTTAATCTATCAAGCTTCTCACTTGAACCACATCATGTATCACTTCTTAATAAGGGTCTTTCCTTTGTACCCACTCCAAACATTAATACAGTCTACTGGATCAAGGACACCAACTTATTCAGTTGAAAATTAGCACTTAAAGGACCACTACAGGCACCCAGACCACTTCAGCTCAATTAAGTGATCTGAGTGCCAGGTCCATCTAGGGTTAACCCTGCCTGCTGTAAACATAGCAGTTTCAGAGAAACTGCTATGTTTACATTAGGGTTAATCCAGCCTCTAGTGGCTGTCTCACTGACAGCCGCTAGAGGCGCTTCTGCCCTTTTCACTGTGATTTTCACAGTGAGAAGACACTGGATGTCCATAGGAAAGCATTGAGAAATGCTTTCCTATGGACTGTTTGAATGCGCGCGTGGCTCTTGCCGCACATGCGCATTCGGCGGATGATGTCTGAAAAGGGAGGAGAGTCCCCAGTAAGTGTTTAACCCCTTAACCCCTCGAGCCTGGCGGGAGGGGGACCATGAGGGTGGGGGGACCTATTAACACTATAGTGTCAGGAAAACAAGTTTGTTTTCCTGGTACTATAGTGGTCCTTTAATGTAGTACATAAAACGAAAAAACATAAATTAGCTATAGAAGCGGGTCTCTCCTATGATGATTACAAACACTACCAAAGATTACTGTCCCTACTCGAAGAATAAGACCTAGATCAACCGCTTAGACAGCCACTAGAGGCTGGAATAACCCTCAGTGAAACATAGCAGTTTCTCTGAAACTGCTATGTTTTCAGCTGCAGGGTTAAAACTAGAGGGACCTGGCACCCAGACCACTTCATTGAGTTGATGTGATCTGGGTGTCTGTAGTGGTCCTTTAAGTGTATGCGTATCTGCATGCACTGGCGTACATACCACGGTCGCAGGGGTCGTGCCTGCGCCAGGGCCCCATGGGTTGTGTGTACGCCACTAACCGTTACCAATAATAATAATAACACTAACAGTGATGGAAAATCCATGCACACTAGTACAAGTAAAATAAAATATTATTTCTTCATATTCAAATTGAGACTGTCTAAATCCTTATTATCATTTAGTATTATTTTTCACAATGAACCTAACTTTCCTTTTCGCATAATTAAGCTACAATACCTTAGTACATCCACACACTGTGTACTACGGTATCTCTGATTCTTTCAATCATTTTGTAAGAATGCAACATGGTTACTGTGTTTGAGAGACAAATGTATCTCTTGAATTAGCTACTATATCTCTATATGGGTCAATAAGCTTCTAGTTCTTCTGACTTTGTTCAACTCTTAGGGCTACACCATTATGAGCAACATATTCCATAAGCGATTTCATTCTCCCCCCTTGTTTCACCAAGAAATAAGAAACTATTGGATCTTAATATCAAGAAATTTAGTTTTCCACCGATTACCAGCTGATCTGGTTATTTCATAAATGAAAAGCTTCATTTATGTGACATATTAGTTACATACAGACTCTAAGTAAAGATAAGTTTTATAACACTTCTATTCATCCAGGAAGGGGTTAATTTATCTCACTTCAATTTATCACGTTATACTATACGAATTTCAAACTTACCGATCAGAAACCTTCACACTGAACCAACGAGATAACTTCTGCTCCTATTTCAATTCAGTGCTCTGTACCGACCGGTTCCCTTCTGACGAGCCAGGTCGGACAAAACACGCGCGTCAAGGGGTCTTTTGCGCTGTTCTCCAGACCTTGAACTAGCACTCTGACTTGCCACCGCGCTATTGCTTTTAACTATTTATATTTATTATGTTTTATTCTTTCGTACCTTTCTGCCTCCACTCCTTAGACATCAGGTTGTTATTACATAGTGGGATTAAGTGACAGGTGCCCTCAAAGGCATGGGAGGGAAGCAGCTTTATATAAGCAACGTTTGGTGGGTTACCGGTTCTGCACTATCTGGGAGCTGTGCTCTGTCCACTTGCATTTCACAGCACTCCTTGCCCAGAGATGGTACTATCATTCTAGATTAACAGTTACTTAGCCATCTAGCCCGTTTATTCACCCACCTTACACAGTCACTACTCCCCTATCCTGCGTCTTGGAAGGGGACATTAGAATCTGTGCAATACTAGTCATGGTTTGCTTCTATGCTAAATTGTTCTACGGATATTCTAACGATTTAACTATTTCCTAGAACATTAGAGTGATATAAAAATTAAGGGAGATTCTACTCATACGAAGCTGAACATCCAGGCACAGACGTGTGAAGATATATACCACAATTAACTGGCTCTGCAGCATACTTCTATTTTGTTTTTCATTAGAATAGCATCTACTCTTCCTATTTCTTATGAACACCTACTTTAAATCTTAGTAGCCAAGTTTAGCAATACAGACTTACAGGATCTCTAAATCCACCCTAGGCTCTATGTGAAAACGTATTCCTCTAATCCATACCACAGGCCACATATATTTCTAGATCCACCTGAGGATCTAAGGTGGATTTTACTTTTCATGCAGGTGATACACTGGTGCAAGAATAGTCACTGTATCACTATATTCCATTGCCAGTGTCTCCTTATACTGCAAGAATTAACCTATCAGAGTCACATAGACTAATGGTATCTTACACCAGTATTCAAGTGGCAATAGGGATATTTTAATAACTATTATACAGGGAGTGCAGAATTATTAGGCAAGTTGTATTTTTGAGGATTAATTTTATTATTGAACAACAACCATGTTCTCAATGAACCCAAAAACTCATTAATATCAAAGCTGAATATTTTTGGAAGTAGTTTTTAGTTTGTTTTTAGTTTTAGCTATGTTAGGGGATATCTGTGTGTGCAGGTGACTATTACTGTGCATAATTATTAGGCAACTTAACAAAAAACAAATATATACCCATTTCAATTATTTATTATTACCAGTGAAACCAATATAACATCTCAACATTCACAAATATACATTTCTGACATTCAAAAACAAAACAAAAACAAATCAGTGACCAATATAGCCACCTTTCTTTGCAAGGACACTCAAAAGCCTGCCATCCATGGATTCTGTCAGTGTTTTGATCTGTTCACCATCAACATTGCGTGCAGCAGCAACCACAGACTCCCAGACACTGTTCAGAGAGGTGTACTGTTTTCCCTCCTTGTAAATCTCACATTTGATGATGGACCACAGGTTCTCAATGGGGTTCAGATCAGGTGAACAAGGAGGCCATGTCATTAGATTTTCTTCTTTTATACCCTTTCTTGCCAGCCACGCTGTGGAGTACTTGGACGCGTGTGATGGAGCATTGTCCTGCATGAAAATCATGTTTTTCTTGAAGGATGCAGACTTCTTCCTGTACCACTGCTTGAAGAAGGTGTCTTCCAGGAACTGGCAGTAGGACTGGGAGTTGAGCTTGACTCCATCCTCAACCCGAAAAGGCCCCACAAGCTCATCTTTGATGATACCAGCCCAAACCAGTACTCCACCTCCACCTTGCTGGCGTCTGAGTCGGACTGGAGCTCTCTGCCCTTTACCAATCCAGCCACGGGCCCATCCATCTGGCCCATCAAGACTCACTCTCATTTCATCAGTCCATAAAACCTTAGAAAAATAAGTCTTGAGATATTTCTTGGCCCAGTCTTGACGTTTCAGCTTGTGTGTCTTGTTCAGTGGTGGTCGTCTTTCAGCCTTTCTTACCTTGGCCATGTCTCTGAGTATTGCACACCTTGTGCTTTTGGGCACTCCAGTGATGTTGCAGCTCTGAAATATGGCCAAACTGGTGGCAAGTGGCATCGTGGCAGCTGCACGCTTGACTTTTCTCAGTTCATGGGCAGTTATTTTGCGCCTTGGTTTTTCCACACGCTTCTTGCGACCCTGTTGACTATTTTGAATGAAACGCTTGATTGTTCGATGATCACGCTTCAGAAGCTTTGCAATTTTAAGAGTGCTGCATCCCTCTGCAAGATATCTCACTATTTTTGACTTTTCTGAGCCTGTCAAGTCCTTCTTTTGACCCATTTTGCCAAAGGAAAGGAAGTTGCCTAATAATTATGCACACCTGATATAGGGTGTTGATGTCATTAGACCACACCTCTTCTCATTACAGAGATGCACATCACCTAATATGCTTAATTGGTAGTAGGCTTTTGAGCCTATACAGCTTGGAGTAAGACAACATGCATAAAGAGGATGATGTGGTCAAAATACTCATTTGCCTAATAATTCTGCACTCCCTGTATTAGTTCTACATTTATCATTATTTCTTCTTTTCCTTACTGTTTTGTACACGAGCACCTATTTCACCACATGTTATTTGTATTAGATTTAATAAAATTTATTTTATATTATTTTTTTATTTTACCTCTGGCAACCATTCTGTGGATTTCTGGCAACGACTATTTAGTACATTTCATCTATCCCAGTCCCTATCGGTACACTTCTCTAGTTTATTAGTTTTCTGCTCAAAGCACCAGCCTTACAAAGACTTCTCATTGAGCTGCATTGGGAAGTCTGTGATTGGACAGCCACCTGGGCTTGCAAAGGTAACAGACAAGAGAACTGCAGGTTTTGTTAACTGTGTTTAGATATACAACAATGAAAAAAATACATGATTAAATGCATGCAAGTTTTCATTTGGGATATATCTACTGAACAATAATTTTTTTAATCTATTTTGTATTTGGGCAGTGGAGTTTCTCTTTTTTAATCAGTATGTGAAATTAATTTGGTAGTGTAAATGAGTACAATTTGATATATGTAATGATCTGTTTAACATGTCTTTCAGTCAAAAGACTTTGATAATTTTTCAAATATGGTAAAGAAGCAAAATACAACTGCTTAATGAATATGAGCAACATGACTCTCCAACTAGAACCTCAGCTCTAACATTTAAATTTGTAATGATATTGATTGCATAGAATGTTTTGTTTTCTATTTATTCATGTAATTTTTTTTATAGCATATCTGCCACATATTACAAGCAAACAATGTTTGTCATAGAACATTGCCGTAAAAGTGCTGGAAATGTGTGGCCTAACAGTGATTACATTTTTAGTAGTAATAAGGTCAGAACACAAAGTAAAGCAGGACCATAGAAACAAAAACAATCAAAATGTGGAGGCAGACATTGTAATGTATGACCTCATGAACAGTATTACAAACACGGCAAAAGATACATAAAACTGAAAAATACATTTTTTAGCAGATTAAAAAGAATAATGAATAAAGTCCTCAGATAAATGATCTCCTCTACTCTCTTCCTCAATGGGGCGTCTTCTTTCAGGCTCAAAGTACTTGAAGCACAAAAGTATCAATGTCATAGCCTGCTTGCAGTTAGCTCTACTGAGTATAATGCTTGGAGTGTTCCTTCGATGTGATGAAATCAGAAAGGAGAAATTAAGGCTAAATTAGCCAAGCTATGGTTATAGTACATGTTTCCAGATTAGCTACTATAGATTTAATTTTAACATGTGTTGTCCTTATCTACTTGTTCTGCTTATCTTGTTCCTACCTTCATCTATATAGCTCCCTGGGTCAGAATCAATCTCTCTCTTTTTTTTTTTCAGATATTGAGATCCGGCACAAGGAATAAAATACAGCAAATATTATTAAAAACGGTTATTAAAGGGGAGTATATGCATTAGGATGCAGTGGGCATAAGGAAAAGAAAGCAGGGAGAAAAAAAAAACATGACAGAGCCAATTTAAGCAAGACAACAAACAAAATCACCCGGACATAAATTGGGATAGAGTGACTAGTACTTCAGCAAGGGGAATCAGGCTTTTGAATGTGTTAAATGACACCTTTATGCCACAACTGGTACAAGCACCAACTAGAAAGGATGCTTGTCTGGATCTCATTATAACAAACAATATTGATCTTTTGACCAACATTCAAGAAGGGGAGCATTTTGGAAATAGTGATTACAGTATGGTAATTTTGAAAATAAACTCAAAAAAGAAAAAGCAGGGGCAATAATCGACTAATCTGAACTAATCTGGGATACCTCGCAGCCATCGGACCTCCAATCGAAACCCCGCACACTCAGACAGGAGCGAGCAATAGCCCCATGCCTTTCTTTTACCCGAAAACGGGTAAGAAGGCTCGCCGCACATCCGGGGCATACTTGGGGTATTCAGCCACACGAGGCTTAGAGAAAGAGTTGGCAGAAATATACAGCACCTCGTGGCCGCCTGACCATCTCCCACAGCGCACAGACAATATGGAACACCGATCCCAGAAACCGCAGCCGGGCCCCAGCAAGGAATCCCATGACATAGGGGAGATGCTGCAGCGCCCAACGCCTCCAAGATGGCGGCCAGGCCAGAAAATGGGGTAAACAGACCAGATTCCGAAACAAACCCGACTGCACCTGGGGACACACTCACCTCAACGACACCCCTAGAGGCAATGGCAGACCAAGATCCACTAGCCCCTGCTACTAAACAGGATATCGCCAACCTCTTAAGGGAGCCCAGAGAGATGTTGGCGGCTGACCTGGACGTAGTCCATACCGAGGTGCAGTCGGTGAGTGCACGCACGCAGGCTACAGAGGCAGAGGTCCAAGATCTCAAACGAGAGGTGAAAGACCAGAAGCAAAGCCTTCTACACTCACACGCGCCAATATTTAACTCTGAGGTATACCAGACACAATAGACCAGGCTGAACTGCCACACTATTTAAGACAGCTGACAGACTCACTCCTACCTCATTCTCAGGCCAGAAAAACTCAGTTAGAGGGCTACTACAGGATAAACAAGTCCTAACAGGCTCTATCCGATGACACCCGCAACATAATTGTTCGCTACCATTCCGTGACAGAATGAAACGTTTACTAGGGAACCCTAACACACAGAAAGGACAGAGTAGAGAGAATTGCAATACCGATCCATAGAATGGTCGGATTATGCAAAAAGGGGTAGTCAAAACACAAGCCAAGATCAAGGGAAACAGAGAGACGGAATAACGAGAGACAAAGCCAAATATCAGTAACCAGGAAATCCAAATAACAAGTGCAATGAGGCAAGGGAGGGGTTACACAGAGTGTGTCTGATTGGCTAACCTCCAATTCGTGTTAACCACAACATGTGGGAGGAGTTTCTTCTTCCCTCTCTTGTGGTCTCTGAGGTCATCACTGTGTGCTGGGTCACATGACCCGGTGCAGCACACATATAAGGAAGCTGCTCTGGAGCTGTCACGATTCGGGGAACCAAACACGCCAACACACACACACACACAAAGTGCAGTACCGGACCTTAGAGTGGCTGGGCTAAGCACACAAAGAATAGTCAGGAAACAAGCCGAGTAAAGGGGAACCAGAAGACAGAATAACGATATAGACAAGCTGAGGTCAAAGGGTAGGAGAAAGTCACAAAGTCGGATAAACAAGCCAGAGAGTACGTAACCAGAAACACAAGTTCAGTAGTAATACTAGCAAGTAAAGACCACAACAGGGCGGAGAGGAACAGGAAAGGTAAGTATTTAAATCCATAGGTTAATTCTGATTGGATAATTTCCAATCAGAATTAACAATCACACGTGGGAGATATCTAAACCTCCCACTGTGATTGAGGCACTGTGCCTTTAACGCCGGGTCAGGTGACTGACCCCGGCGTTTGTTAAAATGGGCGGTCTCCCAGCGTGCAGCGTCATGCATGCTGCCGCTGGGGGACACAGAGGAAGTCGCGGGCGGCATCCGTGGCTGGGAGGATGCCGCCCGCCGAGCGCACGCCAGGAAGGGGACCGCGGACGGCTGGAGGGTGAGTGCCGCGAGCGGACTGCAACCTCCCCTCGCAGCCGCCCGCGGGACCCTGACAGGAGCGTGCTGCGTCAGACACACTGTCAGTCTGGAGACAGGGACCAGATGACGCTACTCACTGTGATGAGGTAAGCAAGGTCACCTCAGGAGCGGTGCAGGAGACCTGACACAGACCGGAACCGAATTCTAGCAGCAGTGAAGAGCAAATGCAACTGGACTTTGAGAACTCCAAATTGACATTTTTTTCAAGACCTCACCAGGAACACCCTACAATAGCAGAGATCCGTGGGCCAGTCACGAGCCAATTACGGGAAGTCGGAGTGGAGTATCGATGGACTCTATCGCTAGCCCTTACAGCTACAACAATGGACGGCAGGGAGTTGAGACTCCCCTCCATAACAGATGCTGCAGCGTTTCTTCAAACACTGGGACTGAGCCCACACCCGGACATCGTCTCCAACCCCCAGACCGGGATTCCAAACCAAGTGAGACCCTTCATACTTCGAGGGAAAAAGAACCCGGGAGCAGCGACTGCAACCTGACCACTGGCCATGCCCAGTGCTGCATTATTTTAACTGTATTTCTGCTCCGAAGCGTCACTGTTATTTTAATCTTTTTTTTTTTCTTTCTCTCAAAACTTTTTTAAAGTAATAAAATGTGGGCAGGATATTGCTTTTCTGCAGAGGGATTTGGATAGATTGGGGGACTGGGCACTAAAATGGCAGATGGAATTTAATGTAGAGAAATGCAAAGTTATGCACTTTGGGGGTCAAGAATGCACAAGCAACTTACACCCTAAATGGTAGTGAATTAGGGATAACCACACATGAGAAGGATTTTGGATTTGTTATAGACAACAAATTAGGCAGCAATATGCAATGTCAATCTGCAGTTGCTAAGGCCAGTAAGGTTTTGTCATGTATAAATGGGGGAATAAATTCTCAGGATAAAAATATAATTTTGCCTCTTTATAAATCGCTGGCAAGACCACACCTTAAATGTGCTTTGCGATTTTTGGCACCTGTTCTAAAGAATGATATCATGGCACTAGAAAAAGTGCAGAGATGAGCTACAAAATTGATAAAATGAATGGAGCATTTTAGTTACGAAGAAAGGTTAAAAAATGTAAATCTCTTTAGTTTGGAAAAACAGCGCCTCAGAGGGGATATGATAACATTATAAAAATATATTCGGGGCCAGTACAAACCATTATCGGGAAATCTATTCATAAACAGGGCTATACATAGGACACAAGGTCACACATTTAGAATGGAATAAATGAGATTTCATCTAAGGCAAAGAAAAGGTTTTTTTTTTACAGTAAGAGCAATAAGGATATGGAATTCTCTGCCTGAAGATGTGGTTTTATCAGAGTCCATACAGATGTTTAAACTGCAATTGGATAAATACTTGCAAAAACATTAGTGGGGTAATAGCTGGTTGATCCAATGAGACATCTGACTGCTATTTAGGGTCAAGAAGGAATTTTTTCCTAGTTTTGTTGCAAAATTGGAAGCGCTTCAGACTAGGTTTTTTGCCTTCTTTTGGATCAACAGCAAAAACATATGCGAGGAAGGCTGAACTTGATGGACGCAAGTCTCTTTTCAGCTATGTAACTATGTAATATATCTGCCTACGTCTACAATATGAGAGTGACACAAACCAAGAGACTCATGCCGGCTCAGATGTCACCTGGATTAACAAGTCCGCGACAGATGCTATGGAATCAGGGCAATCTTACAACAAGTGGACTACAGGAACAAACCATTCATGGACACAGAGTGACAAACTGGATCTGTTTGACTGCTACTATAGAAGCAGGCCCAATCAAAGGGGATTTATGAATATATGGGAGCACTATGATGAATACAAGATCATCTATTTTAACACCAAAACCATTAGTTACACAACATTTGAACACAGTCAAGCGAAAACCAGTGTCACAAATGAAATTAGATGGACTACACAAAAGTACATGGATGAGCAATGAGGAGAAAGAGACTCCCATACCCACACTTATACTTACAGAGTTTTGCCAACCTGCAACTAGGCCTCAACATGGCATAGCGATGATCTTAGAAAAGCTAGCAGTCCTTGAATAACAGACAAGACTACAAAAGTTCACTGAAAAATGTCATTTTAACAGTATGCTAGCAGTGCTTAATAGGGTAGTGTCTAAAATCCCTACCACTACTATCAGAAAGAACAGCAAGCTCATATATGCCCATTTATTAGTGGTCCTCCAAATGCTTGACAACAAGATCAGACTGAAATAAAAACAATGCCCACACTGGCAACTAAGACTGGAAGCCAAGATAAAGGCATAGTGTGTTAGTAAGGAAGTTAGCAAACTGAATCAGCTTCACAGAGGTGGAAAGATCAAGAATAGATCTTGTCTACTGAAGAAAAACAAGGATATTATCGTACTAGGCGCTCGGGAAACAGCCAAGCAAAGGCAACCTGACTGAGCAGTACATTAGAGGAACAGCCACTCTAAGGCCCAGTCATATGTTTATTTCACAAGAGTATTATTTAACTTATGTTTTACATAGACAGTCTGTGTTGTGTCATAGTATTTCCTTACAGTATGTCTTTATTCCATAATCCATCCTCTAATTTAAATAATAAAGAATTATACATATTTGATAACATCTTGTTTACATTTCTTAAGGTATATAAAGTTATCTCTGCCGAGCTGGAAATAGAAAGTCCTAATGACATTCAAGAAATTCTTGCCAAACAGAGTTTGAACGCTGCTTGAAATACAGCGAATTTTAGCAAAATAAGCAACGTTAACATACACATTTGAAAGGCAATGTTTACAATAAAGCACTATTTCAAGCCATTAATCTAAGTATTATAGCACAATACATGAATATATAATTCACCAGTTCATAGGAACATTTCATGGTTGTGGCACGGTAGTAGGTAAGTGTTAAAAGTAGGTTGCAAGAACAGAAGTAGTAAATATGCAATCAATGCATGATGCAGAGGATTAAAGGTGTTCTAGGAGACAGGTAAGAAATCAACCATTCCAACAGCAGAGCACAGCCTAAGGGTAGAAGTGTGCTCAAAGCACCTTCACAATGTTTCATAATTCCAAAAGTGATGGCGCCCCCTGAGGCAACAACATCTGAACATAGCTTAGAACAACCCCTGAGAGCTGACAGTCAGGCAGCTGGAATAATGAGTTTTAACTGCCCATTAACCGTGCTGCATGCACATGCTGCAAGTAAGACTTGTACTAAGTGCTCTATCGTTAGAGAGTTGAGTTGCTTAGCATGAGCATGCTGCATACAAATTTGTACTTGGTTTTCTCTCCTTCTGGAGATAGAGCTCTAATCTTTTTAGCGTGCACTCACACACCACTCCTGTAGTGATTGGGGCACCTAGTCTTGTTCTCGATTGGCTGCTATCAGTCAACAGAGTAATTCCACTCATTGAAGTGGTAACGAGGGAGCATTTGAGAGATCCATCCTGCCACATCAAAGGTGCCCGCTCTGCTGCTGTTTTAACTGGCTGTAGAGCATGTGGCAATTGTGCTACAGGGATAACTGTACGATGATTGCTCAGCTACCTTTCACTGTCCTGCACCGATACTGGAGCCATGATATATAGTCACCACAGCCGTGGCATCAGTATAGATATGCATGGAGCTGGACAAACAGTGCAGAGAGTTCACCGCAGCGCTCCACTAAAGACGGGGGATGGGTTCCTCTACAGCCCCCTTTCAAGGTAAGAAAAGGGAGGCGAGGCGAACCTTACCATAAATAAATAAAAGTGTGTGTGCATATGTGCTCCGGTGCCACATAACCTCGGTACACAAGGTACAGGACATTCTATTTTTTCATAGAATGTCTGGTTAAATTGATTGTTTAGTCATTCATAATTAGATGTATTCACTTAATTTGATATTTTTATTGAGAACTGACAAGTGAATTACATATTTTATGCCAAAACAGCCAAGCAAGAAAGATGACTAAAGGAACACTAAAGTCACCTAAATTACTTTAACTAAACAAAGCAGTTTTAGTGTATAGATCATTCCCCTGCAGTCTCACTGCTCAATTCACTGCCATTTAGGAGTTAAATCACTTTGCTTCTGTTTATGCAGCCCTAGCCACACCTCACCTGGCTATGATTGACAGAGCCTGCATGAAAAAACAAACTGGTTTCACTTTCAAACAGATGTAATTTACCTTAAATTGTATTTCAATCTCTAAATTGAACTTTAATCACATACAGGAGGCTCTTGCAGGGTCTAGCAAGCTATTAACATAGCGGGGGATAAGAAAATCTTAATTAAACAGAACTTGCAATAAAGAAAGCCTAAACAGGGCTCTCTTTACAGGAAGTGTTTATGGAAGGCTGTGCAAGTCACATGCAGGGAGGTGTGACTAGGGTTCATAAACAAAGGGATTTAACTCCTAAATGGCAGAGGATTAAGCAGTGAGGCTGCAGGGGCATGTTCTATACACCAAGACTGCTTCATTAAGCTAAAGTTGTTCAGGTGACTATAGTGTCCCTTAAGGTGGAGGAGTTTTCTACTTTGGCTGGTTTGGTTCTGAAATTCCCTGATCAATCATCCATAGTTTAATGAATAAATCCCATGGTTTAAATCGAAAGAATTTATCTTAAAATTTGGTATGATGAAGGTAATCAAATACTGCATTTAAACTCTAGATTCAATTCTACTTCATCATTTAAGACTATTTAACAATGTTAAAATGTTACTGTTAAATAATGTAACACTAGTAAAATCATTTGTTCCTATTTAAGAAGCTGACAGAATTTAACAACTGGCTTTATTCTTGTTAATATTTTTTTGTCTTTTTAATACAAATACCACTGTGCAGATTTAGAGACCTTGTGAAATTGGCATTCTGGAAAGTCACCCACAACATAACTTATTGCAATAAAGCAGTTTTCTAATGGCTGGAAAAACAAATGTCATTTGGTCAAATTCCTAGTTAAGTTCGTAAAAGCAATCATGGATACTTCTGCGGTTAGATAACAGATTGATTTTCCATTTCTGAGTTCAGTTGATCTAGTGTCTTACCTTAATTATGTGTGATCATCGATCATTTTAGAAATTTTTTAATGGATACATATTTTACTGGCACAGTCATTATTAGTTTTTAAAAAAAGAACGGTTCTTGGTTGAATTTTTGTGGTTAGTTGGTGTAAGCTAAAGGCATGCTCATTCTCATGTCTCATTCCACTTTATGTGGAAATCTGACCGACTTCCTTATGCCTAATGTCTCTAACTAGAATGGTATTTTTAGAGCAGAAATCTTCAAATTCCATCCTTTTTTGGAAATCTCTATGAACTAAAAAAAACAGATATGTAATTTTATGTTTATGTATGGGTATTATTTTAATTAATCCTCCATTTTTCTTTAAATGTACTTAATTCAATGTGATGCATCCATAATGTTGCCTTCTGTCACGGTCTGTGCATGTTAGTCTTACAGGGTTATTCACTAATGTGAGAATTTAAAGTGAATTTCAAATTTAAGATCGAACTGGAAAAAGTCAGCCATGCTTTCAGTTTGGCTACTCTGGCCTTACATTTTAAATTCACTTTAAACTAATTTTGAATTCTCACTTTAGTAAATAACCCTGTTAGTATGCATCTGTATGTCTGTCTCAGTCATTTTAGTATGTAATGCATGCATGGCTGACCCCTAACAGTTGCAGAATCGTATCTCCCATGATGCATTCCATGTCTTAAAGCTGAAGGACAACTATTTGTCTGTCTATCCAACTAGTGTGTCATTTTTATTACTTAGTTTAACTCCCTGTCCAATATAGCATTAAGAGCACTCCACACAACGTTATATTATAATATTAATAATAATAGTACAAAGAATAATGAAAAAATTAGCAAAATACCATGACTGAAAATAACAAATGTAAAGTTGGCTTTTTTTATTATATGGTTAAAAACAGAAAACGTGTCTCCTATTTCTTTAAAATCTCACCCTTATATTTGTGTCAAGGTTTTGGGAAGACTGACAGGCAGAATTTGAACCTGATGGTTATCCAGGGGGAAAGTAAGAAGTAATAGGAAAGATGCATTTGACTGTTCCTTAGCTTGGCCTGGCTAATAGCATGGCGCCTACAGGCAGACATAAAGACAACAGAGTGCAAGTCAAGGTCAAGGGAGTACAGAAGCTAGATAAGCACAAAAAGTGTAGTCAAGGGGGTTCCAAAGGCCATGTCACTGATAACTAGCCAGGTCTAAATCAACAGAACTAAAAAGAATAAAGAATGTGATATAGAAAATACCAAGGAACAGCAACAGGGAGCTGAAATAGTGGAATGTATGTTGATAATATTAATATTGTACTCTGAATAAATGGGCATTGAGTGTCAGAGTCCTGTGTCAAAACATTCAAAATAAATATGCACATTGCAGTGGCTTTCTGCATGATCATGTCACCAGAATGACACAATGTGGTGAAAAGTACAGGTGGTTACAAATTGCTCCCAGACCAGTTAACATCTGCACCTAAACACAAAACCATACAGACACTATTATATACGTTCATAATATCTATTATATTACATATTAAGGGTGTGGAAATGTACAAAAAAAGAATCCACTTATCCAAGGGACTAAAGTGGCAGCCCAATCTGCTTATGCACAATTTACTTGCCCTGGTACACAAAATAATTTAATCTACATACATAGAGCTCTGGGCAGGGTCTCACCCTCTGCCTCCCATATAGTCTCTCCACTGCCCACCAAATTTATGCAGCATAGTGTGTATGTGTGCAGGATGTTTGTTATGTGTGCGGTGCTCTTACTCCTCTCCTGCTTACCTTCTGCAGGCAGGGGCGCTATGATTCATGGATGTTTAGAAGGAGGTCTGTATCTCCCTTGGTCCAGCAGGGCTCCCGAATCCCTGATGGTCCAGTCGGGAAGCATGTAGTCTGTACATCCAGCGGATGTAAACTATAGTAACCTCTCTTTTTTGTTCCAACACTCAATAATGAATCAGACCACAGATAAAGAACTTGGCAGCTGCATTTTAGTCAGTCATTTATTGAGCTCCAAGATTGTGAGGGAGTGCAAAAAGTTTCAGAACACAAGCTCCCTGTCAGCGGCTTTGTGCTGATAACATGTGATCATGCAATATTAATAAATAAATATTTTTATTATTATTTTTTTACTACACTCACTCAAAAAATTTAATAAAGTCCATTCACTAAAAAGTGTGTTTAAAACCATCATAACCATTACAGCAGAAAAACAAAAAACAAAAAGAGTCTGTGTAATATAACAAGGCGCTTAACAGTGATAAATATATGTAATACAAGCAGCTCAACACACGTGCAGGTATCCCAACCCTACACAAACAAATACTGGAAAGCAAGGGTGAACTTGGTGGATAGAACTGAGACAAAAAGATCACTCAGTGGAGCGCTAGAATCAATATCTTACCCCTAATGACAATTTGGGAAATCAAATAACACTTGTAAATCTGACTGTAGGTCTAGAATGAAAAAAGACACACAATGGTGTAGTATGTGAATGTGGTATAGAAAAGATGTAGGGAGAAGTATATGTCCAACTCACATGGTGAAGAGCCTGGATATAGGCTCAGATCACAAAAGCTTAGGTATATATGGTCATACCAAACCTCCTCCGGATATACTCCCTACATCTTTTCTATACCACATTGGCATACTGCACCATTATGTGTCTTTTTTCATTCGAGACCTACAGTCAGATTTACAAGTGTTATTTGATTTCCCAAATTGTCATTAGGGGTAAGATATTGACTCTAGCGCTCCACTGAGTGATCTTTTTTGTGGCGGTTCTATCCACCAAGTTCACCCTTGCTTTCCATAACCATTACAGCCCCTGTAGTGATCATGAGGAGAGGATATCCTTGACCCGGTTTCCAATTAATGGGGTAAAAAAGATTTGCAATGCACATAATTGATATTAGCCAGTCTATAATTCTGGGCTGGCTAATGATGCTGCCAGAGGTGGAGTTACACATCTGGCAGCAGAGGAGTTAAACTTCGTATGTGTAGGATTTCAAAGCGAAACACTGCATATACAGATTCCAGACACCTTGATCTCATCAAACTACTAAAGTAGCCAGGGTTTGGAGTAACCCTTTGAGTGAACTGATCAAGGAATTGCAAATTTAGGCTAAAAAAGCCAAATGTGGCCTAAATTTTACAAACTGCTTTTCAATTTACTACAATTCACTGTTTATTGAATAAAACCCCATAGCGCTCTGTACAAATATGTTTTATGTGCTATATGTCCAGTGGCGTACATACCCGGTATGTATGCCACTGTGGCCAGCCTCTTCTCCTGGGGGGCCCAGAAGCTGGCCACCTCAGGGCCCCCCGAGGCTGGCCCTGGTGTCACCCAGGGGGCGGGCAGGCAGGCTGGCACGCGAAGGAACAGTCTCCCCTCAGTGCTTCCTCTTCAGCTCCCTTGCGCACCGCACTGATACCGGAGCCGGAAGATGACGTCATCTTCCGGCTCCGGCATCAGTACGCGGCGCGCAAGGGCGCTGAAGAGGAAGCATTCAGCCAGGGAGAGTGCTCCCTTGCGCGCCCGCCAGCCTGCCTGCCCGGTGACACCACTGGACCCCAGGGAAGCCCCTCAGCTCTCCCACAGGCAAGGAGGCTGGGGGGATTACATTTAAAAAAAAAAAAAAACATAAGTGTGTGTGTTAGAGTGTGTGTGTGTTAGAGTGTGTGTTAGAGTGTGTGTTAGTGTTAGAGTGTGTGTGTTAGAGTGTGTGTGTGTTAGAGTGTCAGTGAGTGTGTTACTGTGTGTGTCTGTCACTGAGTGTGTTAGTTTGTGTGCGTCTGTTAGTGAGTGTGTGTTTTGTAAGTGAGTGAGTGTGTATGTATGTCTGTCACCGAGTGTGTGTCTGTTAGCTAGTGTGTATGCGTCTGTTCGTGAGAGTGTGTGTGTGTGTGTGTCTTAAGCACTTACCTTTCTCCAGCGCCGGACTCCCTTGGCGCTGGGGATCTCTCCGCCCCGATCCGCCTTTCAGCTCTGAATGCGCATGCGTGGCAAGAGCCGCGCACGCATTCAAACCGCCCATAGGAAAGTATTACTCAATGCTTTCCTATGGACGTTCAGCGTCTTCTCACTGTGATTTTCACAGTGAGAATCGTGGAAGCTCCTCTAGCAGCTGTCAATAAGACAGTCACTAGAGGCTGGATTAACCGTCAGTGAAACATAGAAGTTTCTCTGAAACTGCTATGTTTTCAGCTGCAGGGTTAAAACTAGAGGGACCTGGCACCCAGACCACTTCATTGAGCTGATGTGATCTGGGTGTCTGTAGTGGTCCTTTAATGGTAGGTGTATCTGCATGCACTGGCGTTCATACCGCGGTCGCAGCCCTGCGACCAGGTGCCCGTCGCCATGTGTTGCGGCCCCAGCCCTCGCAGAGAAAGCGCGTGGGGGGACGACGACATGGATCAGTTTTCGCACCGGGGCCCCATGGGTTGTGTGTACGCCACTGTATATGTCTGTTATTATTTTGTTACAAGTGGACGGGAAGTTGTATCCTACAGTCTGGATACCCATCCCTGTGAGGTTCACCTATTCCTGTCCTATATATAGGTATTTGTCTGTTTTACATTGCAATGGAAGCTTTCTATGCTATTCTTGCCATAACACTGTGATGGACAAACAAGCGAGGAATAGCAATGCTTTCCTTTAGTACTAACCTTTTGTGTTTTGACTGGCTGGCTTCTTTAAAGCTTCACAGCAGAGTGGAGAGGCTGATATCAGAGGGGAGCTAAAACAGATCAAATAAAATACTTTAGGTAACATTGTAGCCATGTTTGAAGACATTTATGAGTATATATATATTTTTTATTTTTTTATTAAAAGGGAACTGACCCCAATGTAATTTAATAATACATTTCATTATTATTAGAACACATACAGAGTTATTCAATAAAGTGAGAATTTAAATTGAATCCAAAATACATTTCAAATTTAAGGCCAGAGTACACGAACTCAAAGCATAGCCAACTTGGAGAATTATTCTGGTTTGGCCACTTTAAGTGTAAAATTCACTTTGAATTCTCTCTTTAGTGTGTAACCATTAGAAAACACACTCTCCAGTAGGGCTGTGTTTTTAATGCCTTATTTAGCTTGTTAACACTGAATATGTTATGCTATGTTTTGTTTCTAAGCAATTCCATATATAAAGCCAGCAAATCACAATGGTGGATAAACAACAAATGTGTATACAAGTTCTTCATGTTGAACCTGCAGCCACTGGACTGGGAATTATTTTTCCATTTTAACTTAGGGGTCTATTTGCTGAATGACAAACTAAACGGCAGATGATTGTGGTTTATTGTCAAAATTTGTATGTTTTAACTAATTTGGCTATTTCAGTTATTTCCAACTAATTTGCACTTCCCTTTGGCTGTAGTTTTATTGTCTGTTGCAATCCACTGAATGTTTATATAATTTGGCTGATATGGCTATTCACAAAAAGCCAAACTGCAACCAAATTCCCTTCATTTTGTTGATGATCCAATCCCCCTGATTCAAAAACTGAAATTACCCTTAAGGACACAAGCAATTTTTGCTGTTTGTGTTCAACCTCTGTTTGCATTTTTCTTATTTATTGCAAAAACAAATATTATATACCTTTTTTTTGTTTTTTTTAAAAGGACAAAAAGGGCTTCTGATGTGACATATACATATATAAATTCTTATTTATTATAAAAAATAAAAAATGCAAAAATATATATATATTTTTTATTGTTTTTTTTCACAGTTTAGGCAATAAAAACATGTGTATAAGTGCAGCTTAAACCCTTAACACCGCAGCCAAATGTACAAGTTGTGATCCAAAAAAAATGTAAACAAACCACAGAATTTTACTATATATGTCTGTTCAACAATAATTTACCTCTTTCATATTAAATGCACCCACACTTATTATATATCATTTTATTCAGGGGAAACAGGGCTTTCATTTAACATCAAATATGTAGGTATGGAACATAATTAAATGTGAATAAAATATAAAAAAATGAGAGAAAATAAGATTTTTAAAAATGTTCTTAGTTCTACGTGACATTTTAACTGTGAATGTTATAATATCGTTTGCTTTTTTTAAATTCTTTATTTTTGCTGAGCATGAAATAACTTTCGCATGTCATCAATGCCATAACAGTATTCTCAAACAATTTGAAAACACATATTCTTTGACTGTACAGCATTCAGATTAAACGCACAATTTTTTTAGGTTAACAACACAAGCTGAGTACAAGCTGGGTAACTACGTCTATCATAATGGATTTCTTTGTCGATTAGTAACAATAGCTGAAGATTAATATTTATGTTGCATCTCGGTGTCCTCTACATATTTAAAGTGTATGCGTCATCTAGATCTAACGGAAAGTCTAACAGATTATAAAAACCACTGGTAGTCAGTATTGGTGCAGAGAGTATTGGTAAGTGAAATGTAAAGGTTTTATGGTGTTTTGGGAAGTTAAAGGGACAAATATAGCATGTTACACTTTTCAGTTTTTTCACATTGAAATTTGCCAGATTGGTTATGTTGCCTTTGAGACTGTATGGTAGCCCAGGAATGAGAATTACCCCCATGATGGCATACCATTTGCAATAGTAGACAACCCAAGGTATTGCAAATGGGGTATGTCCAGTCTTTTTAAGTTGCCACCTGGTCACAAACACTAGCCAAAGTTAAGTTTAATTTTTGTCTGTGTGTGAAAAATGAAAAAAAAAACTAATTTGAACGCCAATTTTGGCCAGTGTTTGTGACTAAGTGGCTACTAAAAAAGACTGAACATACCCCATTTGCAATACCTTGGGTTGTCTACTTTTGCAAATGGTATGCCATCATGGGGGTAATTCTTATTCCTGGGCTACCATACGGTCTCAAAGTCAACGTAACCAATCTGGTGAATTTCAATGTGAAAAAACTTAAACGCAAGCCTTATATTTGACGGTTTTGAAACACAAATATTTATGTTCAGCGATATCTCTCCCGAGTAAAACAGTACCCCCCCATGTACAGGTTTTATGGTGTCTTAGAAAACAATGCGTTTTCCTGGCACTGCAGGTCCTCTCTCCCTCCTACCTCCCAAACCCGGCTGCTGAAGGGGTGAAAATGTCCCACGTCGCTGCTTCTTCCTCCGTTCACACTCCTCCCCTTCATCACATCGGCCGGCAGGGGAGACTGATCACACCCGCCGGCTGGAGAGACCTAATGCGCATGCACAGCAATGCCGTGCAGGCGCATTAGACCTCTCCAAAGGAAAGCATTGAAAATGCTTTTCAATGCTTTCCTATGGGGATTTTAGCGACGCTGGAGGTCCTCACACAGTGAGAGGACGTCCAGCGACGCTATAGCACAGAAAACCTGTGTTATAGACCAGGAAGTGCCCTCTAGTAGCTGTCTAGTAGACAGCCACTAGGGGATGACTTAACCCTGCAAGGTAATTATTGCAGTTTAAAGAAACTGCAATAATTTCACTTGCAGGGTTAAGGGTAGTGGGAGTTGGCACCCAGACCACTCCAATGGGCAGAAGTGGTCTGGGTGCCTGGAGTGTCCCTTTAAGGAAAGTAATTAAAAAAAAAATATTCAATTAGTTGTTCTGATTTTCAGAATACTTAATATGTCTAGGATTTCAGCTTATTTTGAAAGTTACAGGTCACAAAATACCACGAGTAAAATAAAATTTTAATGTGGAGCTATTTTAGAATTTGGTATGTTGTCTTGTAAGCTTAATAGCCATCACAGAAAGCAAAATTGCTGCACAAAAGTATATATTTATATAAAGCACACATCACAGGCTATTTACCTAAGGGAATTCTGACACTTTTTACGTAGCCATTTCGCCGCCAATTTCTGCTAAATAGTGTAGTAAAATTGTGGGGGTTTTTCAGATTTCTAACATACACACATAAAACAAGGTAGTTTAATGTGTATTTCATAAAGCTGATGTATACTACTGCTGTAGAAAACCCCATATTGTGTTCAGCCATATCTACTGAGTAAAACTATACCCCCAATCTATGCCTTTGCCACAATCCTGTGAAGTTACAGTGCCATAAAAGAGATCTGACCATTTCAGTTTTCACAGTGATAATTTTGATAGATTAATTGTATGGGTGCAAGTCTCATTTTAGGGCATTGTAGCAGTTTGTTGAATTTACCCCTCAAGGACCTACCATTTGTGCATGTGCATTTGTGTAGTAGACACTAAAGGGTTTCTTATATAGTGTATATTGTGCCTTAACATGATGGTATTTTTTCACCAGTTTATGTCAAACTTTGTGGTAAAAAAAAATATATATATTTTTGCATTTATTTTACATACACATTAAATTTTTTCTGGTCATTTTTCAAGTCTGGTATGTGCCACTGTGATCAAACCCCCATAAATATGCTCGGCAAACTCTTCCGAATTAAGCAATACCCCCAATGCATGTCTTTGTCACTATCTCGTGAAGCTACAGTGCCTTCAAATGTCCTGACCATTACAATTAGAATTTGGATAAATGGATTTGATGTGTCTAGATCACATTTTAGGGCATTGTAGTAGTTTGACAGTTAAAATTACCCCATAAATACACACCATTTGTGAAAGTAGAAACCAGGGGCTATATGATATGGTATATTTTGAGCTTTATTATACAGTTATTTTAGCACCAATTTTATTCAAATTTTATCGTATTGTTTTATTTTTGCATTTTTATACATATGTTGCATTTTAGTGGTTAATTTTGGAAAGTTGATATATGCTACCGTAAATTAAATTCTCAGCTATATTTCCTGAGTACAAAATTACCCCCTTTGTAAAACTTAGCCAGGTTTTTGTGAAAAAATACAGGGCTAAAATTATATCCGGCCCAGTACAGTTGACGATGGGACTTTGTTTCATTTTGGGGCATTTTAGTCGCTCATATATTTAAATTACACCACCAATGCATACCATTTACAAAAGTGGACACCATGGGGACTCTCACATAAAACATTATAAGCTTTATTGAAGTTACATTTTGTTACCATTTTGTTTCAAAGTTTGTGGTATTCATTTTTATTTTTAAATTATTATATACACAGTATTTTTGAAGCTTATTTTTTAAATCTCGTTGTCCCACTGTCATAAAATTATTTTAGCTGTACTCAGCAAAATCTTCTGAGTACAAATATACCCCATATGTATATCTTTGGAAAGTAGCGATCTTAAACTTAATCCTAAACCAAGCCGTAATTCTAAACCAAATCCTAATCCCAAATCTAACCCTCAGTCTAATCATAAACCTCACCACAATTCTAACCCATACCGTAATCCCAAGCGTAACCCTACCTTTAGCAATAGTGTTAAAATGATTCCCCCTGCTGGTGTCCGCAGAGGAATTCCCTTGCTATATTCAGCAAGGGATGCCCGTGCTGACCCTAATCCTAATCTGAACCCTAATCTGAAACATAATCCCAATATGACAATTAATTATAAACCCAATCTTAAACATAGACTTAATAATAAACCTAATACTTATTCTAAACCGAATAATAATCCTTAATTGTAATCCTTAATTTAATCTTAATCCCAAAGGTTTCCTTCTGCTAATATCTCCTATATCTTATCTCTTACATTGAAAAAATTATGCCCAATGCAACGCGATCTGTGCTGGGCAACTGAAAAAGCTCAGCACTGATCAGAATGGCATTGGGGCATTGAGGGTGACCCTCCAGGGTCTGCTCACAACCTGGGGGTGTCCCAAGCTCCAGATCACTTGAAAGAATGACTGTAGCTGATCTTGATCGCTCAGCTGCAGTGTTCTTTGTGGATTTAAAGGGCTACATGCAGTGCTGACTTTCAGCACTGCATGCAGCTCATCAAAAAGTCTGGGACCACTAAAAATGGACCCAGCTGACAGAGGGAAGCCCATGTATCTATTGATACCTGGGATTCCTAGTGTGAGCAGAGATTTAACCCTGCTCACACTGCATTGCAGTCTACGGAGATTTAAAGCACCATTTAAACAGCTGCATGCCGATCTCACTTTGAGCTCTGCATGCAGCTCAACTGTCAGTCTGGGGCCACTAAAAATTGACCCAGCTGACAGAGGGGAGCCCCAGGTTTGTAATGATACCTGGGTTTCATGGTGTGAGCAGGGATTTAACCCTCCTCACACCACAATCTAGATAAAGGCATTTAAATGTCTATTTAAGCAGATACATGCCATGCTGACTTCCAGCACAGCATGTAGCTCATCAAAAAGGCTGGGGTCATGAAAAATGTCCCCAACTGATAGAGGGGAGCCTCAGGTTTTCATTGATACCTGGAACTCCTTGGTGTGAGCAGGGATTTAACCCTGATCAAACCAAATTGTAACAGTGAGTATATAAATCCCCATTTAAATGCTGGTTTGCAGCACTCACTTTGAGCTCTGCAAACAGAGCATCGGTCAGTCTGGGGCCTAATTCTGGCCCCAGGTGAGAGAGGGTAGCCCCAGGATTTAAATGATACCTGAGGCGCATAGTTACCAGCAAGGAAATAGACCTTGCTGGAAACATAGAACCATTCGTCCCATCTAGTCTGCCCAATAATACTGCATGACGGAAATTTCCCATCATCCGTCCTTAAGGGGTTAACTCTACAGTTGTAATCAAACTTATTCCACCCCCTGAAAATCAGGTTTATTGTCAAAATGTACCGACTTTCAGCTGTTTGTAATTGACAAATAAAATAAAAAAATACACAACGAATGCAGATGATTTCCCCACAGAACCCTTTTGCTGTTATGACCTGCTGCAAATGAAATGCATAGAAAGATACCAGCTTCTGGCAGCATTACAGAGAAATCTAAGTACATTGCTCATGAGCAATTTTCTCCAGTTCAGTAATATTCTTTGGTTTGCGTGCTGCAACCGCCTTCTTCAAACCCCATCAGGTGACTGCGATGGCCACTGTAGAATTCTCCAGGACTTCTTCTGCAACCAAGCCTTGGTAGAATTTAAGGTATGCTTGGGATCATTGTCTTATTGGAAGGTCCAATGGCGTCGATACTTCAGCTTCCTCACAGACGGCATGACATTTTCTGATAGGATTTCCTGTTACTTAAATGAATCCATCTTGCCTTCTACACGCTGCAGGTTTATACTGCCAGAGGATACAAAGCAGCCACAGAGCATCATCGAACCACAAAATGCTTAACTCCAGGCATTCCACTAATCCATTGAGATGAAAAATTCCAGTTTAGTTTTATTACTCTACAGAACAGGATGCCATAACTTCTGTGTTTCTTCAAACCTCTACGATCCCCCTTACCCCCTTCCCTCTCCTTCCCATCATTTGAAATTTTATTAGACTCGCATCTTCAAACCCTTCTCTGCTAACATTGCCGTTATTCATCCCCCCCCATGGTTCTCCTCGCCTCTTCCTTGACCACTTTGCTGCCTGGCTAACCAACTTCCTCTCTTCTAATATTCCATCCCTAATTCTCGGGGGCTTCAATATTAACCCACATTTGACCTCAGCAGCCTCTAAACTACTTTCAATTACTTCCACCCTCGGGCTATCACATTGGGCTAATTCTTCCACCCATGTAGCTGGCCATAACCCCAACCTCATTTTCACTTGTTAATGTACAGCATCTAATATATGCAACACTCTATTTCCTCTCTCTGATCACCACCTCTTATCATTTGCTCTCAAGTACCACCTCACACAACAATCTCAGCCTAACCCCCCTCAACTCTACCTACCAGTAGGAACCTTAATTCTATTGACCTCCAGCATCTGTCAGCTGATATTGATTCACAACTGCTATCAATCCCTTTCCTCTCCTGTCCCTCACTGGTCATCTCCACATATAACACTACCCTCACCTCTACCTTGCACGCTGCAGCCCCGCTCCAAACATGCACCTTGAGGAGGGCAAGCCCCCAACCGTGGCATACTAAATCAACACGTTATCTGCAAAGATGCTCCCGTTGTGCTGAACACTCCTGGAGGAGTCTCGCACCCAGACAGACTATTTCCATTATAGATTCATAATGTGTTCATACAGCGCAGCCCTTGCCCTTACCCTCGCCAAACAGTCATACTTTTCCTCTCTCATTAGTTCATGCTCCCGCAATCCCAGATGACCAAGGTTGGGGTTGCCACAGCAGAGAGTTAGACCTTTAACACTCTGCTGTGGCAAGCCCCAAACTAACCTTACAGCCAATAGCAATGCATGCTACTTTACCGACAAGATTGAACAGCTAAGGAAAGAATTTGCTCCACCTTGCCTTTCTCTTTCTCAACAACACGCTGATCATGCCTTTCCTACCCTTCAGACTGCGCTTCTCCTTTCCTCTCGCCCCACCACTTGCCCGCTCGATCCTGTCCCATCTCACCTTATTAGATCTCTCTCCCCCTGTCTTGTGCCTTCCTTAATACACATCTTCAACTGCTCTCTCTCTTCTGGCAATGTCCCTGCTGACCTTAAACATGCCACTGTAGTACCTATCCTGAAAAAAAAATCTCTTGACCTGTCCTCCCCCTCTAACTATCGTCCCATATTTCTGCTCCCTTTTTCCTCAAATCTTCTGGAAAAACTTGTCTTTACCCGTATATCTCACTTCCTCAATTCCAACTCTCTTCTTGACCCTCTTCAACCTGGCTTCCGCCCTCTCCACTCTACGGAGACTGCTCTTATCAAAGTTACTAACGACCTAATTGCAGCAAAATCCAAAGGCCACTACTCCATACTAATTCTTCTTGACCTCTCTGCTGCCTTTGACACCATTGATCATGCTCTCCTTCTTCAAACTCTTTAATTACTCGGTCTCTGTGACTCTGTCCTCTTTTTTTTCCCTCTTATCTCTCCCAATGCTCATTCAGTGTCTCCTTTACTATTGATACCTCCTCTACCTGTCCTTTATTGGCTGGAGTCCCCCAAGGCTCTGTTCTTGGTCCCCTTCTATTTTCTCTTTATACTGCCTCTCTTGGCAAACTTATTACCTCTTTTGGATTCCACTACAACCTGTATGCTGATGACACCCAGCGTACCCAGACCTTTCCCCTGCCGTCCTGCAACGTGTCACTGCTTGCCTTTCTTCCATCCCTGACTGGATGTCCTTCTGCTTTCTGAAACTCACTCTCTCTAAAATTGAGCTCCTTGTCTTTCCTCCTCCTAATACGGATCCTCCTCTTTCACTATCCCTTCAAGCGCGCTGTCTTGGCTTCATACTTGATTCTGGCCTCACAGTATGTTGCCAAATCCTGTAGATTCCATCTTAAAAACATCGCCCACATCCGCCCCTTTCTTACGCAAGATGCTACCAAGGAGCTTGTCCATGCTCTAGTAATTTCCTGCATGGATTTTTGTAACCCTCTCCTAATTGGTCTTCCCAAAAGCCGTATTGTCCCGCTACAGGCTGTAATGAATGCTGCCGCCAGACTGACTTCCCGCTCTAGTCTCACACCTCTGTCAGTCCTTACATTGGTTTCCTGTATCCTATAGAAGTCAATTCAAAGTGCTAACCTATATCCAGGGCCGCGATCAGAAATTTTGGGGCCCCAACAAAGCACAAGGTCTTAATGTGTAGTGAATGCAGAGAGTGTGTTAGTGTGTAGCGGATGCAGAGTGTGTGTTAGTGTAGTGAATGCAGGGTGTGTGTCAGTATAGAGGATGCAGTTAGTGTGTTAGTGTGTAGTGTATGTTGTATTAGTGCATGCAGTGTGTGTAGTGTATTAGTGCATGCAGTGTATGTGTTAGTGTATGCAGAGTGTGTGTTGTGTTAGTGTATGCAGAGTGTGTGTTGTGTTAGTGTATGCAGAGTGTGTTGTGTTAGTGTATGCAGAGTGTGTGTTGTGTTAGTGTATGCAGTGTGTGTGTTGTGTTAGTGTATGCAGTGTGTGTGTGTGTGTGTGTGTTGTGTTAGTGTATGCAGTGTGTGTTGTGTTAGTGTATGCAGTGTGTGTGTTGTGTTAGTGTATGCAATGTGTATGTGTGTGTTGTGTTAGTGTATGCAGTGTGTGTTGTGTTAGTGTATGCAGTGTGTATGTTGTGTTAGTGTATGCAATGTGTATGTGTGTGTTGTGTTAGTGTATGCAGTGTGTGTGTGTTGTGTTAGTGTATGCAGTGTGTGCTGTGTTAGTGTATGCAGTGTGTGTGTTGCGTTAGTGTATGCAGTGTGTGTTGTGCTAGTGTATGCAGTGTGTGTGTGTTGTGCTAGTGTATGCAGTGTGTGTGTGTAAATGTGCAATGTGTAAATTAAATGTAAATGTTTCTCCGCCCTCCCTGCTTACCTGTGTCCAGGGAGGGGGGAGATTCCATCCGTAGTGGTCCGGTGGGGGGGACCCCCCCGGCTCCCTGTTACCGCAGAGGGCGCCCAGGCAGCACACAGCTTCTCCTCTCTTCTCTCTTCTAATAACTCTCGCGAGACCCAGTTACCATGGCAACGCTCCGCGGGTCTCGCAAGAGTTATTAGAAGAGAGGAGAAGCTGTGTGCTGCCTGGGCCCCCTCTGCGGTAACAGGGTGCCGGGGGCCCGCGGCTGCACACATAGATCACGATATTCGCTAACTATGTGTGCAGAGAAAGAAAGTGGGATCCGGGACTGCCAGAGCAGTTTGGGCCCCCCCAGGGCCGCCGGGCCCGTGACAACAGTCGTGACAACAGTACCATGTGAAGTTACACTACACTTTATAATGGAGCAGCACAGCAACATGATGGCTGATGCCAGGAGTTACAGCACACTATCACCACTACACAACCAGGTGTTTTTGTTGCTGTGTGTGTGTGTATGTTTGTGTTTCAAAGTGTGTGTGTTCATCAGGATGTATATGTGTGTATGTGCCATGGATAATTTTTCCAACATAGCTAGTTTGACATAAATTGACCTAATCCGCATTTGATGAATAAACCCTCTTGTAAAGATGGTACTTCTGCCATTCTAGAAATGCTGGTGTTCATTCAGTATTCATCAGATAATTAAAGGGGAGGGAGAGGGGGAAAAGGAAGAAGGATAAGAAAAAGAGGGGGGGGGGAGGGGCGGGAATTATTGTCTTACTTTTTGATTGATATGCACAATACATATCCCTGATGGGGGCCTGCTTCCCTTCTTGTGCGTTCTTTTTATCTTCCTCTTTTATTTTTATTTGTACCATTGTATAAGAAAACAAAATACTAATAAAAAAAGATATCCACAAAACAAAAGTATCTAACAGATAACTGGTTTACTAACAACTAATAAATAGTTTTTACGTTAACTTAAGATTTATGGTAAAATAAACTATATGTGTTAAATGTCTAGTACCTGGAAACAATGGATAAATCAGTATCAGATCTACAAGGTCGCACTTCACATTGCTGGGATATCCTCAGGCCATAGGTGTCTAGCTCTAGAAGCGAAATTTGGTTTCCAAACATTGAAGCAAGCAAACAGAAAACCTGAAAAATATCAGTGAAATCAACATTTTATCATATTTTATTCATTACAAAACTGGGTCTAAAGAAACATATAATTTAACCTGGTGATTCCAGCCAACATACAGGCATTTGTGGGCAGAGGCAGCTCTAGACTTTATGAGGCCTTAGGCAAAACTCAAACATGAGGCCCCACTAACACCAAAGTGAAAAGAATAGAGCTGCAATACATGCACATTGTCACATATACGAGACGAGTGTGACAGAATTAAGGGGGGTTAATGGTAATGTGAGGGGGGGTGATGGTGTGAAGAGGAGGGGTGATGCGACAGGGGGCTGATGGTGTGAAGGAGAGGGGGGCTGATGGTGAGGGGAGAGGTGATGGTGAAGGAGAGGGGGATGAAAGAGGGAGAGGGGGGGCTGATGGTGTGAGGAGAGGGGGGCTGATGGTGGAGGGAGAGGGGGTGATGGAGTGAGGGAGAAAAAGTGACAGTGAGGGGAGGGGGGGTGATGCAGGAGGAGAGGGAGGATGGTGAGGGAGAGGGGGGGAGATGGTGAGGGAGAGGGGGGTGATGGTGAGGGAGAGGGGGATGCGGAGGGGAGAGGGTGATGGCTGAGGGAGGGGGGGGTGACATGGAGGGAGAGGGGGGGTGATGACGGGAGAGAGAGGGGGGTGATGACGCAGAGAGAGGGGGGTGATGCAGGAAGGAGAGGGGGGGTGATGGCGAAGGAGAGGGGGGTGATGGTGAAGGAGAGGGGGGTGATGGTGTGAGGGAGAGGAGGGGTGATGGTGGAGAGGGAGAGAGGGGCATGGAGGGAGAGGGGTGATGGCAGAGGGAGAGGGGTGATGGTGTGAGGGAGAGGGGATGATGGTCAGGAGGGGAGAGGGGTGATGGTGTGAGGGAGAGGGGGGTGGATGGTGGGAGGGAGAGGGGGGGGATGTGAGAGGGAGGAAGGGGTGATGAGAGAGGGAGGGAGGAGGGTGACGGAAAAGGAGGGTGATGCAGAAAGGGATGAAGTGATGGTGGAGGAGGGGGGGAGGGGTGGAAGGAGAGGAGGGGTGCGGAGGGGGTGATGGTGAGAGGGAGGGGGGTGTTGGTGAGGGAGGGCTGATGGTGAGAGGGAGGGGGGGTGATGAGAAGAGGGGGGGTGGTACTAAATACCTTTATTCCCTGGTGGTCCGGTGGCCATTACATCCGTGTATGTATCTCGAGAGACCCGTCAGAGCGTTGTTGTGGTAACTCGCAGCAATGCTCTGATTGTCCAGTTCTCGGCGAGACACATGGTCTGCAGCTCTGCAGAGCTGCAGACCGGTGTCTCTGATGGCTGGCCGGGCAGACAGGAGGTACTGAGCAAGCCCAGGGCCCCTTCCTGGTGTGGGGTCGTCGGTCACTGACCGAGGACCCGACACAGTCTGTCGTTAGGTGGTTTAGGCGGCCGCAAGGCCCCAGAGAGCACAACGCCTTAGGTGGTCGCCTAAACGACCTAATTAGAGATCCGCCTCTGTTTGTGGGGGCAAACCTCTTCATAGGGGGTGTAAACACACCCCTGCAATCAAATAGATCTGCAATCTAGCCAGATACTACATGACACATTAAGAGGTCTTGTGGAGTCCATGCCTCGAGAAGGACCTACAGTGTTAGGCAGGTGAATTTAATGTAGTGGCTGATCAGTGTAAATGGTGGGACTAAGATGCAAGAAAAAAAATGGGAAACTAATGGAAAGATACAAGAACATTAATGGTGTGAACAAGCAATGAAGAAACAGCGATGATCAAGATGGAAGAGGAAATCAATTTGATACTTGATTTCTGCAGAAGATTTGACCATCTATCTAAACCCATTCACCAGCCCTGCTTTATGCCATACCATTCTATTCATATTTCTCACCTTACTGCTCACAGTGCTTGACAGTGCACATGATCCAGCCACTTGAATGCTTAGGTCTTCATAGTCTTTTAAAGAAAAATACGACTTTAAAAAACAATTATAATAATGATGATAAAATCAGTTATGCTGTAATGACCTACTACATACAATATATCATGAGCAGCAAGCTGCTGTACACACCAAAAATAATTTTAGCTTAATGAAAACATCCTGCTGCAGTTTCACTGCTCAATTCACTGCTGGTTAGGAGTGAAATCATACTTTATTCAGCCTTAGCCAGACATCCCATGGCGGTGGCTCACACAGTCTCTCTATTATTTACCTTAAAAGTTTGTATGCTCAGTTAATTGATCTTTAATAACACGAGACTGCTGTAAGCTCTAGTGAGCAATTACAGAGCAGAATAAGAAATTCTAAATTGAACAGACTGTGCAATAAATAAGTTCAGCACTTTTTCAGGAAGTATGTAGAGAGACTGGTCAGAGGAGTGTGGTTAGTAAAGTAACTCTTAAATGGCATATACCAGAGCAGCGAAACTGCAGGGGCATGATCGAAACACCAAAACTGTTTTTGTTTTGTTTTAAGTTAAAAGTTGTCTTGTTACTTAGAGTATTTTATATATATATATATATATATATATATATATATATATATATATATATATATATATATATATATACACACACACACACACACACACACACACATATATATATATATATATATATAAATAATTGTATATATGTAGAATTGTTAACCTTTATATGAAAGTACTTTATGAATGCATGTTAAATGCCATGTATGAGCAAAAGAAGGAACACAATTCATTTTTGTTTTCTTTTAATTGTTGCTAACTAAACCATTTCTAAATTTGCATTTTGTTTGTCTTTAAAGGACCACTACAGTGCCCCCGCCCTCAGGGTCCCCCTCCCGCCGGGCTCTGGGGAGAGAAAGGGGTTAAACAGTCATCTTTCTCCAGCGCCGGGCGGGGAGCTCTCCTCCTCCTATTCGGCTGAATGCGCATGCACGGCAGGAGCCGCGCGCGCATTCAGCTAGTCTCATAGGAAAGCATTCATAATGCTTTCCTATCGACGCTGGCGTCTTCTCACTGTGATTTTCACAGTGAGAAGCATGCAAACGCCTCTAGCGGTTGTCAATGAGACAGCCACTAGAGGCTTTAGAGGCTGGTTTAACCCATTTATAAACATAGCAGTTTCTCTGAAACTGCTATGTTTATAAAAAAAAAATGGGTTTACCCTAGCTGGACCAGGCACCCAGACCACTATATTAAGCTGAAGTGGTCTGGGTGCCTAGAGTGGTCCTTTAATTCTCCCTTTTAATTGTGCAAACTAAATGTTTACATTAAAATGACGGTTTTAAAAATGCTGTCATTCACATCTTTACCCCTTACAATACACCTGACATGCTGTGGACTTTGCCTGTAAATTAAGACACAATAAAGTGGCAAGTCTTTAAAGTTTGAATAAGCATGACATTTTGTACCCTATTCATAAAATCAAAAACTAAATAAATTATAAAATAAAAATTATCACAGTCTTAATTTATACTTCATTTTTCATATATGGTGTGTACAATTATTTTACAAAGCATCCTTATGTTTTCTTTTAAATACACCTTTAATAACCTTTGTCTTTTGGTTTTATTACTACTGTAGGTATGGATGACACATGGTTGAAGATTAAATAAAAGGAAAAGGAAATGCTTGTTATACCTTTAAAATTTAAAACCGCCTCAATGTCGGAATTGGCAATATTAATTAAAAGCAGAGCAGTGGAACTTGAAACCCACAGGCGTCTTGCTATTCCTGCGAATGAGCTTTAAAACAGGATTTAAAAAAATACAAAAAAATTAGTGTAAGCACAAATAGAAATTACAGTTACAATGCTCTCGAAAAGTTTTACAACAAAAAATAAATCATTGAAGACAGCATTATGATCTTGAAGACAGCATTGAAAGTCATGTTTCAGTGTTTGCAGATGAGACAAAACTCTGTAAAATAATACAATGTGAACAAGATATTACTTTGCTGCAGAGGGATTTAGATAGACTGGGGGACTGGGCACTCAAATGGCATATAAAATTTAATGTTGAAAAATGCAAAGTTATGCACTTCGGCGTAAATAATACACAAGCAACGTATACCCGTAATGGAAGCGAATTAGGGATAGCAACACACGAAAAGGACTTGGGAATTGGTATAGACAACAAACTATGCAACAATGTGCAATGTCAATCAGCAGTGGTCAAGGCCAGTAAGGTATTGTCATGCATGAAAAAGAGCATTCATTCTCGGGATGAGAATATCATTTTGCCTCTTTATAAATCACTGGTAAGACCACATATTGAATATGCTGTGCAATTATGGGCACCTGTTCTAAAGAAGGATATTATGGCACTAGAAAAAGTGCAGAGACGGGCTACAAAATTAATCAAAGGAATGGAACATATCAGCTATGAAGAAAGGTTAACAAATTTAAACCTATTTAGTTTAGAAAAACGTTGTCTGAGAGGGGATATTGTAACCGTGGCTGGTTCCCTTATTTACCACTATAATGTCTTAAAGCATAGAATTTAGTAGGGCTAACCATACAGATATCTTAGCCATAATTTTATATAGTTAGTGTAAGAGACCCTCTATTTAAACTATATAAATAATTGAGAATACAATATAAAATAAGGATTGTCTTGGAAGCAATAGTTTTGTCTTTTAGATATTTATTATATAAAATTATAAATATAGACATATAAAATCCATTATAGCAGAGTTTATAAGATTAAATTACATGCTTGCAAATATCATTAATAGGTTAACATACCCTTCTGAACATGTCAGCCTCTCTGTCATTTTAAGATGGAGCAGCCTCTGTCTCCAAGTCTCTCCTCTGTGTCTTAACATTTAAAAGTACACCTATTTATACCTTAGGTGTCTCCATTTTAGGGTTACTGTAGTTCATATATGAAAAAGTAACACTTCTTTTACTTTATTCATTTTAAGACCTCCCTTAACTTGGCAAACATACAAGGCCATAACTAAAGGGTGTATACGTCATGGAAATTTCCTGACTTAGTTCAAGATGGCATCTTAAAGTCTGAATAGCTTATCTGTTGTTTATACTAAGTCGTAAGTACACAGTCGTGGGAGTTTCCCGGATTTGGGGAAGTTCCATTAACTTGGGGTTACCACAGTATATTGTATACTGAAAGAGTCGTAGTATAGCCTTGAAGCTTGTTTATGCATTATTGTTATTGTAATTCGTTCGGGACAAAATGGTGCAAACATATTATGCACCGAGGTTATAGCTTAAAGAAACATCTATGAAAAACAATATGTCCCATTTCTAACACCTTGTCAATTTGCAATATCTCTTAAAGACAAAGTACACAGTTTAAGAAATACAACATTTCATTCTAAAACTTGTAATATTTGCATTTGCCCATAACATTATACAAATATATTCAGTGCCAATGCAAACCATTGTGTGAAAATCTATTCACAAACCGGACTTTACATAGGACACGAGGTCATGCGTTTAGACTGGAAGAAAGAAGATTTCGTCTAAGGCAAATGAAAGTTTTTTTTTTTACTGTAAGAACAATAAGGATGTGGAATTCTCTGCCTGAAGAAGTGGTTTTATCAGAGTCCATACCTATGTTCAAACAGCTACAAGATGCATACTTGCAAAAACAGAATTTTAAGGATATAATCTTTCAATGTAGGGTAATAACTGCTTGATCCAAGGATAAATCTGACTGCCATTCTGGGGTCAAGAAGGATTTTTTTCCCTAGCTTGTTGCAAAATTGGAAAGGTTTCAAACTGGGTTTTTTGCCTTCTTTTGGATCAACAGCAAAAAACTAAAGTGAGGAAGGCTGAACTTGATGGACGCAAGTCTCTTTTCAGCTATGTAACTATGTAATTTTGTAATAGGTTGTGAGTAGTGATGTCGCGAACCGTCCGCGAACTTGCCGCGAATGGTTCGCCACGAAGCGTTCGCGGCGAACTCCGGTCAGCTGAAACATCCCTGCCAATCTCCGGCAGACCCTCCCTCCCAGAGCCTCCTACTTCCTGGACAGCATCCATGTTGAAGGCAGCTTCAACATGGATGCTGTCCAGGAGGTGGGAGGGTCTGGGAGGGAGGGTCTGCCGGAGATTGGCAGGGATGTGTCAGCTGACCGGAGTTCACCACGAACGGTTCGTGGCGAACCGCAGCGAACCGTTCGCGAATGGTTCGCAACATCACTAGTTGTGAGCATTTTCTTAACAATAAACAGTAGAAACTCTGATAATGTATCAGTAAACTTCACCTTATTTGGATGTGTCACCCTGTTGGCATTCACAGATTGCACAGCCATGCACCCTGTGCATGTGTCTTCTGTAACATCTTTCTGGTGTTACCAATAATAAAATGTTTGTTTGTTTTTTAATTACATAATTGAAATGTTATTCTTATAACACAGTATTAATTTTTAGAGCATAAAATGTTTTATTTTTAAAGTATTAACAGGGAAACTGGGAAAGTGAGTGATTTAGCAGAAAATAAAGGTTAAGGCTGAGCACCATCACCATGGGCGTCCGCTGGCAATTTTCTCTCAGACTGACACAGCTCAGTCTGAGGAAAAGAAAGGAGGTGCTGGAGCGAGGTGCTGGGAGCCGCATTTAATCTACCAGGGAGCCGGAGGGAGCACTGCAAGGCTCCCTTCTGAATCCCCACCATTTTCGTGCATCTATGCTCCAAACTCGCCTCCCGCACTCAAACCCCACCCCCTCACAAGCTTTGCCCCTGCACTCACGCTGCTGACGAAGTAAGAGGACAGAACATGGAGACCCAGTGATCCCAGTCTCCCACAGCCTTCTGTGACAGGTAATCTTCAGCCCATGACAGTGTGTGCGTGTGGGCCAGACTGCCTGGCACCCAAATGGGTGCCTCCGCCAATCAATGCTCCTAGTGTTCACCGAGTACTCCAGGCACTCCACCATCAGCACTGTAGCCCCCACTTCCTGCATTACAGCTTGGTTGGGGTCTCGCTGTCCTCCTCCCACCCTGGACCCAAGACCAGGATCCAGCTTCCAGTGGGTAGACCTCTCTTCCAAGAGAGCATAGCAATATGCTCTTAAAAGAGCAAGTGATTATAATCCCAGGAGAGTAGAGGGAGTAGAGTGATATAGCAATCCCCAGGGTAGATACAGCAGTTTCCCCCACACGTGAGACAAGGCTCTATGTTGAGGGTTAGCAGGAACTTGTTTAATGGGAGCCACAACTGTCCCTATATGCAAGTCCCCATGCAAGGGACACTCCCCCCTGGACCTGAGAGTAAACCACAGTATAAACAATTACACAACCACATTGGCTCTCAGATCCAGGACACTCCCATAATCAGATAATCCCTGCTCTGTACCTGGGAGATAATTGAGTCATGGACTGTACTAACTCAATTATCTCCAGGCAGAAAACCACACATTTTTATAAAAAAACACAAATACCTTAAAACATACAAAACCCCCACAAAAGTTAGATCTCATGATAGCCCTGATCTGGGTGACCAACATATCCAAATAATCACCCAGATCAGGGGTTCAGGAATTGCCTGGAAGTGACTTATTTGACCAACCGCACGCATGGTCCCATGCCCAAAACAATTCCATAGAATCAGGGCTTGCAGTCGGTCTAGTTCGGTAGCTTGGAAAACAAACAAACTACTGAACATATAGAAAAAGAGAGAAGACTGAGAAAGGTGGACTAAGAGAAGTACTCCTATATCAGTCTCTATACCCTTAAGTCAGAGATGCTCCATTAGAATAAGGCAACAAATTGCTGGTACTAGAGCAAACAAATGAACTAAAACAATTATATTTTAATAAACCCTCTTGAGGGGACAATATGTGTATATAACAAATGTGAAAGAGGTGTGATACGGATAGAAAATAAAAACAAACTAAAATAGGTATATCTGCTCCTTCCTAAGTTTGAACGATAAACGTTCCTACTGCTGGGCAGCCGCTAGAAATAAACTGTATATAAACAGTTATTGTAACAAGTATCTGTGGATCAGTCCACCCAGAGTGTAAACTATAAACGAGAGGAGAGGAGAAACAGTGTATCTAGCTTACTAGCTAAATGAGCATATAGTTGCACGTAGAAAGATAACAATGTAATTGAGGGTGACCTCAGCAAGGATATACACTGTGGGTAGATGGGGAATTCCAGAAATAGATCCTGTCTGGGGCTAAAGAGGAGAGATTAAGGAGTAATAGCTACATAAGAGAAGTAATAATAGTCCCCAATAGATCTGCTACTGAAAGCCCCAAGGATCAATACGACTGAGAATGCCTTACAGTAAAAAAAGAGAGACTGGTAACGTCAATACGATTAGTCCGGCCGGACAAAAAAATAAAAAAAAAAGACGAATAGTATCTCTCTAAAAATATATATATTGCCAGGAAAGTAAATAAGTAAATTGGATACAATAAAAATAGACCCAAACTTAAAACTTCAGTATTGTGTCCTAAGTAAATGAAAAAAATTGGTTACTAGGTAGAACCTTAAACTAACAATATATATAGCTTGCACCCTTAGCTGCCTGCCTATGCTAGAAGTTCTAAATAGAGTATTGAGCGTTGGCTATATATGAGGCTGCATCTAGTCGTTAGAAGGAAACAAACAAACAAAAGGATCCCCCCCTCCCCTCGAAATGGACAAAAATTGAAAGAGAGGAGGAACAGATTCCTAAGTACATAGTGTAATAAGTTGCGCTCAACGCGCGTTTCGGCGCCCACGTGCGCCTTTATCAAGAGCTAAGCCGTTTTGTTTTTCAGCGCTGCTTTTTAAACCCCCTAAGTGCCGGCCCATTTCATGTGACGTCATAATGACGTTCAGACGGTACATAGCGGTGGTACACCTATCTTTGGTTTGTTTCAATGTGGGCGCTGCGTGGCCTGTAAGTATATTAAACGTGATTCCAAAATGGCATCGGACAGTGGAAATAAACACTTTTTTAACATCACCTCTTTCTTCAATTGCAACACCTCAGGTCTAGTGTATCTACTAACCTGTGAATGTGATTGTAAATATGTGGGGAAAACTTTTCGCCCCTTTAAATAAAGGATAAAAGAACATGTCCGGTCACCTAAACTCAACATTGAAACCTCGATTGCTCGCCACCGGAAGGAACACCACTCAGGTAAACCACACGGTTTACGGTTTTGTGGTTTAGAACTAGTGAAACGCGACAAAAGAAGGAGGGACTATGACAGACATTTAATGCAACGCGAGAGTTTCTGGATCTACAGGCTTAACACACTACAACCCAATGGGCTAAATGAGGGTTTTTCTTTTGCACCCTTCATTTAATCTAATTTAATTATGTAACCTGTAATTTCTTCCATCTATGGATTCGGCAGTTACCTTGAATCTATATTTCAAACTAAGTGATATTTTAGATGTCTGGTCTATTTTTTCCTCCAATTTATTAGGGATACTGTCTACCTTATGTAGAATGGTAATTTTGTAATTTTATAATTCATATTTTACACATCACTAATTGACAGATTCCCTGATATAATTAATGGAATCTATGTACCAGGATACACTGATATATATACAGTTCTTCTGGATTTACTGGGCACAATATCTCTGCTCATTTTATTCTATTTTCATGTTCTAAAAACACATATGTATCTTCAGCCCACATCTTTTATATTTACTATACAATTCCCACATTTATACTTGCTCTTTGCATGATCAGGAGGTTTTTTGTGTATGTATATGAACTATATAACACCTATTGTCCCCTATCTAGGGACATATGTTTACTATACCTTTTTACTGGCACTGAAGGGGTTATTCCCCTTACTCCGTTTATTCGTTTTTTTGCCACTCCCCAAACCCCGCCCACCACTATGTACCGTCTGAACATCATTATGACGTCACATGGAATGGGCCTGCACTTAGGGGGTTTAAAAAGCAGCGCTGAAAAACAAAACGGCTTAGCTCTTGATAAAGGCACATGTGGGCGCCGAAACGCGCGTTGAGCGCAACTTATTATACTATGTACTGTACTTAGGAATCTGTTCCTCCTCTCTTTCAATTTTCGTCCATTTCGAGTAAGGGGAGGGGAGGATCCTTTTGTTTGTTTTTTCCTTCTAACGACTAGATGCAGCCTCATATATAGCCAACGCTCAATACTCTATTTAGAACTTCTAGCATAGGCAGGCAGCTAAGGGTGCTAGCTATATATATTGTTAGTTTAAGGTTCTACCTAGTAACCATTTTTTTTTCATTTACTTAGGACACAATACTGAAGTTTTAAGTTTGGGTCTATTTTTATGGTATCCAATTTACTTATTTACTTTCCTGGCAATATATATATTTTTAGAGAGATACTATTCGTCTTTTTCAATTTTTTTGTCCGGCCGGACTAACCATATTGACGTTACCAGTCTCTCTTTTTTTACTGTAAGGCATTCTCAGTCGTATTAATCCTTGGGGCTTTCAGTAGCAGATCTATTGGGGACTATTATTACTTCTCTTACATAGCTATTACCCCTTAATCTCTCCTCTTTAGCCCCAGACAGGATCTATTTCTGGAATTCCCCATCTACCCACAGTGTATATCCTTGCTGAGGTCACCCTCAATTACTTTGTTATCTTTCTACGTGCAACTATATGCTCATTTAGCTAGTAAGCTAGATACACTGTTACTCCTCTCCTCTCGTTTATAGTTTACACTCTGGGTGGACTGATCCACAGATACTTGTTACAATAACTGTTTATATACAGTTTATTTCTAGCGGCTGCCCAGCAGTAGGAACGTTTATCGTTCAAACTTAGGAAGGAGCAGATATACCTATTTTAGTTTGTTTTTATTTTCTATCCGTTTCATACCTCTTTCACATTTGTTATATACACATATTGTCCCCTCAAGAGGGTTTATTAAAATATAATTGTTTTAGTTCATTTTTTTGCTCTAGTACCAGCAATTTGTTGCCTTATTCTAATGGAGCATCTCTGACTTAAGGGTATAGAGACTGTTTTAGGAGTACTTCTCTTAGTCCACCTTTCTCAGTCTTCTCTCTTTTTCTATATGCAATTCTGGGTTATGCCCTAAATACCCTACAACCAATACACCCTCAGTGATTGATTTTTTCGATCGTTCACTTTGGTTGCAATTTCTTTAACTGCTGAACATAGTCAATGTTCTTACCCTGGAGCTTGTGCCCCTCATCCAGACGAACGATTTCACCAAACAGTGCCCTTCTAAAGTGTATAGAACCGAACGCAGGCGATGATGAAAGTCCAGCAGTGTTTGGGAGTTTCTGTGTCCGATTTTAGTTCCATGAGATTCATGCTCAAACACCGCTGCCTGCGTTCATGCGAACAAGATGGCCGCCACCTCGTGGTTGTCCATAGGAATTATGGCAACCAAGACTAACGATTAGAATACTGCGGTGAGAACCGTTCCAAGTTGTTAATAGGTGTAAACAAGCTCCCGGGTGTTCCCTGGTTTGTGCAGTTGTTTGTTAGTTAATGTTAGAATAGGAAGGGAATGCACTCTATTGAACAGAATAGCAAAAAGGCACAAAAAAAAGGTCTTTTATGAGCCTTTTTGCATGGCCCATAGTCCTGAGGCAGGAGGCTGGCAAACAGGCCCCTCCAAGAACCAGTGGCGAGGTTACTTTTGCCACAGTGAGCTTGTGGTGTGTGTGTGAGTTTGTAGTGACCATGTGTGTATCAGTGAGCTGGTCTGTAGTGAGCATGTGTGTATGTCAGGGAGCATGTGTGTGTCAGCGAGGTTGTATGTAGTGAGCATGTGTATGTGTGTCAATGAGCGTGTGTGTGTGTGTGTGTCAGTGAGTTTATGTGTAAGTGAGCTTGCGTGTGTCAGTGAGCTTGTCTGTAGTGAACCTGTGTGTGTGTGTGTGTGTCAGTGAGTTTGTAGTGAGCATGTGTTTGTCATTAAGCTTGTCTGTAGCGAGCCTGTGTATGTGTGTCAGTGAGCTTGTCTGTTGTGAGCTTGAGTGTATGTCAGTGAGTTTGTCTGTAGTGAGCATGTATGTGTCAGTGAGCATGTGTGTGTGTGACAATGAGCTTGTCTGTAGTGAACTTGTGTGTCAGTGAGTTTGTAGTGAGCATGTTTTTGTCAGTGAGCTTGCCTGTAATGAGCCTGTGTATGTGTGTCAGTAAGCTTGTCTGTTGTGAGCTTGTGTATATGTCAGTGAGTTTGTCTGTAGTGAGCATGTATGTGTCAGTGAGCTTGTCTGTAGTGAGCATGTATGTGTCAGTGAGCTTGTCTGTAGTAGGCATGTGTATGTGTGTCAATGAGCTTGTCTGTAGTGAGTTTGTGTGTGTTGGTGAGTTTGTGTATAGTTAGCATGTGTGTCAGTGAGCATGTGTGTGTGTCAGTGAGCTTTTCTGTAGGGATTATGTGTGTGTCAGTGAGCTTTTGTGTAAGTGAGCTTGCGTGTGTCAGCTAGCAGCCCCCTTTAGACCCCAAGTAAGAAACCAACCCAGTCTGTGTGTATGGCTGTCTGTGTATGTGTATGGCTGTCTATGTGTGTGTGTGTGTGTGTGTGTGTGTGTGTGTGTATGTGTATGTGTATGTCTGTCTGTGTGTATGGCTGTAAAACATTGCAATGAAGTTGCTTCCGCATAGAGAACCAAGTCAGTTCTGAATCAATTGTCGCTCCTACAGCAGCATTTCATTGGTGCAGCACATTATTTGCCACAGTCGCACTAGCCTCCCAATGCTTTGTTATGAAGAATTGGATTGGCTGAGATCATCCAGATTGATGATCTCAGTCAAGAAGGCAGGGCAGTAACAAAGGGAACAGAGTGGCGAGGGAGAAAAGGTAAATAATTCTACCTTTTGCAACCACTCCAGGGTGGGACACCTAAACATCAACAGGACAAAATAGCATTAGAAATACATGTTTTTAGTCCTAACACTATAGAAACACTAAAGAAACAAAAAGATGTTTATTACATGAAAAAAAGATAATGAGTCAAATGTAGGGCATTATATAGTAAAGGGTCCAATGTATCAGATGACAGAGAATAAATAATTCATTCCACAGAAGGCACTTGTGATTACGGCTGTATGCATTGGATTTTAGTTACTTGGCCCGGAGAAATGAAAAAAAAAATTACATTGAAAAAAAAAAAAAAATTTGCAAACCATTAAAGATACCATAGTGATAGATTCAGACTTAATAATTAAATGCAAGAATTAATTGTAACATGTAAATGAGAAACACATTGTTTGAAATAACTTACATTTCATCGTTTAGTGATGAAGGTTCACATTGTTGAATATGAAGTATTGGAAGTCCTGAATCTATTGAATCATCTGACTTACCACCAACAAGCGTACAGGATTCATATGTAATGTCATCTATAGATACATTGAAAAACATTCAAAATGTAATAAAATAGTAGTAAGCACTTGCTATTTGTTTTTCACTTTTAGACTCTTTTAGAGCATAATATACAGAGGAAGTTGCTGAGACCAAAAATAAACTATGATTTTGCCATTTCCTATAAAACAGACGTAATTAAAAATATAAAGTGTGATTTTCTTACCACATCATAAAAAAACTTGATACAAATAAGAAGTAGAAAGTAGATGTGAACACTGATAACTTGAGAATTTCGACTTTATAATTCCAAATAAAACTAAAGTCTCTAATAAACTACATCCAATTCCAAGTCAATGCGTGGTAAACTTTTTAATACTGGTAGACAGCCACTAGAGGCCAAGTTGACCATCAAAGGAAATTATTGCAGTTTATTAAAAATTGCAATAATTACCTTTGCAGGGTTAAGGGACATGGGACTATGCACCCAGACCTCTTCAGTGAGCTGAAGTAGTTTGGGTGTCTACAGTGTCCTTTAAATTTTTGTGCATTAAATGACACTGCAGTTTTTCAATTCCATCACTGCCAAGATAGTATGGGAACCCATATTCATCAATTTTAATATATTCTCTTCTAGCAGCAGAGTTAAAAATGAAACAACAACTAGCATTGAAGAGGAATGAAAAATGGTTAACTAAGCTAGCAATAATTAAAATTAAACGGTCTTGGAAAAATCCATTGTTGCAGTCACTCAGACTGTGTTGTGTGAGTAATTTCCAGCACAAGGGTTTGGTACAAGATTAAACTAAACAGACAGTTAAGCTTCATTTTACCAAACACAGCCAAATACAATAACAGCAGTCTTCGTTTTACCAAACACTTCGATTATACAATTTTTTATTATCCGAATGCCCCTGGCATTTTTTTTAAATTCGGATATTACAACCTGACTGTATCTAAACTGTTGGAAAACAAATTGTTTTGCCAATGCAATGCTTAGTGAATATTCTCCTAGGCATACAGAGCTATATATTTTATGTTACAGTGTGTCAGTCTCATGTCCTGCTTTCTACTTCTGTATTTCTTATTACATAGCTTGAAAGACCAGATGGTCAATAGGTCTGATTATAATACAAAATTCTCATGCTTTGAAAGGGTTGAACCTATTAGAAGATATTTCAGCAAACTGACCCAGAAGAGGATAGAAATAAATATATAAAAACAAGGAGGGAGTGTGTTGTTTAAGTAATCTCGCCCTAGTACTACTCATTATTTGGAACAAAGGCCTGAAGTTAGGATATATAAGAGAATCAATTGTTGAAGAATTTCTATGAGGTTTAATAGTGCACATTTTTAGGTTTTGATGGTTTTATGTTTTTAACATTTGATATATGAGTGTTTTGAAAAGTTATAATTTTAGAAATTAATCCAAGAGTATTCAATTAATTGGGATTATTAAATCAAGGTTTAAATTTAGGAACCAAGTTTTATTGGGCATTATCCCCATAAGTATATGTTAAGATTATGTACAGAATTAGTCTGCTGGTCACTTGCTTGCTGTCTAATGCCACAAGTTCTGTAATAACCCTTTCAACAACTGGCATGTTGCACAGAGCATTGTGGTGAAAATCCAGCAACTAAAGGAAGTACTAGGAACTATGTGGAAGCTGACATTGTCATCTTGCTACTATTAGCCATTTTTATGGAACAATTTATGGTGTCCAAACTGATTTCCTTATACTCATTGAAAGACTTTATTATTCCTTTTTCAAAACTATGCTGAACTATTTTCTTATTATTTTTTATTTTTGTAGAGTTAGCCGGAGAGAGAGGAAGTGTTAGCTGACTCAGGGACAGATGTAAAATGTGTGTTTTTGATGTATGTTGAGTGTGTTAAGGATAGATTCCACAAGTTTCGAACTTACCTGCATATAGAATTGAATTCTATTTTTACCTCCCCTGAGTGTAGACAGACAACATTTAATATGCAACCTCGATATTGCTTTACCTCCCATTTGCTTGAATAATTTTGATAATTTGATTGGACATTTAGATTAGTAGGCTATTTGGAAGGAATAGCAAAGAAGGTACTATAGGGAATTCTTCTTTTTATTATTCTACTTTTTGCCGCTATTTTTATCTTTGTACAATTCATGAAATTATTATTTAATTTGGTAATTACTTTTTCCCCTGTGTATATGGTTTATGTAACTCATTGTAGTTAAGTACTTACTGCAACCTGTTAGACTTATATTAAAGTCAGACGCTGGTACCCTGGAGTCCTATTTCAAGGTATGTGCATCTAGGGTGGGGTGACTGTAGTTGGAGTTTTGGCACAGGTTACCCACTTAAAGCTTCAGACAACATCATCATTAAACTATACCCTAGCCTTGGGACTGGCATTGTCTGCATGGTCAAGAAAGAATCATGTCACGCTCCGTATGGAGTCCGGCTGTGCTTGGTTCTGGCCTTAGATGTACTGGGTGGACATAATAGGCTACCCCTGTAGCCTGTTTGTGGCGTAAGTTTCCTTTATTTACCCACTATCTCTTAACCCATCCAGTTACGGGTTGCACTATGTCCTACAGCTGGTTTTGAGCCAACATATGGGAAGAGGGCACCCTAGGAACCAGCCAACAGGTACATCTCCTAGCTGTGTTTGGCCTTGATGGTTGTATCCTGATGACCCCATTCCCACTTACTTACACATGATTCCCTATGGATCTCCTAAATCTCATATGTAAATGGGTATTGTTAAATATCATCAATAAGTGGTTTCCCCCCTCGTACCAATACCCAAGCGATCTCTTTATATTTGCAAGTATTTTACAATTCACTTTTACCATTCACTTTCAACCATCCTACTCACAATTCACTACACAAACAACTGACTATAATTTACTAGCATATCTTTTTGCTAATATCTAAAAGTACATCTTCATTTAGTGCAAAGTATGCTAGCCATGAGTATACTGCATTTGGCAATTTACAGGTAATCAAAAGTTTAAGTAATTTAAAACTGCTTTTGCAGGTAATTTAGTCACAGATGCTACTTAAGGTAAACTTTTCATTCTATAAACTCAGTGGATGATAAATTCAGTTAAACTAAATACAGTCAAACTAAATACAGTGCTGGGGAAATTGAAGTTGACGTTACTGTTTACTATAATACTAGACTTGTAAAGTGTTTAATATTAGATTAAGAATTATTAAGTAAAATTAAACATATGCACAAACAAAGAGGTAGTCAAACAAACTCACCCGATTTTTCAAATTTGCCTTGATCTTTAAGTTTATTGAGAAACTTTAGTCTTTCTTTATGAAGATCAATATGGCCCACGCAGCGGAACTGGTGTTCCTTTAGTAGACTAAACACCCGCAACTGAAAACACAGTTTGCAATAGGATCAGTGCAGGGACATAATGTAACAACTTAAAAACACATAAATTTTATGTAAAAACACGGAGGCTCATATTGCTTAACCCTTTCTTTACTGTCCATCAATAGCAGCAAAGAACACAACAGTAAGAAAAAAAATGGTAACCATGGTGATAGGCCACACCCATACCAAGTCCCAGTATAATAGTCAACACCTCCCCACACATTTCCTCTTTCTTTGCTGAGCTGACCAAAGATAAGTACATGACAAATTTTCTCTCATACATACTACTATTCTCTTATTGATTTCTGGTTATTTATATTATTTATTTATTGTTATTGGAGTTTCTATTGCTCCTTTTGTTGATAGTTTCCTTTTTTTCTTTAATTTATCCAGTTGTTAAGGATTTTTTCCATGTATTTTTACATGCTTGTTTACTACTATATATTATGTTGGTTACCTTTGAGCCCAGGGTTCCAGACCTTCCTTATGTTTTATTCTGTGTATTATCCATGCTCACTTATCTCCTTATATCTTCCTCACTACCCTTTGGCTCCATTTTCTCCCTCTCTCCGTGGCGCCCTTTTGCGCCTGTTTCCCGTTCTGTTCGGCTGTTTGAAAGAATTCTAACCAGTTCGGCAAATTCTTCACGAACACAGGCCATTCATTTGTTTTTCTAGCACTTAGCTTCATTCGTCTGTTTTGCCGCGTTCGACTACTTTTTAGTCGGTCAGTGCATTCACCTGTTTCCTATTCATTCCTTTCGTCTATTTGTCCAATTGAATTTGTCTCTTTTTTGCCGAACGTTTCGGCTCTTTAACTTGACGAATTGACTGTATTTTTGGCCGCGAATCTCGCGAGATTGCCGGCGGCCATTTTCTGACCCGGAGGAACTCCATGGCTGGGTGCAGAGGGCTATCTGCATTGCGAGCAGCGTAAACACTTCCCTGTCCATTGAAAGGCGTAAAGCTATTCTGTTCAAGATCGAACCCAAACTGACCAACCACGCCCTCACGGGCAAGGACGCCCAGGGCCTTTTACTTGGGGACTCCTTTATTAAGGACCAGGGACGCTTTGTGGGTGCCTTTACAGCCCTAGATAAGGCCCAATCTTCCATGAAGAGGGTGTTTCAGGGGCGGGTCTCTACCAGGGCCAGCAGATTCAGGGGTCGTCTGTCCGGCCATTCCAATTACCATGCCCGTGGATCGGGACGAGGCTCCTACACTCAGAGAACACCCTACCAGTCTCCTTTCTTACCCTCTTTCGGAAGACCATGGCGTTCCAGAGGGAACCCTAGTTCCAGACGCCCTTACGGTAAGCTTACATCTACCTCATGTTTCTTCCAATATGTGTGTAGGGAGCAGACTCTGTCATTTTTTCCACACCTGGTCAGCCATCACCTCAGATGTCTGGGTTCTGACCACAGTTCGGGGGTTTCACATCGAAATGGTCGACATTCCTTGTCACGTTCCCCTACTTCGCCCTATTTTGCTTTCAACAACCGACCGCGCCTTGATAGAGGCGGAACTAACGGCCCTCCACGCAAAAGGGGCGAAAGAGCTAGCCCCGGTGTCCTCCACAGGGGTGATAAGCAACATTTTCCTGGTAGAAAAGAAAAGCGGACAAATGCGCCCAGTTATCAACCTCCGTGCCATAAACACCCTGGTGCGCTATTGTCACTTAAAAATGGAGGGCATCCACCTCCTGCGAGACTTACTCCTTCGGGGAGACTGGATGGCAAAGTTGGATTTGAAGGATGCCTACCTGACCGTCCCAGTGGCCGAGTCATCCAGGGACCTGTTAAGTTTCCTCTAGAATGGAGACACCTGGTGCTTCACGTGCCTCCCCTTCGGACTGTCATCAGCCCCTTGGTGCTTCACGAAACTGATGCGCCCCACCATGGCTTGGCCGTGCAGTCGGGGAGTCTGGCTAATGGTCTACTTAGATGACATCCTCATCACGGCACAGGATTGTTCGCGATCCGGAGTTTTGCAAACAGGACTGCCAGCGCATGCATGTGCCTGGACAACGTCTTAGCGGTCTGCTATGTCAACCACATGGGTGGCACTCAATCGGCAATCCTGGCCCGCTTGGCAAAGGACTTCTGGGCCTATTGCTTGGACAGGAACATGGTGGTCCAGGAAGAATACCTTCCTGGGCTCCACAACACTCACACGGACTGGAGTTCACGCTGTCATCTGGACAAAAGCGATTGGAAATTGGATGTGGGAGTATTCTTCGCTATATCATCTATATAGGGTTCTTTTGCCATCGACCTCTTCGTGTCCTTGCTCGAAACCCAATTGCCCTGGTTCTACAGCTGGTGCCCGGATCCAACGGTGGAGGCAGTGGACGCCTTCCTACAAGACTGGACCGGGTCACTCCTCTACGCCTTTTCCCCGTTTGCCTTGATCCTTCAGGTCCTGCTCCAACTTCGCCGCCAAATGGCTGACCTGATCCTACTAACCCCATTCTGGGGCACCCAATCCTGGTTCTCACAACTCCTGGAACTGGCGTACCCAGACTGCTGCCGTCTCTACCGAACCTCCTCCTTGACCCATTGGGCCTCCAGCATCCCCTCCTAGCGGACAGGTCATTACTGTTGCTCGCGTGGAGGATTTCTGGAGTCCCTGGGAAATCCAAGAGGTTTCGGACGCAACTCGACGCCTCCTGGCTGACGCATGGGCTCCTGGGACTAGACGATCATATGGGACCGCTTGGAGAGCTTGGACTGGCTGGTGCCTGGCTCGGAACTTGGATCCTGCTTCAGCACCTCGGCATAGCGCACGATTAATTTGTACAGATCGGCCATCTCCTCGGCTCACCAAGGATTTGACGGCTGCCCAGCAGGCCTACATCCGTTAGTGTGCCGCTTACTTAGGGGCTCACGCCTGTCGCGCCCCCCTAGACCTCGTTACTCTACTACATGGGACGTTTCCTGCGTTTTGTCGCTGTTCTCCTTCTGGCCGCCTAATGTTGGTCTCCCTGTTCTATCTCATTTCATGCAAACGGGTATCGGATGTTCGTGCCCTGGACTATGATGCTAGGTCTTTCACTCCGGACGGGGTGACGTTTAACATCTCCAGACGTATCAAGACCGCTATTCGGTCAGTTTCTTATCCGAGCTTTCCTGGTACTCCGGCCCTATGTCCAGTGGCCTGCTTACGGGAATATGAACTTCGAACAAGTGCACATCGTGCAACGTCGTCTTCCCAGCTCTTTCTCTCGCTTTGTCGCCCCTTTTCCCCTGTGTCCAGTTCTACATTGGCTTGCTGGGTGAAATGGGTGATGTCTCTGGCCGGCGTGGATACGTCCATCTTCGGTGCCCACTCAGCCCGAGGGGCATCAGCCACGTCCATGGTGAATTCAGGTGCACGTCTGGAAGACCTGATGAGGCTGGCCAACTGGTCCCGCGAATCCACTTTTCGTGAGTTTTACTTTCGACCTCTGCCTCACGTTTTTTCTCTGGTTATTGATCAGCTTTAAACTTGTAATATGAGCCACCGTGTCTTGACATAAAAATTACATGATTTTGCTATTTCATGATGAAAAGTCATGATTTTATGAAAGACACTGAGGCGAGTATTGTCCCACCCTTCTATGTTATTTCTCTGATTTACCCCACCCGGCTGTTTATTCTCTCCTAAAGGTTTTCCAGGGTTGGTAGGTATTCATTATGCGCTCTCTGTTTTGTATAGTTTAAGCCGTTTATTAACATGTTCATGTTACATGATTATCCGATATGCCTATTTTGAATTATGCACAGTGTGTTGCTTCTGTCTAGTTATAAAATTATGTCTTGTCATGCACACTTTGGTTTAAGTACCGATTTAACCGTTCGACTCCTGGTCTTTTGTGTTTTCACAGGTTGATTCGATGTTGATCAAGGGTCTTCATCACTTCTCTCTTGGCTTCACCACGTGGCCAGGAAGTTTATGGACAGTGCTGTGATGGGCCCCTCACTGTTGGAATCCTGTTTATTGATGGATCAGTCCCAGTTTCGTTAAGGTTCCTGATCGGAGTCCGGCTGAATTTCGGGTCGCCAGTTCTATTTGGTTTGGACTGTTTCATTGTTCCTGTTTTGTGGTTATTGTGTCGCATCTCCAAAGAAAGAGGAAATGTGTGGGAAGGTGCTGACTATTATACTGGGACTTGGTGTGGGTGCGGCCTATCACTATAGTTACCATTTTTTCTTACTGTTGTATTCTTTGCTGCTATTGGTGGACAGTAAAGAAAGGGTTAAGCAATACTCGCCTCCGTGTCTTTCATAAAATCATGACTTTTTGTCATGAAATAGCAAAATCATGTAATTAAGTAACAGTCTTTCTAGCACAAAAAAAGAAATACAAATATGAACACATCCTGCACTTGTATAGGATTGCTAAACATGAATGTAAGAACTCATTATAGTCCATAATTATCCAAAATAAATCAGTGGTTTATTTCATAGGAATGGATTGGAGCTGCTGCAAAACTGAAATGTTCTGTTACTGCTATGTTGAGATATTGTGCATATGCTTATAGATGAAATTCTACTCAAAGACTTCCTAGATCATTAAGAAGATGAAAGGAGGCATTGACTAGTCAGGTTTGGTCAAGTGGCAAGTCGTGCAGCAACTGACTAGTCAGGTTTTGTCAGGTGCTTTGCCTGGCAAGGATGCTAAATCAGATTTTTAAAATGGTATACAAGTCTTTTAAAACCCGTTAAATTGCCTGGTGAGGATTCCTCCTATACAACTACTTTTGCAAAGAGGATCCTGCCCAAAACCTCCCTCACCTAACCGTACTAGGGTGTCAGTTGTATATACATTTATCATTATGTATACTCCACATCTGACAATACAAATCAGATGTACCGTAATTTTGTAGATTATTTAATTATTTAAAAATTTTGTAAACTACTGCCAATACATATCTCATGTTTAATGAATTTAAATCTCTAACTCCACAAACATTTTAAAATGAATAACTACAGCCTTGAAATAATTAGAGCCGGTCATGTTTATTGACAGTTTATCGGCCACAAGTCATTTATCAGCTCAAATCAATTAAAGCAGGATGGGCACGGTCTGGGGACTTTGCAGAATTTAAAAAGACCCCCAACTGTGCCATTGCAGCTGGCGGTCCAGTAGCCATGGGGTCAGGAAAAGGTGAGTTCAATTTAGTCAAACCTGTCCCTTTTGTGTGTCACTATCTTCTTCCGCTTCAGCCAGGAACTGATGTCACTGCTGAACTCTCATGCATGCACGTAAGTATAGCATTGAGGTCCATAAGAGAGAGAGCCAATTCCTTGCATCGGAGACACTTTTTGAAAGCAGTAGCTGCGCCCAGTGTCATGAAGTGTCAGGTGGAGAAAAAATACTGAGACAAAGTTTGACAAAGTACCTTGAATCAATATATTTCTTGACTGGGTTGGAATTTCAGTTTAATTCCTAAACAGTCAAAATTAGAATTTTGGAAAGATTTTATAAAATGTTAGGGGGGGTGACAGTGCTGCTTAAACTTATCACAGTTAAAGGCTTATCAGAAGCCAATAAATATGAGTACAAATACTGAAACCGACACCTATACTAGGGCTCAAAATTTCCACTCACCAATAGCCTTTAGCAAGCGGAAATTTAGCACTGATGAAAAGAAATTCAGTTTATTAGATTTTAAAAATAGCTCCCACTGGCACCTCATGGCGATCCCCTCCATGTTTTTTTAATTTAATATCTCTTATCTGTTGGCCACGAGCGTCCACCTCCAAGATCACTGACCACCCCACCCCCTATTCTTTATTTATGAGCACTTAACCAATGCCCTTAATTGGGAGCATGAGGGTATCTGGCACAGGCCCCCCCCCGTATATTATTAGCAATAAGGTATCAATAGCCATTCAGCTGATAGTTTTTTGGTTGCAGTAGGAAGCCCTTTCCAAGTATATAATCCCTAATACTAAAAGACAGATCATATTGATCTTTAGCTCTTTTTTTTTTTTACTAACAGTAAAATTAAAAAAGTCTAATAAATGTCTGATAAATGTGCTTTCAATGGATATTTATTGGTGGTTTTATTTCAAGCAGCAGACCCATATACCTGGTTCTGGTGCGTGAATTTTATCTGGCATTAAATCCAGCCAGAATTAGATTTTTTTTTTTTAAAGTTGATAGTTATTGTCTGTTTTTAGCCAATAAAATTAAACCGAGCCCTATGTTAAAATATACATTCACAAACAATATGTATGTTAGAAAGAAAGTAAAGCTAGGAAGAGAAATTATACTTTTTTTCCAAATTTTATTGCACCACCTGAATTTCTGTTCGTGATCATTTTGCAAGAAAATATTGATACTGGTACACTTACATAAACGCCTATGAATTTAACAGGAATTAACCAGGAATTGATATGCAATATATTTATGAAGAATATCTGTCCACTATATATGAAAGGAAAAAAAATACTTAAATTCAATAAATAATAGTAACAAATAAAAAATGCAAATATTAAAACTATTTATTAAAACATGTCTTACCTGCCCATCTGTGCAGCCTGTCACCAAGTGCTTATTCTCTACATCAATGTACAGCCTCAAAAGAGGAAAAGCTGTCATGAAAAACCAACATTAAAATTTTCTACTAAAATTTTATAAAGAAATCAATGTATTACGCCATAAAATCACAGAGGAGCATTATGTGTGTGCGTGCTTTCCAAATGATTTTTTTTTTGTCAATTATTTTTTATTGAAAGGTTTTCATTTTTAAAAATAATAATCATTGTAAAACAATGGAATATATGGAATAAAGAAAACATATAAATCAAAAAAAACAAAGAAACAGGGGGGAAAATATCCATCCATTCTAAAATTGCTAACATATGCTTTATGAAAAAAACGACAGTGTCAAATAAGGCATAACAGCATTTTATACTTACTGGCGATAAATAGTGTACAAACAGAACAAGAGTAAAAGGAGAGGCACATAAACGACAATTCAGCAAAAAATTCATCATAAAGAGTATTTTTGTTTGACATGTTTAAGACCGCAGCCAAAAGTTGTGATCAAAACAAAACGTAAACAAAACCTGGCATTTGCGCTGTATGTCTGTCCAACCGTGATTCACCTCTTTCATATTAAATGCACCCACACTTATTATATATCATTTTATTCAGGGGAAACAAAGCCTTCGTTTAATATCAAACATTTAGGTATGGAACATAATTTAATATGAAAAAAATATTTTAAAAAATGGGAGAAAATAAGAATTAAAAAAAAAAAAATTCTACGTGACAATTTAACTGTGAATGTCAAAATACTGTTTGCTTTTACTGCAGTAACATACACATATTTGTATTCAGCGATGTCTCACGTGTAAAACAGTACCTCCTATGTACAGGTTTTATGGTGTTTTAGGAAGTTACAGGGTCAAATATAGCGTGTTACATATTTCAGTTTTTTCAGATTGAAATTTGCCAGATTGGTTATGTTACCTTTGAGACCATATGGTAGCCCAGGAATAAGAATTACCCCCATGATGGCATACCATTTGCAAAAGTAGACAACCCAAGGTATTGCAAATGGAGTATGTCCAGTCTTTTTTAGTAGCCACTTGGTCACAATTAGTGTTAAAAAAATATTTTCCGCATTTTTTCCTTAAGCATTACATTTGTGCTGGGCATTTTGTATATTTGATATGTTCCACTATGGTCAAACACCCCTAATTATGCTCAGCTTAATCTTCTGAGTAAAACAATACCCCCAATGTATGTCTTTGACACTATTTGGTGACGCTACAGTGCCATAAAGGAGACCTGACCATTTCAGTTTTTAGAGTAGAATTTTGAGAGACGGATTTGCAGGGCTTATGTTTCAATTTTATTTCCAGGCAGCAGGGGGAGTACCTGTCATTACAGGCACTCCCCCTGCTGGCAATGCCTTGGACGGCTATGCCGTCCATGTGATCGCAGGGTCCTCGCAATCACATGGCCCAGGGGGGCCGAAGAGGACTCCCAGGGCTCCAAGGTAAGTACCCATACCGCGGTCACTGGCGTGGGTTTGCCGGTGACCGGGTAAGTACAAAAGATTTCAGGGCGTTCTATGCCGTCCTGCGGCGTTTAGAGCCATCTAAATAAGGACGGCATAGAACGCCCTGCGGTCTTAAGGGGTTAAAAAACATTAAAAAAAGAAAAAAAAAGAAAAAATATATATATTTTTCACAGTTTTGGCAATAATAGTGTGTGTATAATATGTCCAGCTTAGGAAAAGTAATTCAAAATAAATTTATTTAGGTTTCTTGTTTTTCAAAGTGCATAATATGTAAAGGATTTCAGCTTATTTTAAAAGTTACAGGTCACAAAATACAAGGAGTAATATAAAATTTAAATGTGAAAAAAATTGCTACACAAAAGTATATATTTAAATAAAGAAGACATCACAGGCTATTTATTTAAGGGTATTTTGACACTTTTTACATAGCCTTTTTCCCACCAATCTCTGCTACATATTGTAGTAAAATTGTGTTTTTTCTGTTTTTTGAAATACACACATGTAACAAGGTTTTTTAAATGTGTATTTTGTAAAGCTGCTGTGTGCTATTCCTGGTCAAAATCCCATTTTGTGTTCAGCAACATCTGCTGAGAACAACAATACCCCCATTGTATGCCTTTGCCACTATTTTGGGAAGCTACAATATAATATGAAATATAAGAAGCCAGACTATTTCAGTTTCTACAGTTAGAAAATTCAAAGATGGATTTAATGGACCTATGTCTTATTTTGGGGCATTATAGTAGTTTGGTTGTTCAAATGACCACACAAAGGCCTTCCATTCGTGAAAGTAGACACTCCATGGTATCTCATATGGCATATATTTTGCCTTAACGGGTCACCATTTATTCACCATTATATGTCAAAATTTGTGTTAAAAAAATATTTTCCGCATTTTTTCCTTAAGCAATACATTTGTGCTGGGCATTTTGTATATTTGATATGTTCCACTATGGTCAAACACCCCTAATTATGCTCAGCTTAATCTTCTGAGTAAAACAATACCCCCAATGTATGTCTTTGACACTATTTGGTGACGCTACAGTGCCATAAAGGAAACCTGACCATTTCAGTTTTTAGAGTAGAATTTTGAAAGACGGATTTGCAGGGCTTATGTTTCAGTTTGGGCCATTATAGCAGTTTGACAGTTTCAAAAACCGCAAAAAAGGCCTACCATTTTAAAGTAGACACCCCAGGGTATTTCCAAAGGCCCATTTTGAACCTTAGGGTGGAATCATTTTTTCACTAGTGAGTACCAAGTCTAGTAGTAGTAAGCATTTTCTCTGCCTTTTTGACACACACTGAGATTTTACTGCATAGTTTACAATCCTTAGGTGTGCTACGGCAGTATAACGCTTCATATGTCACTCAGCTATGTCGTCTGAGTACAGCAATACCCCTGTGTGTACCTTTCCCAGGTATATGTGGATGTTGGAGGGGCAAATTTGAGACTCTGCAATTTCAGGTCTGTTTCAAACTTTGAATTTTTACGCCGGGTCCATGTCCCATTTTGGGGCATTTGACAGGTTGAGAATTCAAACTTCCCCCACAAAGGCCTACCATTTTTTACAGAAGACACCCCAGGGTATTTCAAAAGGCCCATTTTGAACCTTAGGGTGGGATCATTTTTTCGCTAGTGATTACCAAGTCTAGTAGTAGTAAGCATTTTCTCTGCCTTTTTGACACATACTTTGAGATTTTACTGCATAGCTTACAATCCTTAGGTGTGCTACAGCAGTATAACGCTTCATATGTCACTCAGCTATGTCGTCTGAGTACAGCAATACCCCTGTGTGTACCTTTCTCAGGTATATGTGGATGTTGAAGGGGCAAATTTGAGACTCGGCCATTTCAGGTTTGTTTCAAACTTTGAATTTGCATGCTGGGTCCATTCCCATGTTGGGTCAAACTCTGAGGCACTGTCTGTCACCTCTGAATCCGCTGTCAGAATTCTCTAACTGTACTTCCTAAGCATTTTAAACTTTTTACACAAGAACTTTAACAAAACAATGTTATTTAATTTTTTTGTTGTTTTTTTTAATTTGTATTTCTACCCGTAGCATACGCACTAAACTCCCCAATTTCCCAGGAACTATCATCCACCCCAATTAACTAAATAAAAGGTAAAAAATATATATATATATATCAGTGGTTAAATAACAGAAGAACTACAACAAGAATATTAATTGTATTGAGAATTTATTGGCTCTGAGTATGAAATAATTTAAAACAGTTCCCAATACAAAGGCCAGGCTGAGAGGGACAATCAGGGCAGTAGAAACTGGTCTCCGTTCGAATGCCTCTCTGGTAACACAGCCTGCACCTTTTCTGGGGGGTCTTTTTTTTGGGGGTTGGTGGTATCTGAAAGCAGAAGTGACCTGTCTGAATATCTCTGCTGCTAGGCCCTGCTGATGGCTCCCCACTGTGGCACTCAGTGAGCAGCACAGAAATGAGCTGAAACTGAAATGTAAGAAAAGTACATTTCAGCTGAGGATTTGCCTTTTTGAAAAGGATGAATGCATTGTGAGCAGCCATATGCATTAAATAAATGCCCACTTTCTTATACCAGGCCCTGGTCTTTCTCATTATCAGATATGGCTGCAGCAGTTGATCAGACAGGTCAACTCCCCCCATGTGTTTATTGTATTGCTTAATGCAGACAGGCAGCCGTCTTGTTTCCTTTCTGCCACGAACTGCGACCCTGCGTGTGTGTTCACTGTGCATGGTAGTCAGTATGAACACCTTTTGAAAAGGATGAATGCATTGTGAGTAGCCATTTGCATTAAATAAATGCCCACTTTCTTATACCAGGCCCTGGTCTTTCTCTGCCAGAGCCTTGGGGAAGCCAGTGCGTGTCTTGCGGATAGTGCCGCAGACCACAGTCTCAAAACAATATAGCATTTTTTGGAGGGCTATGCTATTGTAGTAATTATCAAGGTAGAGGTGGTACCCCTTGTTCAGTAGCGGGTTCATTAGATCCCAAACTATTTTTCCGCTAGTCCCAACTACATCAGGGCAACCTGGGGGATCCCGGTGGCTATCTTTACCTTCATATATTCTGAAGGTATAAACATACCCACTGCTACTTTCACATAACTTGTATAGCTTGATGCCATACCGGGATCTTTTGGCTGGGATGTATTGCTTGAACCCCAGTCTACCCTTGTATTTCATTAGGGACTGGTCAATACATATATTCTTTTGGGGAGTATAAATTATGCCAAATTCTTTATTAAAATGGTTAATTAGGGGGCGGATTTTATAGAGTTTGTCATACTGCGGATGATCTTTGGGGTGGCACTTCGAGTTATCATTGAAGTGCAGAAAACGCAGTACTGTTTCGTATCTGGGCCTACTCATGGTCTGAGAGAAAATGGGAGTACTGCATACTGGGTTTTTGGACCAGTACATTCGGATGCTGGGCTTTTTTATAATTCCCATTAGCATGGTTAGTGCCCAGAACTGTTTTAACTCTGGCACACTGGTGGGGTACCAGCTCCGTTTTGTGGCAAGGTGACTTGTTGCATTTTGTGCCAGATACTGCGCTGCATAAATATTTGTTTGTGTAACTATCTGCCCTAAAAAATCATCCCCAAGGAACAGCTCCATAAAATCCTAGGAGTTATAGCTGGTCACGTCTCCCTGAATACCAGGAGTCGCAGTGAACAAAGGGATGTCGGGGACAAAATTGTTAGGGGGCACCCAGATATCAGCGCCAGGAGCAGTGCCAGGGGTATCGTCACTTTCTTCATCTGTGTCTGGCACATAGTCACCCTCTGCACTCTCTGAGGCAGTGTCGGTTGCCTCTAAGTCGGCTGCTAATATATTATATGCCTCCTCGGCACTAAACCTTCTAAGCACGGTGAAAGCTTAAAATTAACTTTAACTAAATAACGTATTTTTTGTTTTGTTTTTTTAACTTTTTTTTATACTTTTTTTTTTCTGAACTTTTTTTAATACTTTTTTTAAACTTTTTTAAAACTCTTAAAAACTTTCTAAAACTTCTAAAAACTTTTTAAAAAATGAACCCCTGTGGGTAAAAACAGGAATCAGATCACCGTGCTGACACCAAGCGAAGCAGAAATGCTTTGACTTAAAATAAACTACTTTTTTTTTCTCTTTTTTCCTTTTTTCACTTTTTTTTTATACTTTTATAAACTTTTAATAACTTTCTAAAACTTTTAATAACTTTCTAAAACTTTTCAGCTTCCTAGCTACACTAATGCTAGATTCCCCAATTCCCCCTAGCTTCAATCAACCCCAGCTAACTAATTAACTGAAAATAATAGTAAAAAAAAAAAAAAAATTAAATATATTTAACCCCTTAGGGTTAAAAAGAAAATAAAGTTAACCCTGAGGATTAAAAAAAAACCGCTGATCTCAGTAAAGTACTGTGATCATTATTGTGATCACTGCTGCCAGTGATCAAAGGGTTAAACCCTTGTTAATTTTCACAGGTAAAGGAGGTAAAAAAAATTTTTTAACTTTTAAACACTTTGTGTCTGTCAGGGACACAAAGTTTCAAACGATCCGTCTCTCTCCACTTCTAAACACACACAGAGGTGGAGGGAGGAGGATCAGAATTCCCAGCAGCACTGTGATCGCTGTGACTGACTGTCACAGCGATCACATGTGCTGGGACAGCGCTACAGGCTGTTGCTGGGCTTCCTCAAACGCCGAGGTACCCAGCAACAGTGTTAACCCCACGATCGCCGCGATCTGGCGTTAACGTTAGTAATTTACGGAAATTTTCCGTCAAGCGTCCTTAAGGGTAGGTCTGCCTTGACGGAAAATTTCCGTCCAGCGTCGTTAAGGGGTTAAAGGACCACTATAGTGCCAGGAAAACATACTCATTTTCCTGGCACTATAGTGCCCTGAGGGTGCCCCCACCATCAGGGACCCCCTCCCGCCGGGCTCTGGGGAGAGGAAGGGGCTAAAATCTTACCTTTCTCCAGATCGGGCGGGGAACTCTCCTCCTCCTCTCCTCCTTCATAGCGACGTCATCGGCTGAATGCTTTCCTATGGACGCTGGCATCTTTTCACTGTGATTTTCACAGTGAGAAGCATGCAAGCGCCTCTAGCGGCTGTCAATGAGACAGAAACTAGAGGCTCTAGAGGCTGTATTAACCACATTATAAACATAGCAGTTTCTCTGAAACTGCTATGTTTGTAAAAAAATAAAAAAATAGTTAACCCTAGCTGGACCAGGCACCCAGACCACTTCATTAAGCTGAAGTGGTCTGGGTGCCTATAGTGGTCCTTTAAGGGGTTAATGATTCTGTTGTGTTTGATGGCAATCTGAACTGCATCTCATAGCACTTATTTTCTAAGGCCAGTGTTAATACCTCTTTAATAGAAGGAACTACATCAGATCTCCAATAACGTGGTATTACGATAATGGTCGCTATCAAGACGTGGCATACCATTATCTTATCCACTTTAGTAACGTTTTCAGGAAATGACTTGAATAAACATAGTTCTGGAGTCAAAGTCACAACAGAAGGAGTGATATCCCAGATTATTGTATGTACATTATTCCAAAATAATTGTAAATGTGGACAATGCCACCACATATGGGAATATGTGCCTGTTTGCCCACAGCCACGCCAGCAGAGATTTGTAGAATTGGGCATATTTTCTGGAGCCTGGATGGAGTCAGATACCACTGATATAAAACTTTATAGTGGTTCTCCAAATGAGCCGAACACTGGGTGATACCTTTCAAATTTAAATAAATTGCCAACCAGTCATCAAGAGACATTTCTCTCTGGAGATCCCTCCCCCACGCGACTATGTAATCCAAATTGGTTTGGGGCCTAGCATTAATATAGTAATAACATAATGATATACTACGTTTCCTTCCTGGGTTAATATATTTTTTTTCTATTTGGGACTTCTTTAAATTAGTATATTTTTGGTCAAGTATTGGGACTTCAAATATTTCACTTAATCTGGTAACTACAATCTCATATTTAGTGGCATCTGAATCTTCTAAATCATGTTTATATCAAAAACTAGATCACATATATAAAAAAAATATCAACATATCTAAAACTATCAGACTATTATAAAATTAAAATGTCTATCATAATAAAAATGAATGTTACAAATGTATCCAAAAATAGTAAATCACTTGGAAAGCGTATAGAACAATATCAAAGTCAGTCTTTCATGTACAGGTGAGTGAAGAAAAAAAAAGAATAAGAAATGCACTATGACTTTTGTATGATCCCCACATGAGGATATCTGGCTTCCTATTTTAGTAAAGTGCTCAATGTGAGGCTTTCAACCAGGTAAAGCAGCCTGAGCCAATAAACACCCCACTCAAGTGTCTTGTAAGCTTGTGGACAGTCTTGTAGTGTATTTGTGGAGGAGCAAAATAATGTTTGCTCAGTCCACAGGGCTCAGGTGGTATGTTCTCCACCAAAGAAATGAGTGTTCAGGCTCCAAAGAAAGGATCAGGGTGGGTCCAAGGATATAGTATAAATAACTACTTTTTAACAGACTAACATATAAAAACAAATAAAATGGTAAATTTTATAAAATAGGCGCTACCCCCTCCTCCCATTACACGTATCTTCTATCAGACCGGAACAGAGAGACTCTGTTTGAGCTGCCTATTACTTTCAACAGTATGCGCTAGAAACCTGGTACCTATATATTTTAAATACAAATAATTACCTGATAATACTGCTGACTGGTACAACAAGGATTTGTTGCAATAGTCCCACACCTGCAATAAGCACAGAATGTTTGATCATTTACATTTTTTGTAATTATTCTAAATAATATAAAGACATTCTTTCACAAATTCCACGTTATGTAGTAACTCAGCCTTATGAGTGATACAGTTAAAACAGGTGTCGGACACAGCTAATTTATTACAAGGATTACATAAAATAGAAATCTTTTAGGACAATCATTTATTCTTTGGAAACATAGGAATGTCCAAAAACAGCAAGCTATGGTGAACTAAGAACCAACTAACAATCATACCAAAATAGTTAAGCACAATAAAAAAAAAAGTAAAAAGCTGTACAAAAGCAGATATATTTGTTTTCAGCATAGCTAGTGTCCTGTGCTATTAATGTCAGCCTCCTCTGACCTTTATAACAACTTTTCAGATTACAATTCTGAGAACAAACTAATCTCTGCAGACCCTCTAAAGATGAAATGTTAGATGGTACTATGTTTTGCCCAGGAACTGGGTGCAGACTGATCCAGCAGGCACTCTGTCATGGACCACAGGCCCAACAGCCATGGACCAAGGCTGACAGGGGAGATCAAAGAATCTTCCAAGCTGACCCCATCAGGGCTACTTGAGCTACTAGAAATGGGGATCCACAGCCTGTGGGGAGATCAAATATCTTCCTCACTGGCCAGCCAACATAATGCTGGGAGGGAGAACTAGGTCTGCATCTTCTCAGATGCAGATCAAGTTCTCTGTTTTTCATACTCTGTCACAGTGTGTCACCACTCTGATACATTCCCCTGGAAGAAGTCTGTGCCCACTGGGGGTTGCAGTCAAGTTGAAACACCCACTGCAACACCAGTGTACAGCATATCCTCCATCCTAGCCTAAGGATACATATAAAATGTTATTTTTTGCTTTGTTTTTAATAGTTACAGCCTACACAATATAACCCATATTCTCTCCACATACTATAGAGCATTTTCAAGAGCTTTTCAACTTGGCTCTCTAAATAGGCTGCCCTGGTGTGTCACCAAATTTACAGACACACTTTAGGAGGTGTGCGTCTGTGCATACGGGAATGAGAGGCACTTGAGCTGTAGTTCTCCCTCCTTAGAGCTGTCACGATAACTCTTCAGCTCCTGATGGCTTTATGTTACGGTAGCCTAATTAATAGTGTACTCTCGTGTATGTGGGTGGACAAAATGGGGACCATGGAAGATCCTGCAAGACTGCAGGATCTTTTATAGATAATCTAATGCTTACACAATAAGGTGCATAGGCCTCTACACAATAGAGTGCAAAGGATGCTTATTCCGATCAACCTTCCTAACCAGTGGCTGATGGGAAATTAAAGAATATAAACAGTATTACGTGAAACAAAGTAGTACCTACTTTGTCTCATTCATATATACAGCAAAGTTCAAAAGTGACAGTGCCACAAAAGGAACAAAAAAATGTTGCCAATTAATTATGGCTGATTGCTTTCTGACAAAGCTAAAGCAAAAGAAAACGCTTTTTTTAAAAATATTTTTTCGCCTTTCATCCTTATATAAACAATTTTTCTCAACAATTAGTATATATACTCTATGGTGTAGCTCATTAACGTGCTGTCAGCACAGTTATCTCTTACTTTACTTTATTTATTACTTTCTATCTCGCCTTTCTTTTACCCTCTAGCAAAGCTCCTTTCTAGAGATTGATCATTATATATCGTACACAATTAGATATCAGAGTACCACATTGTACTTTCAGTATCATAGGTGACTTTTGACTCAATGATACATGTTCAGGGATGTACCCTCAGCATTCCTATACACATATTCTCAGAGCGCCAACAGTGCGCCGTTTAGAACTTTGAGGTGCCGATTCATGTATATATCAATCTATACATACTAATATATATATATATATATATATATATATATATATATATATCAGGACATACAGGCTGCACGATTCGTTTTTGAGTATTCACTACTATCTCTTATCCTTTCGTGCATCATCGGTGGCATTTGTATATATATTTTTTCACCCTCTCTTTTTGCGCAGACGTGCGCTACTATTGGGTTTTTGTACATGTGCTTAGAAATCAGAGCCTATCTTATTATATATACACTGATATTTTGTTTTTATATTTACCTTTGGTGTTACGTTAATTTTGAACACCTTACCTTTCTTTGTTGTTATCGACTTATAATAAACTTGTTTTTTGTTTTCTGGACCCTGTGGTCCTTTTAGACGAGCCTGTATTTCATATCCTTGATATAGAAGGTCCAGGCTCAAACTAGTCCTCTCCCTACTTTTTAGGTACACGTCTCTCCTGTTTTGTATCCATTTTCACTAGGGGTTGCCCCCCTGTTCTCTGTGTACCTTGGCTGTATTCAAGAAAGTTTTCAAATACAGTTGGTACAATTCCTTGGTCTCGGGGGTGGAGTTGTGGTTCTGTTTAATGTGTCAAGGGTTCCCTTTTGGTATTTCGGTTCCCTGCATGGGCATGTTTTGGGTCCGTTTGTTGCGGGTCCTGCGTGCTCCTTGGGTGTGATCTTGTGTGTTGGGCCTGCTCATGTGTTGCCCAGTCAAGCTCCTTTGTGGGCCATCTGCCTCAGTTTGTGCCAGGGATTTCCTCCTGTCCTCGTGGCATGGGTTTGGGGTCCTAATGTGTGGCCTGGTGTTTAGGGGGTTGTGTTGCTTTGGGGTCTCACGCTAGGGAGGGTTCGTTCAGCCACAGGTCCCAAATTTTATAGAGTTGATGAGATGTTTCGTGGATCTTTGCTGAGAGCCTATCCATCTCCATGGCCTCCCTGGTTTTGTGTATGACTACAGCTAATGTGGGTATATTGGGGTGCCCCAGAGTTCTGCTATTGCTCGTCGAGTTGCTAAGGCCAGTCTGTTCGTGAGTTTGTTTTGTACTCTGGTCAGGAATTCCCATGGCCTGGATAGGAGCCAGATCCAGGGGTCTAGGGGTATATCTGCATGGAGGAGGTTGGAGATCAGGTGTGCCACTTCTGTCCATAGTGGTGTCAGCTTGGGGCATTGCCACCAAAGGTGTATATATGTGCCTCTATGTCCGCACTGTTTCCAGCACAGGTCTGAGTCTGTCTTTACCATGTGAAACAGCCGTGTAGGTGTTAGGTATCATCTCAGCATGGTTTTGTAAGCATGTTCTTTATGATTTACGCATATGGATATGGATGCTGTGGCCTCCCATATCTCCTGCCAGTCTGTTGGGCCATCTGGTGGGCCCAGGACCCTCTCCCAAGCAGCCACATTTGCCATCTCTCCCGGTGGTTGGTTGGTGATTAATAGTGTGTAATTATCAGTGATCTGTCCCTTATGGGTTGGGTTGTGCATGTTCTTTCGAAAGTTGTAAGTCTGGTGGTGGCTGCTTTAAATCTTACACTCAAGTGTAGCAAAAATACAAGTTCAATCTTAGAGTGATTTAATCTTTAGTCAACACATTTTAGCGCACATTAATGTTACCTTAAATGTTCTATCTTCAGAGATTGACACAATTCGATTGTATTCCCAAAACTCAGCAGCTGTTACTGGACCCAAGTGTCCTGATAATTCTGCTATTACCTCTTCATGCTGTTATAGAAAAAAATTTAAGTTACCAAAGGACATGTAATATGCAGTTTATACTAGTGGAACATTTGCTAATTGGTTTCCTAAGTGCATTATGATCCATTGAGTCTGAACGGTTGATGGTATGTGACATTGGTAATGATCTAAAATCCTGATTTCTCCATAGCATTCACTAAACCAAGGATGTACATAAAACACACATATAAAATCAGAAATTAAAATGTGACACTCATTGATTAAATGTATATTAAATATAGTTTTGCATATTGTCATAATACTCAGGAAGATAGTTCTAAGGGACTCAAAACCAAAACATTCCCAACAGCCCAACTTGAACACAAGCAATTTACATTATTACTTACTAAATATATTTATTACTTGGCATACATATATATAGTGATGAAGCATTACTAGAAATATGTTTAAGATTTCAACTGACCTCTTCAATCAGTGATCATGCCCCATGGCTCATACAAAGTTCTTAATTAGCTGATTAAATTGCATGCATGATAGTGCATTGATTTATTTAACACAAACAGTGAAAAGGGCTAAACATACGTTGTCTTGAAACAGCATATTGAATATTTTAGATTTAGTATGAGCTGAATATTTCAGATAAAATGGATACTTCCACAATGACGGAGAGGAAGAGAATTATGATGGAAAGGGAGGAAAGGGAAGGAAGAAATCTCCACCCGAGAGCTTTAAGAGACACGCTAAGCAAGTTAATTACTATGATAGGGATTGGATGAGAGTATAGGGTTAGTCTAGCACTCTCAGACAATCAATGTCATCAATAACAAAAAATGAACCCAATTGAAAATGCAGAAACGTTAGTTCCACATTACCGGGTGCTGAGATGAAGGTGGTCCCTCAATACTAGGAAGATTCTAGCTTTATATCAAACCGTTGATAAATCAAACTGCTGTTAAACTTATGCTGTTTAGAGTGGTTTTTCCAGTTAGTGGAATTTGAATACAACAAAGCTCCATAATCAACATGGGTGATTCTAGTGATTATGATGCACTAAAACTATATCTGAAGCAGATGATTTCAAACCATTTAAAAACAGTTTGGGAACAAGCTCAGATATATCCAGCTCCAAAAAAAACCCAAAACACCTTTTACTTTGTAACATAATAAAGTTGATTTAGGATGATATTGTTGCTGTGAATTAATTCAGGCATTTTCGGTGCTACAATATGGAAGCAAACACAGCAAAAGTTTATAACAACGTAAATCTAATTAGCACTACTACTTTTTGCCGATATGATGGCATCATGTTATAGAACAAAGCACTGAACCACTCACTGCACCTATGAGGACATTACAAAAAAAAAAGGGATATGATTTGGATGCAGGGGCTTTTGTCATACCAATTGAAAATGGATTGATAAAAATTGGAGCATCTAGATGCATAGTTGTATTTTACCATAACCACTACAATAAATGCTTTAGTAGTTATACTACTTAGTCCCTTTAAAGTGTCTCCAAGCATCATAACCGCTATAGCCGATAGCCCACTGTAGTAGTTATGATGCTAACAATACCCTTGAGCTGTTCCCAGTAATGGGTTCTGTCTGGCATGAAGGGTCCCACGATGGTGGGAGAGACCTGATGCACATGCGTGACAATGGCCGCGTGTGCGCATTGAATAATGCTTTCCTATGGGGAGAATCTGACACTGGAGGTCCTCATGCAGAGCGTGAGGACGTCCAGCGTCAGATAACAGACCAAAAGTCTGCTTGGATTCTGGAAGCGCCGCAGAGCTCTCTCTGTTTTACATTGCAGCACTAGGTGCAAAAGGAACACAGCACCCAGACCTGAAGTGGTCTGGGTGGTACCTACAGTGTCCCTTTAATTGCATCATTACAGCACACTGTAGTAGTTGTGATGCAAAGAGTCCCCTGACATTGTTCCACTGTAATAGGGCATACTGTTTTGAAATGGTTTGCCCTCTTACCAAAGGTCCTAAAATGTTGGCTTAATCGTATCAGGCTTCTGCAGAGCTGCAAAAGCCGGATACCAATCTTGCAATGCATCCATTGGCTGAGCACTCTCAACCAATGAATTACATTCGGCACATAGAATATGATGACACTGCTTTCAATGTGAATTGTCTGGAATTAAAATTAAAACGGATTTCAAAGTGAATATCAAATTTCAAGAAGCTGAACTGAAATCACCACAGAATTTTTCAATTTCAGCTATTTTGGCTAAAAATATGAAACTAATGGTAAATTTCTGACAATCCCCACTTTAATAAAAATACATGTTTGCTTATTATTACTGTAATAAAATCTAATTTACCTCTGTATTGAGAATGAAGATTTTGTTTCCTGCACATGCTGCAATTTTCATTCCGTCAGGATGAAATGCTAAATATGAAGTTGCACCCAAAAGGGTTCCAATTACCAGTCCTTGAGGAATTAATCCTAGAAAAAATGATAGTTAAATTTTGGCTTTTATTTTAGATTTGTAGAGAATGTTTCGAAACATTCTAGGTTACAAAAAAACATCAGAAGTCTAGTTAACATAACAGAGTCTATCTCCAAAATAGTTGTTGGGCTACCAGTTCAAAAGCACATTTCTACTAAGTTACACATGTTTACAAATATGTACTAAAACTAAAGGATATTTGGCTGTAAACATAACTTGAAAGTTATCACCTTTTTTTAACTCCTTATGTTACATTGTTGGGGACGAATCCTGGACATTGCCGTGAGCAAAATTATGTTTTCTTAACTTGACAGTTAAACAGTAGAGACCGTTAATTTCCTGTAATATTCACCTAGTGGCTCACCACAGCTTAGAAGTCCAGGCAGAAATGTCCTCTAAGCATTCCAAATTGTGTGACAGTCAAATAACGCCTCTCTAGAGAGAGAGAGGAATTGAGTTGCCAAAGATGGCCACTGTAGATAGACACTGTGTCTAAGTCAGGGATTTTATGTCAATTATCACCTTCCGGCATCCAGAAAGAAAATGTGTAATATGCTCCGAAGCTGTCACGGTTCTCACCGTGCCATCCAGACATCCAGGCGTGGTCGCCCTAAAAGTGCCCAACAGGGGATTTGAACCTGGGCCTTAGCTTGTGACCATTTATTCTTGTATTATCAATTATTGCCTGTTCGCTGCCCTGACTTTTGGAACCGTGTCTGACTACTCTTCTGGATTTGCCCTTGCCTGTACTGCATATTGGAACACCTTTCATGCACAGCCCCCGTGCACAGATTCACAACCCTGGTGGTTTCTAACCTTATTACCTTGGACTGTGTATATCTGCAAGGGGGAGCACAAATCTCTGCCTACCAGACTCCCAACAAAGGTAAGCCCTGACATAACGAACTGACCATCATGGAGTCTGCAGAGATGTGCACACTGCTTACCCAGCAAGTGTCAAGCCTGGCCCAGACTGTTTTGGAGCTGCAACGAGACGTTCAATTTCTTAAAGGCACAGTATGCTCAGCCCCGGAACCTGCTTATTCTGAGCCATTTGTGGTCATGCCAGAGAGAATCAACGGTAGCCGTGCATTCTTCCAGTGCTTTAAGGTGGACTATGAAATTTTATTTGCCTTAAAGCCTCGGATATATGCCAGTGACTTTATCATGGTCCGTGCGGCTATCGGATTGTACCTATGCCTCTAATGGTACTAAATTCCGCATAAAGGATTTGGAAACGTTTGAGGCATTGCAAGCCGCGAACTCCATTCCTGTTGATGTACCCAAGGAGAAAAGTTCAGAGGATGTGCCTTCTGGAATCAAAATGCTTACCACTTGCACCCGGATCCTCAAAGACCATGATGACTCTCTAGCAGTAGCAGAAGCGGGTACTATGGGGCTCCTTACTGTAAAGGAACCCCTCTCTGGGGATTCTGATATCGACGGATTTTATTCTACGGATGGGGACTCAGACAGTGAGAAATGCTACCTCTACGAAGAACCTATTCCCTCCCGGAGGGCGTTCTTAAAGGACCACTCTAGGCACCCAGACCACTTCAGCTTAATGAAGTGGTCTGGGTGCCAGGTCCAGCTAGGGTTAACCCATTTTTTAATAAACATAGCAGTTTCAGAGAGTTTCCCCCTAATCCTCTAGTGGCTGTCTCATTGACAGCCACTAGAGGCGCTTGCGTGCTTCTCACTGTGATTTTCACAGTGAGAGCACGCCAGCGTCCATAGGAAAGCATTATGAATGCTTTCCTATGTGACCGGCTGAATGCGCGCGCAGCTCTTGCTGCACATGCGCATTCAGCCGACGGGGTGGAGAAGAGGAGGATCGGAGGAGGAGAGCTCTCCGCCCAGCGCTGGAAAAAGGTAAGTTTTTACCCCTTTCCCCCTTCCAGAGTCGGGCGGGAGGGGGTCCCTGAGTATGTTTTCCTGGCACTATAGTGGTCCTTTAAAGGGGGGGTACTGTCACGGTTTTGTGTCATGGTGTGTGTGTGTCTGTCATGGTGTGTCTGTGTGTGTGTCTGTCTGTCTGTGTCATGGTGCGTGTGTGTTTCTGTCATGGTGTGTGTGTGTATCATGGTGTGTGTGTATGTGTCTGTCTGTGTTGTGTGCGTTTCTGTCTGTGTCATGGTGTGTGTGTGTGTTTGTCTGTGTCATGGTGTGTGTGTGTTTCTGTCTTTGTCATGGTGTGTGTGTGTTTCTGTCTGTCATGGTGTGTGTCTGTCATGGTGTGCGTTTTTGTCTGTCATGGTGTGCGTGTGTCTGTCATGGTGTGTGTGTGTGGGTGTGTGTCTGTCATGGTGTGTGTGTGTCTGTCATGGTGTGTGTGTGTGTGTGTGTGTCTGTCTGTCATGGTGTGTGTCTGTCTGTCATGGTGTGTGTATCTGGCATGGTATGTGTGTGTCTGTCTGTCATGGTGTGTGTGTGTCTGTCAAGGTGTGTGTGTGTGTGTGTGTCTGTCATGGTATGTGGGTCATGGGGTGTTTGTGTGTGTGTGTGTCTGTGTGTTTAAAAATAGTGTTTTTACTCACCTTTTTTTTTTTTTTTTTCACGCCGTGCTGGCCTCGACTGGCCTCGCCACTATGGCTAAGATCATCAAGCTTGATGATCTCAGTCAATCCAATGCTCTGCCATAGGATTGGCTGCAAAACACTACACCAATCAGCATCTCCTCATAGAGATGTATTGAATCAATGTATCTCTATGGGGAACATTCAGTGCCTCCAGAGCATGGAGGGCCTGAATGTAGGTGCTGCACACGGTGCAGCACTGACACAGGAAGCACCTCTAGTGACTGTCTGAGTGACTGTCACTAAAAAGCAATGTAAACACTGCATTTTCTCTGCAGCCCGTCTACAGCCTGCAGGGACGGGCTGTAGACACCAGAACCACTACATTAAGCTGTGTGTGTGCGCCTGCTAGTGAGTGAGCTTGCTTGCATGTGTGTATGTGTGTGTGCCTGCTAGTGAGTGATCTTGTGTTTTTATGTCAATGAGCTTATGTTTGTGAATGTATATCAGTGAAATTTTTGGTCTATGAGGCTGTGTATCAATGAGCTTGTGTGTCTGTATGTGAGTATGCTTACTGTATAATTAAACGTTTTATTCTGAAAGGTCGAATATGTTATATTAGAAAAAGCAATATATATTACTCAATGATCTGGGTGGCAAGAAATAGCTTTACATATTACAAGCGACAATATATGGCGCATTGACTTATGGGGCTGGCATAGTTTTTTTTTTCAGGGCTGCTTTGTATCACCAGTCCGGCCCTGAGTTCGTCTCTTTCCTCCTTCTCAGTCTATGGGGCCCCACTAAAAGATACAGAGGTGCTTCCTCCCATCATGCTGTAGTCTATCTAAGATCCTATCTCTATGATCCTCATGGATCAATTCCCTTATTCTATTTAAATTGCACATGTCTTAGCATTCTCCATAAAAGATGCTCAAAAGGCTAAAGCAGCAAATGTCTGTTTTGCAGCAGGAACCCACTGAAACTTTCATCCTCTTACTATCTGTATCTATCTTACTATCTGTATGAACTATATCACTTCCAATCTCATTCACAAGGATTGGACTTTTTTAATAAATGCTAAATAATTATATCAGGGCAGACGATTGATAATATTAGAGGGCCTTCTTAACACTAAGCCACATTCGTTTCTACGTATAAGACTGAAACTACACTTCCTTTGGTAATGTTTTGCTGAAAGTCGATGACTTCAATCATGCCCTGCTCCTATGATGGATGCTAAATGTGTATGCAACAAACAGCCAAGTTCTCAAATAACAATAATAACAACAGTTGGATTTACATGATACTTAGCGTGAAATTAATCCCAGAGACCGAGATTACTCCAAAAATAATCAAGAAAAGATTTAGGTCTTCATGACTCCCAGCTCTACAGTCGGTTACCACTGCTTCTCTTTAGGCTATCACATGGTCTGACCACACTTCTTTTATAACATAGGTAATTATCCAGCTTGTGGCCTGAATGAACCTCTTCTAAGCAATCTTTCGATCAAAAAACTGCATTTCTCAAGTAAGCTCAGAATACTTGCATAACAACACATACAATCCAACCACTGGCCAGCTCACAAAGCTATAATCAGAAAAACACTTATTCAACAAGATTTATTGTGCAAAAAATATATATAAATGCATGTACTGATGCATCGTCTGGAACACCATGAAATGCAAAACAAAGCATGACCTTTCTTCTAAAAAGATGTTGCAGATCTCCTCCATATGATTGGAATTCCAGGGAATATTCATGTATCATACAGAATGCAGGCATGCTGCTAATATTCTGACTTTTACCAAACAGGGCAAATCTAACACTAATTGTTCTAATTTTTGACCCATCTTTCTACTGAATGCAGGCACCAAATTATATGCTAAGGGTCTTGGAACACAGGTGAATCATATTCTACCCACCTTAATTTGCCCAGAAACAGTGGGCTTTGTTGTTGTCTGATTTACAGGGACTTCGATAAAACCTTGAAAATTTTCAGTCTCAGACATTATATAGAGAAAATACCTTTTAGAGTTGGATGCCAAAAATATATTTGACGCGATAGATTGGACATTTTTTCAACTAATATTAAATAAATTTGTTTTTATTTGAGCATGTACTCTATAACATCAACAAAAAACCTTTAGGTCATGGTTCTCCTGCACTGGCTTCACCATCTCGAATGGTACACTTTAATCTTTATTTTAACATTAAAACCATTAGTTTTAAAACTCAGTCAACACTCATTTCAGGCCTCCTTACATATTTATGTGAACAGAAAATATTACTATTTTCCAATGACATAATATTAACACTGTCGAGACCCTCCAAGGCTTTGCCTCCTTTGTTAAATTTGCTGGAATCCTTTTGTGACAAAGTGAAGGCAGAGAGGCCTTTAACATTTAACCCCAGGGGAAGTACGTGTTGTATGTGTGGTGTGCAACACAAAGCTACGTTTAGTTATGGGGCCCTGGGGTGGAGCATTTGGAGAGCAGGGTGGGCCAATGCTCCACTCCGCAGTTTGCAGACAACTGGGAGAAATAAGTTCCAGGCCAGAGTTTTTTGGAACCGTCTCCAACCCACTGCTCAGCTGCAGATAATCAGCTGTAGTAGAGGGAATAAACCCCTCCCTGCTAGGCAGGTAAAGGGGGATTGCTGGCTTCCTCCCTGGAAGCATGTAGGAGAGAGGCTGTTCTCTCCAGTGAGGGAGTCAAGGAGACTGAGCACTGGGAGTGCAAAAGGAAAGCAGTCAAGGCTGGCTTGGAGCACTGGGAGTGCAGAAAGGAAAGCAGTTAAGGCTGGCTTGGAGCACTGGGAGTGCAGAAAGGAAAGCAACAGGCTGACTAAGCACTGGAGTGCAGTGAGCTGACAAAGACACTAGGTTGGTAAAACCAATATTGTTTTGTTCTAGTTTAACCCCTGAGAGATAGGGAATCTGATGTTAGTAAGTGCTCAGATGAGCTAGGGTTTTGTTTATAGGGATTTGTGTTATATTTATGTTTTCATTTGCTGCTGTCTCCTGTGTGGACATACAAATAAAGTGCATGGATTATATGAAAATAAAAGGACTGTGCCTGTTGTTTACCCTAGAGGACCGTGCTATTTGCAAACAAGGATCACACTTTGTCCAAAAAAAACTATTATAAAATATTGCAGACCCACGTGCTTTCAATTGCCATGCCACGCACAAAGGTATCCCACCTCCAAAATACATACTCTTTTAATTGGAGAAAAAAAAAATATATCACTTACTTGGGCATCAAGTTCACCCCCCATAAACATACTACTATTACAGAGAATCACTTTAACCCCTTAAGGACCAAACTTCTGGAATAAAAGGGAATCATGACATGTCACACATGGCATGTGTCCTTAAAGGACCACTATAGTGCCAGGAAAACATACTTTTTTCCTGGCACTATAGTGCCCTGAGGGTGCCCCTACCCTCAGGATCCCCCTCCCGCTGGGCTCTGGAGAGAGGAAGGGGTTAAAATCTTACCTTTCTCCAGCGCCAGACGGGGAGCTTTCCTCCTCCTCTCCTCCTTCCTAGCGATGTCATCGGCTGAATGCGCATGCGCGACAGGAGCCGCGCGCGCATTCAGCCAATTCATAGGAAAGCATTTACAATGCTTTCCTATGGACGCTGGCGTCTTCTCACTGTGATTTTCACAGTGAGAAGCGCGCAAGCGCCTTTAGCGGCTGTCAATGAGACAGCCACTAGAGGCTGGATTAACCCTCAGTGTAAACATAGCAGTTTCTCTGAAACTGCTATGTTTATAAAAAAAAAAAAGGGTTAACCCTAGCTGGACCAGGCACCCAGACCACTTCATTAAGCTGAAGTGGTCTGGGTGCCTATAGTGGTCCTTTTTAAGGGGTTAAATTACTCATGAAACTTAAATCACTCTTGCATGGATGGTCCTCTCTAGATAGTTCATGGATAAGCAGAATTCAATCTTTTAGAATGAGTATCCTCCCACCCATACAATACTTGCATCAAACTAACTTTTTTCCCCTACAGTAATTAAGCTCAGAATATTTGAACTCTTATTAACTGCTAACACATGGAAACATCATCCACCTAGAATAGCCAATCACATCGTGAGAACCCATCCAAGATTGGGCAGGCCTGGTGGTACCCGACATACAAATATACTATTATGTGTTAATATTGGCCAAACCAGTGTCTATTTCTATGATCACAACCAACCAATGTAGGTATCCTTCGAGGATATATACCTACACCTATTTGCCATTGAACAGCTACTATGGTAACCCAAGTTCCTCACCAAGATTACCTTCACCCTTCCATTGACCTCATACTCCTTATCTAAATGGAGATTGTGGCTGCAAAACTATTGCCATTAACAGTAGGTCTCACATCTGACTTAGCTATTACCATTAGGCAAGACATAATAAGATATAAAGTACAACTGTTTAAGCCATCCACTATTTCTTCTTATCCAGACCTTTGTGCTCGGTATTCTCTACCTGTAAACCTATTCACTCAACTGCAAGTTAAAGAGAACAGGAAAAAATAACTTACCTTAAATTGGCCCCAAATACATTGAATACATCAGATATCACAAAGATTATGTATTCAATGTAAAATAGTACATAGATATACTCACCTCTGTTCTAGTGCTGCCATCTTCTGAGCTTCGTGAGTATTACTCTTTGTGTAACACCCATCTCCGATCTGTCCTCAGCTTCTTCTGTGATTTGCTCCACTTGGTGACGCCGACATGCTGGCTTTGTTGACAGCATGAAAGCATCTAATTCTTATAATCCCTAGTATGTCATATACTCCCTAGCAACCGTTATCAACACCGGCAATGTATAGATTAAATTTCTTTCAAACGTGTAAAACAAACAGCACATCTACAAACGGGCAGCACTAGTATAAGTTGTCACTTTATTAAGTAAATGCTAAATAATAATCATATATAAATTATTAATTATCACCAAAATAGAGAGTTCAAGTATCATAAGAAGGCCAGACCCCATTATAGGAACAATGAATTAATAAATCTGTGGAACAGCTGTTGCCAGGTAAGGTTTCTCCTAGTGCCTCTGGTAATGGTGAGACCTGCAAAGAGAGCAGATCAAAGTACCAGTTGCTCAAATTCACTGTAGCGTAATTGCTTTGTGTCAAGACTGAAGTTACAATCTCCATCTCTGCTTTCTTAAATTCTTCTCTACTTTCCAGTCTGTTGTTTTTTTGTTGTTAGTGTAGCTTACCATTTTCACAGTGTGAGTTAAAAAATGATGCCAAAGTAGAAAAGTTTGAAAAAGTCTCCATCTCACCTTTAAGTTAAGTCGCACATTGCCAAAGCGCCGAGTGAACTTGCTCGAAAACTTCCTGAAAAGCGAAAGATTTGGCATGTACTGGATCTACTACTTACTTGAAGACATGGGGCTTCAGAGCAAGAAGTGCAAGCCCGATCAACGCCCCTACAACTGCCGATATTGGCAATCTACTGTGGAGGTTGCACTCCTCGGAGAGACCAGTCATGGCACCACTTTCAGATGGACCCATCCACACTATTAGTGAGGAGTCCCTAATTGGGGAGATGGCCCTCGGAGCCGGCTAGAAAGCAGGAATCCTCACTCACTGCCGAAACAAGCCGACAATCCTATGGTAACCGAGGACACTCTGCAGGGCTTTTTAGATGAACTCCACCACAATATTGCTTCCGACATCGGGCAGTTCAGAGAGGAGATAAACGGGTTCTTGGTACGTCTTCAGAATTTGGAGCTGATTACCGCAGCTCATGAGACCCACATATCTAGAGCAGACTCAAGTCAGGTTGCAGCGTACACAATCGCAGACCCAAGACCATGTGGCTGTTTTGGAGGACAAGCAGTGCTGGAAGAACATTAAAGTCCGCAGCCTACCAGACACTATGGAAGCTACCAAATTTCCACATTTCTTCCGCAGATTACCAACTATGTGTCACGGCTGCTAGTGTGGTCCAACACGCAGAAACTATGTAAACATATACATACAAAAGGAAAGGAAATAAAAGGACAGAGCGTAAATCGGACCTTAGAATGGCCGGACTAATACGCTAGAGATAGAGAATGGTCAAAGGGAAAGCCGAGGTCAAGGAAGCAAGAAATACTCAGATACCGTTTAAACAAGCCAAGTCAGGGGAACCAGAATTCAGAATAACCAGGGAAAAGCCAAGATCAGGATCCCAGGAAGTAATATTCACAAAGATAAACTCACTCTAGGGAACCAGGAACAGGAAACCACGACAGGGCAAGGTACTGGGGGGAATTAGGGATTTAAATATCCCTCTCTAGGCTCTGATTGGTCAGAGGGTGACCTCTGACCCCAGAATGTGCGCGTGTGTTGACGTCGTGACGTCACGCGCACGTTCATATAATTTTGCAGGGTGGAGCCATGGATGGACGCGACCTCATGGTCGGCGCCATCTTGGATTACCCCGAGCGGCGTGGAGGCACGGACGCAGATGGCGGCGAGCCGGGGACCGTGACACTATGCTTTTCTTGGCCAACACCATGACTCTGGATGGCTGGTACTGCATTCCAGGACCTACTACTGGTGGACTGAAGATGGGCAGAGATATAATTTTCCACTTTCCACTAGGCCAAGACCGAACGGCCTTCATGGTGGCTGTACACAACAGGGATTCTCTAAAGTGTGAGAAGCATACCTTCGCCTTCTACCCGGACCTATCCAAGGACTGGTGTCGATCCTACAGACCGCTAACATAGGCACTTGCTACTAACAAAGTACCATACATATGAGGCACGCCTCGCTGATTACTTATTCCTCGGGACACAGGCACTATGATTGTATTGGAGGCTTCGGAAACGGCTGGTATCCTGCTCCAGCTTGGATTGGCAACACAGGCCTCTGAGACCTTGCCCCCGACGACTTCTACTACCTGGCATCTGGAGAGGGTCACACCGTTTATACCAGCGGCCCTCAGGGGAGGTTCCTTGACAATACCAGTGCCCTGATAGTACCAAGGGCTACACTGCAGTTTATTATAAGTTCACTAGTGTATCTTATAAGATTTTTTTGTTTGTTTGAATTGTTTTGATTTTAAGCAGAAACTAAAAAAAAAACTTTAAGTGAGACCAGGCACATAGTAAGAAACAGACTGGGGCAGCAGGGAAAGGAGACGATTTATATAAATACACAAACTGTCTAATAAACACACATACGACCTGTCTCTCACACAGCCTGGAACAATGCTTCATATATTTTGGGACAGTCTGGTCCTCTTGGGCATTTGTTAACAATTTGATATTACAAAATTCCAGCTACCCCTCCGCTTGGAATGATTTATTTTTGATATTTTGACTTCCTCTTTAAACAGCACACAAAAATGTTTAACCTTACACTCTCTTACAGATGACAGAACTAAAGTGGCTAAACACTGGAAACCAAATCCTCTGATTATTGTATTGATATTAGACAAGTGAATACTAGTAGTAGTAGCGTTAGTATGCTTTCCTGTGGCCAACTCCAAAGGGCAAAAGGAGCACATATAGTGGTCACCTTTGAAGGTGACCACAAGAAATTATAGATTTAAAGGAGAGTCTCAGGAAGCCATTTAGGCAGTAAGTATTGCAGTTAGTATGTTCATCTTCCATTTTAAAATTAGTGTACGACCCACTGATATTGGGGTACTGTGACGTAGTGGTGGGCTTAACACAATATAGCCATATGGTTTAACCGTGTATATTTACAACACAAGCAACAATACCTGTGTGTCTTTGAGAAACTTTAACATGTTCTGTTACTTTTTCATTAAACAAGAGCCCCATCTAGTTGTGAAGAAACAGAATACAACTAAATGTTTGCTTACTTAAAGACGTGTTTTAAAAATGTGAAGCTACAATAAAAAAATAATCATATTACATATGGCATAAAAACTAAATCAGATTATCCTAAAAAAAATAGTTGTTTTTTTTAAAGTAACAGTCATGCATGATATTATAAAACAAAGAAACCAACTGTTACTGTTTAGCACAAATATAATATAACTTGCGTTGCAATAATATGGAAAAAGAAGATGGCTGTTTCCAGCAATCTAATTTTACAGACTGCATTTATATTTAATAAAATTATAAAGCCACACATAGTAGAATATGTGACAGTCTCCAATGCTAATGAAGACTATTTTTCACAACCTGTGTTTATAGGATTGTCATTTATACACATGGATTTTTATAGTAAATGTATCAGTAAATTCAGCAACACTGCTCTGCATTCCTGAAGGAGATTTGTTTTTTTTAAATTAATTCTTGATCCAGCTTACATGTGGTTATTACACTGTGGTTATCAAAATGTGCATCAATATTATTAGCTATTACTGCATAATCAGCAGTTACATAAAAAAAAAAATATATATATATATTATATACACACATACACTCGTTAGTTTTCCAGAATGCCCCTAAAATTATACCAGTTATGCATCTAAACTGTGGCTGCTTTATAGAGTAACTGACAACCATTCACATATATTGACAACCATACATATTGACGCATAGGTCAACTAACCAACACCTCATTACACAGAGTATATCAGTAACATAAGAATGTTACTGATTTACTGGATAAATATCTTTAAATATATTTAAGGAAAACTCATTCCTTCCACAGAAACAGCAGATAGCTACTCACCTTGATATATGTTCTGACTACATTCATTAAGATTCCATAAAATGACATAGTCACGTGATGCAGAACAGAGAAGACAAGGATTCTTATCACTTTTAATTGTCACTGCAGTAATATGCTGGTGGTGGCCTTTCAGCACAATTGCCTGTAACAATAAATATACATAAGATTATGTACCAAGATTGCAATATTGTTAACTTATATCACAGAATGCAGTGTAAACAGTGGGAACTACAACTGATTACAATTTCTACTTAACAATTAAAAGGGACCCAATAATATCCAGAATGGCGCAGCAGCCACACTACTGTCCGTTGCTACCATTACCAAGGCATGAAACCCTAATGCAAAAGAGTGGGTGATTCGGCAACTGCATACCCACTCCTATATAGTGACAGGGCATCACCATTCCCATTTATGTGAAAGAACCATGTATATCTACACATGTATGACTATACTTTTTCCCCTGGGTGATGCTATAAACAGAGCAGAATTATTTTGGTTTAAGTGGATAAAGGGTAGGCAGTTCACTATAAGCACCAAAATAATTTCAGTTTAATAAAGTGGTTTTTGTGTATAGATAATACCCATTCAGTCGCATTGCTCCCTGCACCATTCCTGTAAGGAGAGATCTATTTTTTTAATTTCCTTTATTGCAAAGTGTGTTTTGTTTATAATTTCTTATCCACTGCTCTGATATTAGCCTACTAGAGACTTCCTGTGTGTGAATAAAGTTCAATCAACAGAGCAGGAAATAGAAATTTATAAATTAAACACACAGTCCTGTAAGATATAATTGTGGTTCAAGTATCATGGACGTTTTTTCAGTAAAGAGGATAGAGAGTTATCCAAAATGCTTAATTATGAAAATGTAGCCATTTATCCTGAAAGCAGAGTAAAAAATTCAATTTATGGGTTGTTTGTCATACATATCAATCTGCTCTAACTGCATCCTTGCTTTTTTTTTTTTATAAATATATCCTCACCTTCTCATCAAAATTACCAATGTGCCAGACACAAAGATCATTTCCATTCATTGGAAATGCACAGTACTGCTGTGTGCAGGCGAGCTGCACGTGGGAGACAGAAGACGTTGACACAGTAGAATGTCTCTCAAAGACTACAGCAGGATGACAGTTCTCTACAAAACATGTGTTTGTCAGCATTTTCATTCAAGACAGGACCTACAATTACAAAAAGAAATGTTTCTTAATAGAAGTGTTATGAGCTGAAAAATAAAAATGTTTTAGAATTCCAATTTAGTAAAACATACCTCTCTGCAACACTTTCAAGGTCCCCTTTGTGCTGCCAAAACAGCTCTGATGCATTGAGGCATGGACTCCACAAGACCTCTGAACATGTCGTGTGGAATCTGACATTAGCAGCAGATCCTTTAAGACCTGAAAATTATGAGGTGGGCCCTCCATGGATTAGATTTGTCGTTCCAGTATATTCCACAGATGCTCGATCAGATTGAGATCTGGGGAATTTGGAGGCCAATGCAACACCTTGAACACTTTGTCATTTCTCAAACCATTCCTGAACAATTTTTGCAGTGTGGCAGGGTACATTAACCTGCTGGAAAAGGCCACTGCCATCAGAGAACACCATTGCCATGAAGGGGTGTACATGGCCTGCAACAATCTCTAGGTAGAAGGTACATATCAAAGTGACATCAACATGAATACCAGGACCAATAATTTCCCTGCTGAACATTGCTCAGAGCAGAACACTGCCTCCACCAGCATGCATTATATTATATTCTTCCCAAAAGACTGCTGCCATTTCTTTCCAAGGTGAACAATGCACACACACCCAGCCATACACCTGATCTAAAAGATAAACATGATTCATCAGACAAGGCAACCTTCTTCCATTGATTTAAAGTCCTGTTCTGACACTCCTATTGAAGGAGCTTTTGGAGGTGAACAGGGGTCATCATGGACATTCTTAGAGGTCTGCAGCTACACAGGCCCATTTGCAGCAAACTATGATGCACTGTGTGTTCTGACAACTTTCTATCATAGCCATCATTATGAGCTAGAGTAGCTCTTCTATGTGATCGGGTCAGACAGGCTAGCCTTCGCTCTACATGTGCATCAATGAGCCTTTGGCACACATGACCCCTGAAACTAGTTCATCACTTGTCCTTCCATGCACCACTTTTGGTAGATACAAACCACTGAATACCGGAATACCCCACAGGAATTTACATTTTGGAGAAGCATCCCCCTTGATTGATGATCTCAGCGGGGCCAGCCACCATGAGACTGGCACAGCAAGGGAATAAAAGTAAGTAAAAGAACCTTTTAACTTCACAGAGGGTACTGGGGACCCAAACTGCAAGTTTAACACTAGAGGGTTGGGAATACATGTTTGTATACCTATCACTATAGTGTTCCTTTAAAAGGGGATTATTAACCCATTAGGGACTGAGCCAGTTTTACAAGTTGTAATCAAAACGTAAACAAAACTTTGAATTTGCACTAGATGTTGTTCAACCATAATTGACCCCTTTCATGTTAAGTGCATCCACACTTATTACATATCAATATGTTCAGGAGAAACAGGGCTTTCATTTCATATCAAATATTTATATATAAAACATAATTTAATATGAATAGTATACTCTCCCCCCCTGTACAGGTTTTATGGGTTTTTGGAAACTTACAGGGGTCAAATGTAGGACTTTCCCTTTTTCCATGTTTGCACATTGAAATTTGCCAGATTGGTTTGTTGGGCCTATGTTGCCTTTGAGACCATATGGCATCCCAGGAATGAAAATTAACACCATCATGGAATACCATTTGTAAAAGTAGACAACCCATGGTATATACCTGGTATTTTCTGCTCTATGGATGATAATGAGCACCAATCTATACTGAATAGTGGTCTATGTATTCTTTTTTTAACAGATAAAATGTAATTTGATATTATTTGTGTATATGTCACTAGGAAGTTTGTCTCCATGGCAATCACCTCCCAATGTAATGACGCTAACGTCACGTAATGACGTCACACAAGCACGCGTTGATGCCGGTAGAACCCACCTGAGATTCGGACCGGGCTGACAGGGAGTAGGAGATTATTCCGTTGGTGGGTTAATTGTTTGTATGTATTTGGGTATTTAGGTGAGCACTTGTACTGTATTAGTTAGTCCTGATGAAAGTCGGTGTGTAACAGACTGAAACGTCGATTTATTTTTAAAGCTAACTAAAAGCTAAGTTTTATCTCAATTACAAGTCCTGGGAGTGCTATCTGGAATATATATATATATATTATATATATATCCAGAGAATTCCATTGGCAAGCCCTAAAACGTTTACATGAGTGGTATTTTTGCCTGGCAAGCACCGGGCAAGTATATTTCTAATATATGGAGTGCAGGATTATTTTTATATATATATATATATATATATATATATATATATATATATATATATATATATATATATATGTAAAAAACAGATAAAATTCTTATCTTGTAATACCTTTTTTCAGGGCCGGATTAAGAGCACAGTGGGCATGGTGCTGGCAATTATGATGGGCCTAATTACGGAATCTTATCGACCAAAAACACAAACAATCATACCTCATGTATCTGATGGAGATGGTGCTGGAGGGAAACTCATAGGATGCAGCTATAAGTAAACACATACTCTATGCTAATTTCTCTCTAATTTATGCTTTCATCTTTCAAGTAAATCCATAAGCCCTAACAGCAGTGTCCAGTGAAGCAGGAAGTCAATGGGCGGGGTAAAAGGGTGTGCCACTGGCGCGAATCACGTGACAAGACCTGCCAAAAGGGGTGAACATGCCCAAAAAGGGGCATGTTTGTTCAAAGAATTGGAAGGCCAGCCTGGCATGAATGCCAGGTGTCTGTGTCCCCTAGTGTCTGTGTCCCTAAGAGTAGTGTGTAAAAATGGGCCTATTCCATGGGCCTGGGCCTGGAGCTGCAGCTCCATCAGCCCCTATGTTAATCCGGCCCTGCCTTTTTTATTGGACTGGTCATTAAAAAATTCTGTTAGTCCAATAAAAAAGGTATTACAAGATAAGAATTTTATCTGTTTTTTACATCTACATCACTGGACTAATACGGCTACAATCTCTACTTGAACACTATATATATATATATATATATATATATATACACATACATACACACACACTTTTATTTCCTATATATGCATAATATATATATATATAATTAAAGCATTTTATAATATATTATATATATATATATGTATATATATAATGAATTTTTATGATTTCATTATAAGTGTATTTTGAGATATATATCATAAAGTACAATTATAATGAAATCATATCTATATAACATACTATAAAATGCTTTAATTCTTTTATAATATATTATACATATATAGTATATTTATTTTGTTTAATTTAATTTTGTTTTACTTTTAGCTGCCTGGGGGACTGCCTGACAGCTCAATCAGTCCCCCTGCAGGCAGCTCCATAGACTCCTATTGCAGCCATGTGATCATGGTGATTACATCGCCCTAGAAGGCCGGTGTGGCCGAAGCTGCTGCAGGGGGACTGCTGGGGTCTCAGACAGGCCCCCTGGACCGGGATTGCTGGTCTCGGTGAGTACAGGGCGGCAGGACAACTGGGCGTACTATGCTGCCCTCCAGCGTTTAGGTCCACCCTTTCAAGGACGGCATAGTACGCCCGCCATCCTTAAGGGGTTAAACACAGGTTATTGACTAAAGTGAATTCCAAATTTAAGGTCAAAATAGCCAATTTGGAAAAATTCCTTAAGTCAGCCATGCTTTCAGTTTGGCTACACTGGCATTGAACTTGAAACGAAATTTGACTGCCCACTTTAGTAAATAACCCTGAAAGAGAATTTCAAATGTAAGACCATAATAGAAAAATTCAAAAATATTGAATGCTGGCAGAGTAATGTGTTTCAACAACTTGGAGGTCTGTACCTACTAAACCCTACAGTAATGTGATGTGTGTATATATATATGGGAAAGGAGGAAAGGGTGTGAGATAGGAAGGCTCCCTAATGACTTGTATAATGGTACTCATGCAGAGTAATCAGCTGACTACTGTCTTTATTAAATTCTGACTAATAGCCTAATTTACCAATTAAGAGTCTCCCTTTATCAGTGGCTAGTTGCCTTACTAATAGCTAATAGTACTTATTGCTATGGTCAATTCGCCAGCGGCAAACAGAAAATCCAATAAATCCACATTGACAGCAAAAGAAAAAGCAGAGCCAAAGTGTGGCTAAATACAATGTTACAATCATTAACAGCGATGCGAATAAAGTAACTACTTCTTGTGAGTCATATCCAGAAGGAGATATAAATTAGGGAACTGGAAAAAAAAGCTCATCTTGTGTCCATATGAGAGAAAAACTATACACTAGTCCCTAACTTCCTCCAAACACCTTCAAGGGTGTTCTAATCTGTGGCTCAATCTAAGAAGAACAGAAAACAAAAGCTGCCTAATGTGCCATCACATTAGCTGTATGGACGGCACTGTATAAAGTGAAAAAGAAAAGAAAATATATTAACCTATAAGGGTCTAAATACCCATAGTGGTAAGATGTGTCCCTAAAGTGAGCAAATAAGTGATAAAGAAAAAATAGTGAAAACAAGCTAGCGCCCGACGCGCATTTCGGTGTGTTAGAACACCTTCGTCAGGGGATAAGAATTATCTCGCAAAAAAGCCGGGACTTTTAAACCCCCCTGTAGCCAATCAGGTGTTAGTTCCCTCCTTTGTCATTAAGTCACTTGTCCGGAATACCTTAGCGTCATTCGTGACGTATCGCTCCATGTGACCAGCAGTAGGCGGGGTGAAGAAGGGGCGAGACTCCTGGATAAACGTCATTGGATTGACAGGTTAAGTTTGAGTACCCCTACGTCACTGATGACGTGTCGCCCCACGTGGCTGCCCATGGGTGAAGGGAGTGAATAAAACTCTTCGGCAAACGTCATTTGATTGACGGATTTAAATTTAAATGTTCGCCGATCACAGGCTGAATAACATCCATTACGTGAAATATTATTATGTTTAGACACTGCTCATCCTGTAATTTATTAATCCATTGACTGGATATTGAATTTGCTAGTAGAAGTATAATATCCCTCAGTTGCTCATCCTGTTTTAGCAGCGGCCAGAATCTATGCATGATTTATCTTACACAGTTCCATCCAGCATCGTCAGTGGCTACACACCTGAGTTGCTTATTGTCTTGTTCTATTAAATTCTTGCACGGAACAGAATCCTCTCTTATTAGGCTCTCTCCGTCTACTAATAGGGCTCTGTGATAGGCCCTTTTGAGGCGTTTGTTGGGATACCCCTTTGTTCTGAACATAGTTTGCAGATCCCTGGCCTTGATTTTGAAATCTTCAATATCTGTACAATTACGCCTAAGGCGTAGATATTGGCCGATGGGGATCCACTTCCACTGGAGAGGAACAGAGTGGGGGAATTCTTAAAAAAGGGGTTACTTTTTTAGAGAAACAGGGGGAAGGACGCCCCCAACTAAGATCAAGATCCAAGAAACAGTACAATCGAAAGAGTCAATTCTAAACAGAAATCAAGTGATTAACCTATCTAAGTATAAGTTAACACAATCGGAATTGGACCTACTTAATAAGGGTCTATCATTTATACCCACCCCACGCCTTGACAAATTCACTTGGGTGAAAGACATTCACCTTTTTGCCCGCAAACTTCTGTTACATAAAAACTATCTCCTCACTGAGGATAAAAAAGCTAAAATGTTAGGACTAGATCCCAAGGACTATAAAATGACTATGTTACTAGTCAAACTTTTAGAGGAAAATGAATGTGGAGAACAAGTACCACATCCCTTAACTAATTTAAAGAAAAAAAGTCGATATTGTCCCAAACTTGGAGACTCTAAATACATTGAGACCTTTGTTGAGTTAGTATGTAATGAGATCGAGAAAATTAAAACATCTGATCTGGACTTTAAACCTAACTCAAATCTTACTATAGCAGAAGTGGGTGCTTTGGATTCCTTAAGAGATAACAAGGAAATTACGATCAAACCATCCGATAAAGGAGGTAACGTGGTTATCATGGATACCACAAACTACGCCAATATGACTAAAAAAATATTGACGGATGTAAAGGACTCAAACTAAAACTGATTTCCAAAAATGAATATGAGTTCATTCTAGGTGATAGTCCACGCATCTCTACCTTTTACAGCCTCCCCAAGATACATAAACAATACAATACTTTAACAGGAAGACCAATAGTCTCCGGTAATAACAACTTAACTCAAAATGCAAGTATATACATTGATCAAATTTTGAAACCACTGGTTACCCAACTCCCATCATACTTGAGAGACACCAAACAGACTCTAGCTGAATTAACTAAAATACGGATGCCTCCACATTCTATACTATGTAGTTTGGATGTGGAGTCTCTGTATAGCTCTATCCCTCACACTTCAGGCCTAGAACACACAAGCTATTTCTTACGGAAAAGAGGCACACATCTATACGAACATAGTGACTTTACAGTACAACTACTCAAGTTTATTCTGACACATAACTTTTTTCTGTTTGATGGTGTATACTATCACCAGGTGCAGGGAACAGCCATGGGGACATCTTGTGCGCCCTCATATGCCAACCTGCACCTGGGATGGTGGGAGGAAAAAAATAGTGTTTGCTGACCCACAAAACCATCTAGTCCAATGTATCCACTACTGGAAGAGATACATAGATGACATTGTGATCATATGGACAGGTACACATGAACAGTTTTCAGCTTTTGTACAGTTGCTGAATCTTAATGACCTTAACCTCAGATTCACCACTGAGGTGGGAACCCCCAATTTGAAGTTTCTGGACCTTACTTTGATCCCCAATTCGAATGGGACAATTAAAAGTAATCTATTTAGGAAGAGTACGGCCACTAATAGCCTACTAAACTGGAAGAGTCATCACCCAGCCCCCCCAGAAGAAGGGGATCCCCATCGGCCAATATCTACAGATTGTACAGATATTGAAGATTTCAAAATCAAGGCCAGGGATCTGCGAACTATGTTCAGAACAAAGGGGTATCCCAACAAATGCTTCAAAAGGGCCTATCACAGAGCCCTATTAGTAGACGGAGAGAGCCTAATAAGAGAGGATTCTGTTCCATGCAAGAATTTAATAGAACAAGACAATAAGCAACTCAGGTGTGTAGCCACTTACGATGCTGGATGGAACTGTGTAAGATCAATCATGCATAGATTCTGGGCGCTGCTAAAACAGGATGAGCAACTGAGGGATATTATTCCGTCACAGGTATCCCTTGTAGCAAGGAGAGGCAAGAACCTTAAAGATTCTCTAGTACACAGTCATTTCCAGAGAACTGCAGCACCGACACATTGGTTATCAAACAATCTCAAAGGCACTTACAAATGTGGAAGGTGTAAGGCATGTAAATTCATCAAGAAAGATTCCAAAACCTTTACCGACAGTACCAAAAATCAGCATTTTGACACACGCTCCTTTTTCAATTGTAGCTCCAAAGGCTTAGTGTACTTGATTACCTGTCAATGCCCAATGTCTTATGTGGGAAAAACCTTCCGTCCCTTCAGAAGAAGAATCCTTGAACATATCAATTCTGTTAAAACTATCAGACATATAGAGACTCCAATTTCTAGACACGTAAAAAATGTACATAATGGAGACCCCACAGTTTTGAGATTTCAGGGAATAGAACTAATTAGACAGGACCAAAGGAAGGGAGACTGGGACCAACACATTAGGAAAAGAGAGTGTTATTGGATTTACCGACTGAAAACCCTGTCACCCAAAGGATTGAATGAAGGATTCACTTATACCCCCTCCATTACATGATCTCTATACATAAAGAACTATAAACTTGTAAAAATGCTTTAATCAGCACTGTAAATAATTCACTGTAAATAATCTATTTAACCACTCCTATATGTAGATATTTCAAACCCTGTGCCAAACTTCTTAAAAACCACTGATGTAACAGTATCTTTGAATATCATCCACTTATAATAATTAACACTGCTCAATATTAATGTGACCCTTTCTAAATAAACTTTATATATTTGACATGAATAGAAGTAATCTTCACTTTAAAGTAACTGCATCCCTTAAGTAGGATGGCATTTGCAGATTAGGGTTATATTCTCCTGTTTTATAATTTCTTATTTTCTGCCTATTTTTCCTTTTTGAAGCAATTATAGTAGAAGAAGAAAAATAGTGTACTTTACAGCTAATAATAAAAAGCTTAAATTATATATATACACTGTCAATCATACTGCTACTAGCAAATTCAATATCCAGTCAATGGATTAATAAATTACAGGATGAGCAGTGTCTAAACATTATAATAATATTTCACGTAATGGATGTTATTCAGCCTGTGATCGGCGAACATTTAAATTTAAATCCGTCAATTAAATGACGTTCGCCGAAGAGTTTTATTCACTCCCTCCACCCATGGGCAGCCACGTGGGGCAACACGTCATCAGTGACGTAGGGGTACTCAAACTTAACCTGTCAATCCAATGACGTTTATCCAGGAGTCTCGCCCCTTCTTCACCCCGCCTACTGCTGGTCACATGGGGCGATACGTCACGAATTACGCTAAGGTATTCCAGACAAGTGACTTAATGACAAAGGAGGGAACTAACACCTGATTGGCTACAGGGGGGTTTAAAAGTCCCGTTTTTTTTGCGAGATAATTCTTATCCCCTGTCGAAGGTGTTCTAACACACCGAAATGCACATCGGGCGCTAGCTCGTTTTCATTATTTTTTCTTTATCACTTATTTGCTCACTTTAGGGACACATCTTACCACTATGGGTATTTAGACCCTTATAGGTTAATATATTTTCTTTTCTTTTTCACTTTATACAGTGCCGTCCATACAGCTAATGTGATGGCACATTAGGCAGCTTTTGTTTTCTGTTCTTCTTAGATTGAGCCACAGATTAGAACACCCTTGAAGGTGTTTGGAGGATATTAGGGACTACGGTATAGCTTTTCTCTCATATGGACACAAGATGAGCTTGTTTTTCCAGTTCCCTAATTTATATCTCCTTCTGGATATGACTCACAAGAAGTAGTTACTTTATTCGCATCACTGTTAATGATTGTAACATTGTATTTAGCCACACTTTGGCTCTTTACCCTTTGCTTTTTCTTTTGCTGTCAATGTGGATTTATTGGATTTTCTGTTTGCCGCTGGCGAATTGACCATAGCAATAAGTACTATTAGCTATTAGTAAGGCAACTAGCCACTGATAAAGGGAGACTCTTAATTGGTAAATTATGCTATTAGTCAGAATTTAATAAAGACAGTAGTCAGCTGATTACTCTGCATGAGTACCATTATACAAGTCATTAGGGAGCCTTCCTATCTCCCACCCTTTCCCATATATATACACACATCACATTACTGTAGGGTTTAGTAGGTACAGACCTCCAAGTTGTTGAAACACATTACTCTGCCAGCATTCAATATTTTTCAATTTTTATATTTACTCGGGTACAAGCCCTTAGGTGGACTGGCACCACCTTCTGACCACAACTCTTGCCTGCTTTTTCTCAAATACCTTTTTGTTTTCCATCTATATAGGTAATTTGGGATTACTAGGCAAGTTATTCAGTTCTAAGACCATAATAGTCATCTCACATACACATAATAGTCATCTCCAGTGGCGTACTGAGGGGGAGCCGCCGCCCCGGGTGCCAGCAGGTGGGGTGCCTTGGGAGGGGGCGCAACCAGGTGCCCGCGTTGGCAGCACCGAGCGCTCTGCAGCCCGAGTGAGAGGGGCCGACAGGAGGGAGCGCCTCAGCCTCACCGAGTGTGACTTTCTGTTAGTCCGGCCGGGTACAGGAGACGGATGCTCCCCTGCACCGCGACCAATAGAGGGCTCGGCCACGCCACAACAATGGTGGGAATAAGGAGAGATTGGGATATGGAGAGATGGGGGATGATATGAGGAGGTGGGGATGATATGAGAGGTGGGGATGATATGGAGAGATGGGATGATATGGAGAGATGGGATGATTAACGGAGAGATGGGGATGATGAGAGATGGGATGATAACGAGAAACGGGGATGATACCTGAGAGATGGGGATGGATACCGAGATGGGATGATTGACGGAGAGATGGGGACGATAATGGAGATGGGGATGATAACGGAGAGATGGGGATGATGAATGGAGAGATGGGATGATAATGGAGAGATGGGATGACACTGAGATGGGGGATGACACGGAGATGGGGATGACAAGGAGATGGAGAGGGATGACAAGAGATGGGATGATAAGGAGAGACAGGATAAGGAGGATGGGGATGATAAGGAGATGGGATGATAAGGAGAGATGGGGATGATAAGGGAGAGATGGGGATGATAAGGAGATGGGATGATAAGGAGATGGGGATGATAAGAGAGGGGGATGATAAGGAGAGATGGGATGATATGGGGATGATAAGGGAGATGAAGATAAAGAGCGATGGAAGGATAAGGAGAGATGGGGGAAGGAAATTGGAGAGGGGGGATAAAGAAAGAAATTGGAGGGGGGATAAAGAAAGATTGGGAGGGGGGGAGAAGGAAATTGGAGGAGGGGGGAGAAGGAAATTGGAGGGGGGAGAGATTGACATTCATCACACACAATGCACCCCTTGCACACAGAAAAACACACAATGCATTACACACACTGCATTACACACACAGACACACATACACAAGAAATGCAACCGTTACACACAATGCATCCCTTACACACACAGAAACACACAATGCATTCATTACACACACTCAATGCATCCCGTACATACAGAGAAACACACCTTGCAGCCCTTACACATACAAACACAGATTCACACAATGCATTCCTTACACACATATCAGGACATCAACTACACACTCCACCCCCTGTGAACAAACTCATTGGTGAAACATGAAGGTGGACCCTGGGACCCAGACATGGAGCTGTGTAAAGGGCCCCCAAAAAATAGAGCTGCTTCCCGTTCTCCCAGAACATTGATTTTTGTGACCACAGTTACAAACTGCCTCCAGAGAGCCTGTTCTACACCAGACCAGTGGAGCCAGACTGCAGCTAGAGCCCGTCATCATCCTCATCTGGTTGTAAGTAGGCTATCTGGTATATTATTCGTGGCACTAATCTCTAATTTACCTCACATTAAAGAAACACTATAGTCCCCAGAACCACTGCAGCTTAATGTAGTGGTTCTGATGTCTATAGCCTGTCCCTGCAGGCCTTTTAATGTAAACACTGCGGCACTGCAGCACTGGCGTTAGAGAACATGGCAAATTATATGGGTGGGGCATTGTGATGTCACATGGGGGGGCGGCAAACTTTACTTTTGCCTAGGGCGGCAAAAATCCTTGCACCGGCCCTGGCTGGAGGGGGCTGTGTGAGCTGTGGCCGCACAGTGCCCCATGGTAGTTAGGGTGCCGTGCGGCCAGTACAGCTCACACAAGCAAACGGCTGATAAACTGGCCGCACGGAGGAAAGTGGGGCGGAGCTAAGCAAAATCGGAGGCGGGGCCACACTGGCGCTGAGGGCGGGGCTTTTGGGGGGGTAAGGGGGTGCCAAGCACAGAATCCGCACAGGGTGCCAAATGCTCTAGGTACGCCCCTGGTCATCTCACATACTCAATTCTCAGTTGTAAGTATATATATTGACCCATGTATATTGTGTATTTTGCCAGATTACCATGACATTTTCCATAGCTTATCACCCTTACATTACAGCCATGTTGCCAGTTTTAACACAAACAAATACACGCGCACATAGAGACACTATGATTCATGCACACACATACAAAACACAATGACACACACACATTGACAGATACAGACACACAATCAAAGTGTATGTCTGGCAGTGTCTTTTGGTATCTGAGTGTGTGCGTGACTGGCATTATGTAAAATGTATCTACCTGAGAGTGTGCATCTCTGCTGTGCCTGAATAGCATATTTGTATCTGTGTATCTTTCTGTACGTACGTATGTGTGTCTGGGAGTATATGTGTGTGAGGGAACTGCGTGCAGTTGTGTGTATAGGGGAGCTGACTATGCTATTGATGTGTGCATTGATGTGTGATACGTGCACACGGGGTGTGCCTGTGCACTGTGCCCACCCTAATCAAGCATCCGTGCTGCACTGCTGGCGATTTAGGCGGCCTTGGGGCAGACTAACATGTCGGGTCCTCGTTCTATGACCGAGGACCAGACACAGGAGGGGCCCGGCAGCTTGACCACAATGCCGCTGGGTGCAAGGCACCTCCTGTCTGCCCTGACCCAAGACGATCACAGATTTTTTTCTGCACATATAATTTGCACCAGTGAATAAACGAAACTTCTAATCAAGACCTGTGAGTGCCCCTTGTATATATTTTTGTGATATATATATATATATATATATATATATATATATATACACACACACACACACACACACACACAATATATATGTAGGTGTGTATGTATATATAAAAATACATATACATGCGGCGTGTGTTGCAATAGGCTGCGCATGCCTATGGTGTGCATTGTATTGATGGCAAGGCTGTGTTGTGTGCGTAAGGGGTGACAGTCTGTGAGAGAGGGATCTGTGTATGTGCCATTGGCGGATCCAGGGGGGGGGCAACGGGGCAATTGCCCCCCCCGAGATTCCCCCCTGCTGGCTAACGCAGGGCTGGCATTGCCCAAGTGCCAGCCCTGCAATGTGCCTGCGGACCGGAGGGGAGAACAGAGCTCTCCCTCCCCGGTCCGCAGGCACTGTGCTGGCGGCCGGCGGTGGAGGGAGGGAGGGAGTGAGAGAGAGGACCCGGAGCTCAGTCTGCAGCTCCTCCGGGTCCTCCTCTCGCGGGATTTAAAGCGTTGCCGCGGTTACCACGGCAACGCTCCAAATCTCGCGAGAGTGAACTCTAGCCCGGGAGCGTGGGCTAGAGTTCACTCTGACCACCTTACCACCAGGGAATCACCACTGGGACCACCAGGGACGGAGAAATGTCCCCCCTCCTGCTCAATAAAGGTAAGAAGGGAGGGGGGACATATTTATTTTATTAAATTTTTTTTTTTAAATTATTATTATTAAAAAGCCTCCTTCCCCCCCCCATTACACACACTGCCCCATTACAGGGGGGCAGTGTGTGTGTATGGGGATAGTGTTTGTGGGGCAGTATGTGTAATGGGGGGGGGGGAGGAGGTTTTTTTATAATACATTTTTAAAATAAATATTCTGCCCCACAAACACTCTCCCCATACACACACTGCCACCCATACACACACTGCCCCACAAACACTGCCCCCCATACACACACTGCCCCACAAACACTGTCCCCATACACACCTTTATACACACACTGCCTAAACTACTGCTTTACATACACACACACTGCCCCATACACACCACTTTACAACACTGTCCCCATACACACACGCCCCACAAACACTGCCCCACCTGCCCATACACACCTGCCCCAGCACACACCTTACAGACACTGTCCCGTACACACTGCCCCACAGACACTGTCCCGATGCACCACTGCCTAACACTATTCCCATACACTGCCCCCATACACACACTGCTAAACACTGTCCCCACTCCTTTTGCCCCCATACACACACACTTTCCGCCCCTGGCACTGCCTTTTACTGCCCCATTTTGTCCCCATACACACGCACTGTCCCCATACACACACACTGTCCCCATCACACACACTGTCCCCATACACACACACACTGCCCCACAAACACTGTCCCCATACGTACATTGCCCCCCATACACACACTGCCCCACAAACACTGTCCCCATACACACACTGCCCCACAAACACTGTATACACCTTTGCCACACACTGCCACAAACACATACACACACACTGCCCCACTGTGTCCCCATACACACACTGTCCCCATACACACACTGCCCCAAAAACACATACAGTGCCCCCATACATACACTGCCCCCTAACACACACACTACAACCCTGACATACACTGCCGCACTCACACACTTTTACCCTTAACACACACCACTGCTCCTATAGCCTATATCCCAGCAGATCCCAGGTAAGTTGTTAAACTGTTCTTAAACGGTATGACTACTTACTCTGGGGTGGAATCCTGGCACTACTGACACCATAACTACTACACTGAGCTGTAGTGGTTATTGTGCCTGGATTATTTATTTAAATAATCTACAAGTGCCCCTCCCGAGATCAGGCTCTGGATCCGCCACTGGTATGTGCTTCACTGTGGCAGGATGACGGGTGACTGTGAGGTAAGTGTGACAGGCTGATTGTGTGTGGGGAGAGTGTGCTGTGTTGATGGGACAGGGAAAGTGTGGGTGTTTGAGGAGCCAATACATATATATACACACACACACAGTGGGACCTCGGTTTACAATTGCCTCGGTTAACACAATTTTCGGTTTACAAATGAAAATCTATTGAAAATAATGCCTTGGTTTAAAAATTTTTTGCAATACAAAGCAATTTTCCCCAGGAAGCATTGCATCTGGGAGGTTTATAGCACCGCCCTCTGAATGCTGGAGCCTGTGGGTAGCACGTGGCGTCGAGTGTGGAGGTGTTGGGGCGAGTTTTGGAGCCATTCTGGAAATTGTTTGCAGTTGTTTTGGGACTTTTTGGTGCATTTCTCAAGCTGTGTGTTCTGCATTGTGGGTTGGTTTCCATGCCAGCTCATTTTGATTTTTTTCTGACCTCAAGAACAGATTAATTGGTTTTCAATGCATTCCTATGAGAAACCGTGTTTCGGTTTACAAATGTTTCGCAATAAGAAACGTCCCAGAGAACGCATTAAATTCGTAAACCGAGGTCCCACTGTGTGTGTGTGTGTATATATATATATATATATACACATACATACACACATACACACACACACACACACACACACACACACCAGCAGAGTTGTGGTGGGGGGGAAAAGTGTGGATGAAAACCCCTTCCACCTGAAGTAAGTGGATAGTTAATACATTGCTAAACACAAATACACACACCAATCAAGCCATAAGACTTGCTTTTCCCACAGAAGTGTGTGTCTGCTCTGTATACAACAGCTTTGAAACACACTCATGGACAGCTGTTTAATTGTTAATGCAAATCATCAGCATGAAGTTGGTTACTGGGAGACTGGGAGATGAGTTGCATTAACAACTGTCCTGGACAGTTTGTTTTTCTTTTCATATCTTTATATTTTTCAGTCTCAAAATGTATCACAATGCAGCAAGTGTTCTAAATGTTGTGATTTAAAATGTCATTTATATAAGGCACCAGCCCAATTTCTGTTAGATTTGTCATAATAAGCACATTGCATTACTTTTTATGAATTACATATTTATTATCCCTTTTGTTTTTCATTTGTCTGTAAAATGAAATTACTGTGTTTGATTCATGCCCTACATTAACAAAACATTTTTACTTCTTGTTATTTTGAAGTATGTATTAGAACTCAGAACTACATGGCAGACGTTCCAATTGCAAGTGGTACAGCCTCTCACTTTACACTTACGATTCTGCCAAGCATTTAGATCAGATATAAACACACCATGAACATTATTAACACGGTTTAAGTAGATGTGCTATTATTAGAAGCCTCACCATTGCAATGAGTGTAATAATCGCACAGCATTAATTTATTACTTCTCTCCTACCTTGTTATTACCAGGAACCCTTCTTTCAATCATTCACACAACACCTGCAAGTTCTGTATCCTGGCAACCGTGAAGCCGAGTAAGGCAAGCGGGAGGGGTCAATCCAAAACGCTTTTTAAAACTTCCCACTGAGCTGTTAAACCTTTACCCTGCCTCTGCACCTGCTAAAATGCCAGCTAACTTATTATTAGCCAGTGCTTTATGTAGTTAACAATTTCACAAACTGTAGTACTGCTAAAAAGCAGAAATACCTATTATTGACCTTTACCTTGCTGTATTACTCCTTTCCAAGATTTTAGTTCTTGTAACATTTAGTTTTGTAAAACTTTTTTTCCCCTCCCCTTAAGTCCATCATGTGTCTTATTTCTCCCCTGGCCCTCCATGTGTCTTATTCTCTTGCCCCCAGCCTCTCCATGTGTCTCATTCCCTACCCGCAGCCCCTCCATGCAGTGGTGTAAATACTGCGGTCGCAGGGGTCGCAGCTGCGACCAAGCCCGTCACTCCAGTGGGCTGGCTGCCCTGTGGACCCCTGCTGCTGGGGCCGCCTGTTAAGAGGTCCATTGGGTGGCCCATGCTGTCAGGGCCACCCGATGGATATGGATTGTCATGGGGCCCGGTCAGCGCTGGGCGCTTTAACAGCAGTGACTCCCCGGTCACTCCTGCCAGCATACATAGAGCCCGCGCAGGAGGAGGGAGTCAGAGTGGCTCCCATCAGGCTGAGCCACCACTGGACCCCAGGGTGTATCTGTATGTTTGTGTGTGTCTGTGTGCCTGTGTCTCTGTATGTGTGTATGTATGTGTGTGTGTCTCTGTGTGTGTGTCTGTGTCTCTGTATGTATGTATGTGTCTGTCGGGGGGGGTCTTTGTGTCTGTATGTATGTGTCGGGGGGGGGCCCACGGTCAGGGGGGAGAGGGTAAAGGTGGAGGGGAGAGGGGCCCCATGGATTGTGTGTATGCCACTGCCTCCATGTGTTTAATGCCCCCCCCCCAAGCCCCTATATGTGTCTCATTTCCTCTTCCCCCAAAGCCCCTCCATGTGTCTCATTTCCTTTCCCTCAGCTCCTCTGTGTGTCCCATTCCCTCCCCTACAACCTCTCCATGCATTGAGCCCTTTGAATGTGGTAGGTACACAACTGACTATAACCCTTCCTCTACCTTAATTCATACCTCCCAAGTGTCCCTATTTAGGAGGGGCAGTCCTTATTTTGGACCTACATTTTTTTTTGTCAATCTTTTCTTTCCTAGTGTCCCTCTTTTCTGAAGCACCATATTATTGGTGTATACTAGTGTATTATAGAGGTCCACAGCAGTAATACTCAAAGTAATGTATCTTTAAATTCCAATAAATGTGTTTAGAAATCAGTATGTGTAAATAAGATATACATTTATCTTGATCTAAATTACATTTTACTTGCATAAACTGGTACTAGTAAGTCAGCTGAAATTTCTCATAACAGCCCCCTGACCACACCCTACAAAATTTAAAGTATCCCTGAGGTATGTAATAGTCAGCACTGTTTTTACTTTTTCTGCCTTTTGTTATGTTAAAGGAACACTATAGAGTCAGGAACACATACATGTATTCCTGACACCAGTGGCAGAACTACCACAGTCACAGGTGTCGCAGCTGCGACCCTGCCCATCACTCAAGGTGGCCCTGCCGCCCTGTGGACCCATGTGACCGCGGTGCCTAGCCGGCCATGTGTTCCGGCCGGCGCAGTAGAACCGCCAGGGCCGCACGTTTAGGCCAACCCTAACAGCATTGCCCACCCGATGCTATGTATTTTCAGGGGGCCCGGTCAGCGCTGCGGTGCTTTAACAGCGCAACCGGACCCCCTGTGATGAAGTCAGATGCTGAGAGAAAGGGACAGCTTACACAGAGCCCGTGCGGGAGGAAGAGAGGAGGGAGTCAAAGTGGGAACACTGACTCCCATCAGCTTGAGCCACTGGATACCAGGGAAGTCACCCTCATGCACCTAAAAGGTAGGAAACAGGAGGG
>OW240913.1:191326272-191369938 GCA_933207985.1 Pelobates cultripes
CCCCCCATACTAACATTTCCACACACATACACAACCCACACACCCTACACATTCACACACTACACCCCCACACACACACTGAACCTTTCACACACATTGCACCACTGCTCCTATTCCCTACTACAGCCCCATATCCCAGCAGATCCCAGGTAAGTTGTCAAACTGTTCTTAAATGGTTTGACTACTTACTCTGGAGCAGTAGTGGTAATTGTGCATAGATTATTTCTTTAAATAATTTACAAGTGCCAGGCTGGCCAGTAGCCAGCCAGTTAGCCAGCCCACAGGCCAGTAGCCAGGCCACAGGCCTACAGCAAGCCACAGGCTTACATCCAGCAAGCCCACAGCCTGCCAGTCGCAGCCAGCAAGCCACAGCCTGCCAGCCGCAGTCAGCAAGCCCACAGCCTGCCGGCAGTAGCCAGCAAGCCCACAGCCTGCCGGCAGTAGCCAGCAAGCCCACAGCCTGCCAGCCGCAGCAAGCAAGCCCACAGACTGCCAGCCAGCAACAGTAATTAAGGTAAGAGGAGCCAACTTGGCCTAGGTATCAGCGAGCTATGTTGTGTTGCTATATTGTGAATAGAAACCAGAGTGTTGGAGAGACCACCCTCCAGGCCCCATTAGACTCCATTGTAGTCTCTAATGGGGCCTGGAGGGGATTCTTTCTAACACACTCTCTAAAGGACACTGAGATAGCCCCCCGCTAGAAAGACCCCCCTCCATGGCCCATTAGCCCTCAATTGTAGTCTCTGCTGGGGCCTCGAAGGGCTTATTGCCCTTTTGTTCCTTGTGTCTAAAGATTGTGTAGGGTGTGGCTGGAGGCGGTGCATGGAGGCGGGACAAGGGTGGCGCTTGCTGCAGAGTATGGGTGGGGCCTGTAAGGGGGCCCTTGATTTATTTTGCCCGGGGGCCCTGAGGGTTCTCAGTCCGCCCCTGTATATATGGTAGTTCACCTAAACATTTTAATAAAGAGAGTGTGATGTTTTTGAATATATATTCTGCAATAATAAACTGAAAAGTTAGCAAGCCCATGGGGCCCCTATGTTCCTGGGGGCAGGACAGCAGCCCAGGAAGCCCATTGCTTAAAGGGATTCTCCAGTGCCAGGAAAACATCCCAAGTTGCTGAATGGGGTTAAAACCCCTTCAGTGACTTACCGGAGTCCAGCGCCGATGTCCTTCCGCTGGGTCAGGCTCCGCCTACGCTCCTCCCCCGCCAATATCACCTAGCGGGGGAGACCTAATGTGCATGCGCAGCCGTCGGCAGGGGAGACCTAATGCGCATGCGCGGCATTGGCCATACACGCGCATTAGATCTCCCCATAAGAAAGCATTAAACAATGCTTTCCTATGGGGATTTCGGCGACGCTGGAGGTCCTCCCATAGTGTGAGGACGTCCAGCGTAGTTTTATAACACTTTTCGTGTTCTAAGAACACGGAAGTCCTTCTAGTGGCTGTCTATTGGACAGCTACTAGAGGAGGAGTTAACCCTGCAAGGTAATTATTGCAGATTATAAAAACTGCAATAATTACAGTTGCAGGGTTAAGGGTAGTGGGAGTTGGCACCCAGACCACTCCAATGGCCAGAAGTGGTCTGGGTGCCCGGAGTGTCCCTTTAACACAGGCCTGCCCAGTAGTTCTGATGAGAGCATGGCTGTAACGCCCAGTGCTGCTGCCCGTGATGCTCTCACTCTGTGGCTGTGTATAACACTGTGTGTGTGTCTCGGTCTCCTATCTTGCTGTGATTGCTACTTTTCAATAAAGATTATTTGGTTGTGGGGGGGGATCGCTCTGCCAATCCGTGACCTCCGCTCTCTCCCTTGTCCGCTAGGACACGCCCACTCAGTCAGGTGATCTCCGGCGCTGCCTCGGTCTGTTGTGCAGTGTGATTGCTGTCCGCGTGCCGCTGGTACCTGTGCGCTCTGTGTACGCTGTAACCATGGATACCGCTCGCCAGTACCAGTTCGTGGTGTTCGGGGCCTCAGGCTTCACCGGACAGTTCGTGGTAGAGGAGCTGGCTCGGGTGCTGGACGGGGCGGAATTCAGAGAGTCCAGGCTCCGCTGGGCGGTTGCAGGGAGAAACCAGAAGCGGCTGGAGGATGTCCTGTCCTGGGCTGCCGAGCGGCTGTGTGAGTAGTGATGGGTTAACCCGCATGGAGCGCCCTGCGGTGCGATCTAACACGGCTTCAGCTATCGGCAGCATCTGCAGTGGAGGGTAAAGGGCAGTCCGAGCTGTGCTGGACAAGTGCTGCCCTGCAGTATGTAGCATTAATGTGCTGCCCTGCAGTATGTAGCATTAATGTGCTGCCCTGCAGTATGTGGCATTAATGTGCTGCCCTGCGGTATGTGGCATTAATGTGCTGCCCTGCGGTATGTGGCATGTGGCATTACGTGCTGCCCTGCGGTATGTGGCATTAACGTGCTGCCCTGCGGTATGTGGCATTAACGTGCTGCCCTGCGGTATGTGGCATTAACGTGCTGCCCTGCGGTATGTAGCATTAACGTGCTGCCCTGCGGTATGTAGCATTAACGTGCTGCCCTGCGGTATGTAGCATTAACGTGCTGCCCTGCGGTATGTAGCATTAATGTGCTGCAGGATGGGAAAACAAGACCTGAATCCTCAGTGCAGCTTGCAGGATGTGATTGGAAATGAGCCAGTCATCATTTTATAATGTGCTGCTGATCAACATGAAGACATTATTCTTGTCCAGATATACACAATCAATCAAGCAACAGGAAATGAGCAATAAAAAGTAATTTGTTGGTTTTCAGACCATTTACTCAGGGCGCCCACACACACACACACACAATAGTACTGAAGGTGTTGGTGTTCCCTGAGGACTGGTAACATGAGGCAGATAGAGGAGTAGAGAGCGGTGATGCCTTTATTAGTGAGCCAGGTAGTGTTAGAGTGCATGCTCTATAGCCATGCAGATTTATTTAAAAGGACACTACAGGCACCCAGACCACTTCAGCTCATTGTTCACACTGCAGCACCAAGTCTATCTCCAGTGGCTGTCTACCAGAGGCGCTTCCTGGATCCAAACAGACCCCATGTCCGGTAACTGACACTGGATGTCCTCTTGCTCTACGTGAGAACATCCAGTGTCGGATTTTCCCCAATAGGAAAGCATAGATTGAATTCCCATGGAGAGATATGATGAGCGCGGCATTTTTTGCGCATACAGATTAACATTCACTAGTCACAAGAAGGAGGAGGCGGCGGTAAGTAAATAAAGGAGGGTAAGGTAAGTATATAAATTGGTTTTAACCCTTTATTCATTGACTGGGGGGCACGAGGGAGGGGGGAGGTGGAAGGAGCTATAGTGCAAGGAAAACAACTTTGTATTCCTGGCACTTATACTATCCCTTTAAACTTTCATTCTAAATCTATTTGGTTAAAAAATGTCATTTTGTTATGTGCCATGCACTTCTGTGGTTAAAAGGTAGTTGTACCTTCTTAAATCTGCCCACTATCTAGACTTGGCTCATAACATAACAGGGTTTTAAATATTATCTTTTCTAATTTCATAATCTTCCACTGGCACTCCTTAGTATGTTCAACCTTTGGCCCAAATTGCATTCCATTGCCATTATCTCTCATTAATCTAACTTTGTCTCTGATATGTAAAATATGTATAAATATCATTTGAATGGTTACACAAATGAGAAAATATGTGCATGGCAGTTGCTAGACTTGTGCAAAAGTTGTTTTTAGATGGTTTGTTTGAATCAAATGACTTTAATCCACAACTGGTTGAATCGATTGTCAGGGATTTACCTGTGGAGTGTTAAAGGAACACTGTAGTCACCAGTTTAATATAGTTGTTCTAGTGTCTACAGCCTGACTTTGCAGGCTTTTTAATCTAAACACTTCCTTTTCTCTGAAGGAGGAGGAGCGGGTCGGGGCCAGCTCTAGAAGAATAAAATAACCTTTTTTAACAGTGGCGGCAAGCTACCAAATAGCACATTTAGAACTAGAGTGTCAGCAGTACATATTTGTATTCCTGACACTATATCACATCTTTAATTAAAAGGCGTTTGATTTGGACAAACCGTCCAAAACAAACTTTTGCGCAAGTCTAGCCTATAGCTACCTCAAACAAAAAGGAATGTTGAAAGAGAATGTGAAAACCAATATGAATATAAGATTTAGTACCGATGTCTCACTCAAGTCACATCTTTTTGTGTCTCAGTTTAATGTCGTCATTCCTTCCCAATGAATTCCTCAAATACAATGCTCTCTTCTACAGTTACTTCATACTCCATTTTTTATTTTTTTTTAAAACTCTTCTTCTTTTTGATATTTCTGTTTTCGCCCATGTCATTCATTCATTAATTTCTATTACTCACTTCTGTATTAATTGCATACAATTTTGCATTATTATACCCAGGGATGTAATCATCAGCATTCATTATAGACTGTACCGGGGCAAGCTGTGAACACGTAAGACCACTGAGAATCGAATTACAGTAGTCAAGGCGAGAGAGGACAGCAGCATGAACTTTGCTGTATCGGGCGTTAAATAGGGTCTGATGCGCGCAATGTTTTTGAGATGTAAGCAGCAGGATATGGCGATTGATTGGATATGAGGGGTGAAGGAGACGGTGGCGTCAAAGAGTACACCTAGGCAGCGAGCCGTAGAGGTAGAGCGGATTATAGAACCATTGACTTGGAAGGACACCAACAAGGGAGTAGCAACACTTGAGGTAGGGAAGACCAGAGGTTCAGTTTAAGGAAATGAGCAGCTATCTAGTTGGAAATAGCAGAGAGGCAGTCAGAGACACGAGTCAAGAGGGGTGATGAGAAATCAGGGGAGAACAGATACATTTGCTTGTCATCTGCATAGAAACGATACTGGAAGCCAAAGGAGCTGATGAGTTTACCAAGGGAGGCAGTGTAGATTGAGAACAATAGGGATCAAGGACAGACCATTGGAGAACACCAACAGAGAGGGATTGGGGAGAAGAGCCAGAGAAAAACACTGAAAGAGCTCTGGGAGAGGTAGGGAGAGCACCAGGAAAGAGCGGTATCTCTTAGACCGAGATTATGGAGGATGAGAAGAAGCTGTTGATGATCAACAGTGTCAAAAGCAGCAGAAAGGACGAGGAGAATTAGGATAGAGTAGTGGCCATGGGATTTAGCAGTGATAAGACCATTGTATACGTTGGTCACAGCTGTTTCAACAGAGTGACAAGCGCGGAATCCAGGTTGAAGCGGGTCAAACAGAGTTAGATTCGAGGAAGTGTGTGTGTGTGTGTATATGTATGTGTATATATATATATGTGTGTATGTGTATATATATATATATATATATATATATATATATATATATATATATATATATATATATATATATATATATATATATATATATATATATTATACACACACTTCCTCGAATCCAACTCCCTGCTTGACCCGCTTCAATCTGGATTCTGTGTGTGTGTTTTATACATATTGGTGAATATGCACTTTGAATGCAGGGCATTTTGATTTTGCATTCACAAACACTGACACCTCATACAGAGTCACTGGGGGCAGATTATTAGCCTGGCAAAGGACCTTTACAAGCATAATAACCACAACTTATTGCAGTGGTTATGGTGAACGTAATCTTGTGGTAGAGTCACAGGATGTTAACACTGCTATTACAATCTATGGGGGCAGTTCATTCTGATTTTGTCGAACTGTTTTCAACTAGTTTTTGACAAATTTGGAAATTACCCCTGAACCCAAAGAACACTTGGTCTGCATGGGATGCAGTTACAGCAGGTATATAAAGATATTTATCAAAATATTCTGAAAATTGATGGTTAAAGGATTGATGTAACCATTTGGAATGTGGGTGGGGAGCATTTCTGTGTAAAATGCCTTATTGGGCATTGTGGAGGAGACCCCCATCTGCTCTGATTTTTCTAAAACCTGCAAAATGAAGGTTTTTACTCACCTGGAATCCAGCATCTGGCAAGGTCCCTGCAACAACTACCGCACCACCTCCTGACATCGCTGGGGATTCCACGGTCCAATTGTGATTGGACCAACTAATACTTACCATTTGACTTGCCCATGTGTGATCTCAGACTCTTGTTTTTGCATTCTTGAAGTTCACTGGGCAGGCGAATTAAAAAAAAAAAAATGAAATTTTTTATTTTTTAAAGGAGCACAGCATTTGCAATGCAGCAGAAGTTTTAAGAGGATCCAGTGGAATTTTATAAGTCGCATTAAAGGATGCTAAGTAACCTTTTCATTTGAATTGCCTTGCCTTTTCACCAGTCATTACCATTTTTATTCCCATATTTTACCATCTATTTCATTCTTCATGAAGCTTCACCTGTCTTGCCTTTCTGTCTTACAATGTTTTCATGTAAATTCTCGTTGAATTGGATTTTTAGTTTAGCTAATCCTGAAATAACAACAAGAACTGGCTTAACAAAGCCACTGACTGAATGTAGGGCCTTGCTTTGCTTACCATATGTACTCATTTTGTTAAGAGCCTCAAATGAGAGCACATTTTAGGAAGCATTCCATGTAAATGTTACGTGTAGCTCTGTATGTACATACACTCTGCAGTATATCAGTGCCGTATTTGTCTTTTGATGGTATTTTGTTTCTCAGTAGAGTACCCAGAATGTCTTTGTAATTCTGTGCCAGTCACTTCTGATTCTATTATTTTGCCGTTCTTAGCTAAGCCGCAGCTGAAGTCGGAGGTTGGCATTATAATCTGCGATGTTAGTGATCCCCCCTCCCTTGACGAAATGTGTAAGAAGGCCTCTGTTGTTCTTGATTGCGTGGGACCAGTAAGTATGATGCAGCTGCCAAACTTAATAGAAGCAAAAAAAAAAAAGGAATGATGCAAAACGACTTTGCCCAGTTGCAACTTCTCCTTTCCTTATGACCCTTGTATCTTACTGATTATACTGTTAGCAACTGAAATGGAACTTCGTTTAATATCTGCCCATAGACAAAATTTGACAAAGATCAAGCACCTCATGAGAAAATGTACTCCATACGTTTTCTTATGTATAACTAAAAATTATGGTAAAAAGCGAAATAGAGGAACAAAAAAATTTAATTTACAAACAAAACCTGTAAACTGACAAGAGCCGCTTTAAAATAGAAAATAAAGTACAAGAAATTGTTCTATGGTGAAATGTACACCTCCCTTATTGAGACACAAACTACACATCTGTGTAGGCCTGTATATTTACATACGTGTGTTATATCATTTTAATTAAAAATAAACAATATATACTGTGGTTCTGCTATGAGAAAATTAAGAAACTTTGTAGTAACACTCCAGGCTGATATTGAGCCCTATTTTGTTATGAATTCTATAGACTTATATCTTGTATAGTGAATACTTTAAAATATGAAAAAAAATAATATATATTAATGTGAAAGACTCGCGTTTAAAGTTCCTAAATCAACAGAAAAGCAGTAACAAGCTCTGCCCTGACCAGAGCAATCAGGAGTCTATCATTTTGCTCCATATGGTTTGAACTTATCACATAAACTGCTATCCAGCAGGAATCTAATGAAATACGCTTCCTAGTTTGGAGACAGGACTGAGTTTGCCAGAGCCCTGATTGTGTGTGTGTGTGTGTGTGTATTTAGCTGAGGACTGGTCTCATTCTCAGAGTAGGTTAGGGGAAATTTGGAAACATGAATAGAGTATAATAACCTGTATGTCCTATAGTTTCCGTCTTTGTTATGTATGAGAAATAGAGCTGGTTTCTAGCTGCACGTTTTTGTCAATTGCCTCCGTTAAAAGCAACTGCTTTAAAAGAGACTGGGAGAAGGGACTCCCTTGCACCACGAACTGTGCAATTTGTAAATGTTTGAGGTGCTTAGTTCTTTCATTTAAAAAAAAAAAAAAAATAGTATTTTATTTTTCTTTGTTTCTGTTCTCCTTTCTGTTATTTTTTTGTTTGTTTTTGTTAAAAAGATATAATAAAATATTGACATGTAACAACACTGAAGAAATGACACTGCTACAATGTAAAGTAGTAAGTGTACAGCCTGCATAACAGTGTAAGTTTGCTGTCCCCTCAAAATAAACTGTTGGCAACAAAAGTGAGTACACTTCTAAGTGGACATGTCCAAATTGGGCCCAAAGTGTTAATATTTTGTGTGGCCACCATTATTTTCCAACACTGCCTGAACCCTCATGGGCATGGAGTTCACCAAAGCTTCACAGGTTGCCACTGGAGTCCTCTTCCACTCCTCCATGACGACATCACGGAGCTGGTGGATGTTAGAGACCTTGCGCTCCCCCACTTTCCATTTGAGGATGCCCCACAGATGCTCAATAGGGTTTAGGTCTGGAGACATGCTTGGCCAGTCCATCACCTTTACCTTCAGCTTCTTTAGCAAGGCAGTGGTCGTCTTGGAGGTGTGTTTGGGGTCATTATAATGTTGGAATACTGCCCTGCGGCCAAGTCTCCAAAGGGAGGGGATCATGCTCTGCTTCAGTATGTCACAGTACATGTTGGCATTCATGGTTCTCTCAATGAACTGTAGCTCCCCAATGCTGGCAGCGCTCATGCAGGCCCAGACCATGACACTCCCACCACCATGCTTGACTGTAGGCAAGACACGCTTGTCTTTGTACTCCTCACCTTATTGCCGCCACAAACGCTTGACACCATCTGAACCAAATAAGTTTATCTTGGTCTCACAGGACATGGTTTCAGTAATCCATGTCCTTAGTCTGCTTGTCTTCAGCAAACTGTTCTTGTGCATCATCTTTAGAAGAGGCTTCCTTCTGGGACGACAGCCATGCAGACCAATTTGATGCACTGACAGGCTGCTTCCCCCACCCCTTTAACCTCTGCAGCAATGCTGGCAGCACTCGTACATCTATTTCCCAAAGACAACCTCTGGATATGATGCTGAGCCTGAGCACGTGCACTCAATCTCTTTGGTCGATCATGGCGAGGCCTGTTATGAGTGGAAACGGTCCTGTGAAACCGCTGTATGATCTTGCCCACCGTGCTGCAGCTCCGTTTCAGGGTCTTGGCAATCTTATTATAGCCTAGGCCATCTTTGTGTGGAGCAGCAATTCTTTTATTTTTATTTTTTTCAGATCCTCAGAGTTCTTTGTCATGAGGTGCTATCGTGCACTTCCAGCGACCAGTGTGAGCGATAACATTCATCAATAGAAAACAGGAAGCACCCACCTAGTCTTAAAGCCAAGAACCCATACAAATAAGCCTTACTTAGACCTAGGCCCTGTACGTACGACCAACAGACATCTAGACCCAGTTTAATCCCCATACCCAGTTTGCTCTCACCCACAACTCCGTGTTGGAAAGATGAACATCATAGATCTTGAAACAATGTATGCGTAACCATATACAGATATACAAAAGACATGAGATGGTATAGAACGACTAAGGTCTACACGCTACAACTTTAGCCCAAAATACACCGATGTCATGCAATGTTAAACTGTAACCTAAACCTGAGGTAGACCACACCGGAACCGATATACCTTTAAACGCCTGATTGACGCTACGTGAACACGTCATATCCCTGCTCCCTCTTTCGTACACAGCGTGGCTGATGCCCAGCAGGGGCGGAGCTATCACCGGCCCTCTTCTAATCAGCATGGGAGGACTTCCTCCCAAGAAGCCTACAGCAGAGAGCAGGAGAAGCTCCTCCAACTCCCAACTACCTCAGGCAGCACTCTGGATCCCAGGTAAGCTACCCTCCTGAACCCACAAAGTAGGAAACAGGAGAGTGGCTAGAAAAGTGTATATTTTGACCAGCATCTTTGTGTGTGTTTGTGTGTCTGTCAGTGTCTGTATGTCTGTCAGAGTGTGTGTGTGTGTGTGTGTATCTATATGTATGTCAGTGTGTCTTTGTGTGTATGTCTTTATGTCTATCATTGTGTGTCTGTATGTCAGTGTGTGTTTATCTGTATGTCTGTGTGTGTGTGTGTGTGTATCTGTATATATGTCTGCAGCAAAATGCATCTTCGCCTGTGTAGTCAAAAATCCTAGCACCGGCCCTGCACCTTACACGCTCTACTTTTCTGGTTGGTTTATTTGTTTGCTTCCACTTTGCAAACCATTTGACAACTCACCTGGTGGTCTGGCAGATGCTGGTCACAGCCTCTTCTGGAGCCAGTAGCTCCTGCTAGAAGCTTCCATTTGCACCACTGAGCTAAACGCTATGGACAGGGCTTGCTCGTTGCTGGAGAGTGACAGCTGCAAGGTTTAGCTCAGGACAGCTAATAGAAGTTCCTGCTTAGAAGATTCCAACTCTCCGGAGATGGTAGTGGAGGCAGGGAGCAGCACCCAATGGACCCCAGGTAAGAAGTCAAACTGTTGAAGGGTGCTTTTACTAGTTACAATGTGGGTCGCAAGGGCACTCCTGAATATAGTGTGACTGGGTTACTGCATGGTGTGTGCATGCAGACTTCACCCTTTAACCCAGTTGTGTAATGATAATTGTTGAGATGCAGTTCTTTATCAGTATATAGGCCTTCCATTCCTATCCAGCTGGGGTTGGATGATGCAAGTTTATATACAGTGCAAAGTTCTATATGACATTCTCAATTAAAAAATAAATGGTTGTGACCTAAATTGTTTGAACCTTAGATACAAAATGGATTACATTGCGTATCTCTCTTAACAAGAAAGATAATCTAACTAAATATCGGTTAATTAGTTTTTGATTTATTGTGAAACTTTTTTTTTTTTTTGACCAGCTTCGTAATGTAATTTGCCTTTTCTATTACAGTACAGGTTTTTCGGTGAGCCTGTAATAAAGTCCTGTGTGGAGAATGGAGCACACTGTGTTGATATCAGTGGAGAGCCCCAGGTAAGTTTCAGATTAGTATATATTTTTTTTTCCAAGTGATGTAAATCTAGAACAAATAGCACGAGATTTATCATGGGATGCAAATATAAATAATTTATTCTATCTATTCGCTACTTCATTGTTCGACTAGTTAACAAGGTATGAATAGGGATAAAAGGGGATTTCTTGGAGAATAATCAAAATATCTTTTACAGACCTCCTTTCATTTTAAATATCTGTTTAGCATGTGACGTACCTTCTCACTTAACACTCTGTTTTGCCTTAGTTCCTAGAAGGAATGTATGCGAAGTATGACAGCCAGGCTGCTGAAAATGGAGTATATATTGTGGGTAGCACCGGATTTGACTCTATTCCAGCAGACTTGGGAGTGTTATTCACACGAAACAGCTTGCAAGGTGTGCACTGGGACTATTTCATGTGTTCTTCAAAAATTAAAACGTATTTTAGTCATCCTTTACCCAATTCACTTTATTTTCACAGATATTTTAAACATACCATCACAGTGTATAAGGAGTGTACACAGACACGATCCCTTTTCTGGTTTCCAATACAGAAACAAAGGGGGGGGGAGCAGAAATTTCCAGTACCTTTTTTTTTTTTTTTGGAATCAGGAATCAGTCAAAAAAACATAGGCATGACCACTAAAGAAAACCAATCCTGTTTTTATCTAGTGCAGAGGAAAGGAGGCCATTTAGAGGTATTCAATAAACTGGTTAATCAACAATTCAAAAATCTAACTTATAAAACGAAATCTAATTTAATTAAGGAGGAAAGAATCTGTTTCAAAAGTTTAAGAAAAAGAGAGGATATTATAATTAAGTAGACAAAAGTGATGGAGTTGTGGTCACGTCATGTGAATATTAGAATATTATTGGGAGGAAACCCTCCAAATTAAAACATATATAAGACTGGGATACAAACCCAGTACAGAGTTAAACTGATCCCTTAAAGTGGTATTACAGAAAGCATTGAAAGATGGTATTATTTCCACAAACCATTTTGGTTTTTTTTTTAATGATCATCCCATTTTTTTTGAATTTTTTTTATTTAGAGGGGCAAAGGTTTAAAAATATCAGGAAGTATTGCTTTACTGAGAGGGTAGTGGATGCATGGAATAGCCTTCCAGCTGAAGTGGTAGAGGTTAACACAGTAAAGGAGTTTAAGCATGCGTGGGATAGGCATAAGGCTATCTTAGCTATAAGATTAGGCCAGGGACTAACTAAAGTATATAGAAAATAGGGCAGACTAGATGGGCCGAATGGTTCTTATCTGCTGTCACATTCTATATTTTCCCAAACTGGAAGATCAATAATTGGTGGCATTAACTCAATAACTGCCAATTTATCAATGTTTGTGGATATATACTTACAGAAATATGCACAGGAATCTATAGCTAATGTTAATGACCCATTTTTTTTTTTTGATTGCTTTTATATACATACACACATTTTGTGGTATGAGTTCATGAATATACCGAATACTGTATTAGATATCCATAACAAGAAGCCTTGAAAATCAATGTTCGTGTAAGTGATGCATAAGCTGAAAATATTGGAAAGAAGGGATCTTCTCATTTTAAAGTACAGTCTGCTGTAGTGATTATGGGCCATGAGTGACCTGGCGCACTCTTGGAGTAAGTGGTCAAACCGTTTAAGAACCCGGGTAAGTTGTGAAACCATTCTTAAAGGACCACTCCACACTTGGGTAAAAAACAACAACCCGTAAACACAGCTAGGTAGATATACCCCAATGAATACATGCATGAATATTTTTATGTATGTATTCATTGATGATATAGTCAAAAACAGCTTGCAAAAACTGCAGTTCTTATGACTGCAGCCTTTGTAAGCCCTCCCCTTTTTGCAACATGTCTCATTCCCTACCTCAAACCCTGCAGCGTGTCTCCCTCTCACTGACCTTCTTGTTGCGGGTGCATGGCGGCTCACTCGGCAAAAATGTCCCTGGCGCATGCAAACATGTAATGAGTGACCACGTGCGCAGGGCCGCCATCAGGGCATGACAACTGTGACAATTGTCATGGGCCCGGCGGCCCGAGCCCCGCGTGGATCAGCGGAACTGCACCAGGGCCCACACGCTGATGGGGCCCATCAGGTGGCCCAATCATTTAGGGCCACCCAATGGGCCCTAATATCTTCAGTAATAGCGCGACCGGGCCCCTTTAAAAAAAACAAAAAATGCAGCCGGAAGCAAGTGCTGCTGGGAGCAAAGTGACGTCCGGTCACTTCCTCCCACTTTACTCCGCGCGGGAAGGACGACGCAGCATGAGGAGAGGCAGCCGATGCCCATCATCCTCAGCCCCCCTCCTGCAACGAAATGGTAAGGAAGAGAGGAGGGTGGCTGGGATGAGGTGTATGTATTTAAGTACATACACCTCATTTCACCTTGTTTCACTGTCAGCACTCTCCCTGCAAGCATGAGAAGCACTTGCTGGTGGAGTAACACTGTGACACTATGCAGGTAACACTCTTCTAACAAGAGTGTGGGGCCAGCTGGGGTACTCCACACCTTTGTCGTGTTTTTACTGTTATTTACTTATTAAGACTTTGCATACTGTTTTCATAAATTACTTTCTAATTTACCGTTTCTATTTCAAGAGTAATTTTGTAATTGTTGCCAATTCATCAACCTTAGATAATTTCAGAGACATTTAAATTCTGTCACAATTTGGTTTAATTCAGAGATGCTTATTAGTGGTTAATTTTAATCAGTTTGGTTACCTCACTTTGCATTATAGTAAATTGGGTGTGTTTGAAAGCTGTCCCAGATTGCTCTAAATAATTTGGGAAAAATATGCTACAGCAAATTTCACCTTTAGTAAATAATCCCTGAAGAGATGTTTGCAAAGCCGTTTTTACACACCCTTTCTGCTAATTGGTGATATGTACACCATATATGCAGCTAGAGTGACCTTGTAGCACTTCCGTTTGCCTGTAAGAGAACTTCAAGATCCTCATTAAAAGACCAAACTTACTAAGGACATGCACAGCTATTTGTTTTAAAGTGTTAACTGTCAATTTAAATATAGGCAAAATGGGGAAAAATCTGCTATGTTTTTAGTTTGGTAATTTTAGAAATGCAATTTGAATTCACTTAGACTAGCGGACAATTCACATTTTAGTGAATAGCCGTATGAATGTAGAACTTGAAGAAAATCGAAGGAACTGAGGTTTTGCTAGCTGAAAAGAGGTTCATATGGAAATTGGAGACATGCTTGTTGCGCATCCACACTGCCTGCCCACACATATGCGCACTGCAGCTTGCAATGTAACAGATACACACTTTCTGGCAGCAGCATTATAAAGGTACCAGTCAAGATACTGCGGCATGTAACTGACATCAATAAGTAGGTGGATAGGTGCAGAGCAGAGACTGTGACTGTAATACAGAACCATCTTATAGTTCAATCAAACACAATGAAATAAACAACTTATATAAAGCTAATATGGAACCAGTAAATCTACCGTGACCAGTTATGAAGGATGAATTACTTTAACAGCCCCATTGTACTTTGCGTTTAAGATAAACATTATCTTTCTGTTGAATTTCACCACCATTTATTGCTAGTTAATATGATATCAGTAAAGGACGAGGGAGGACCTGACTCTGCAACAGTTCTTTAGAATGGTATGTGTATCGAAAGAGGAAAGTAAAGTTCATCATTAACTGAAAAAAGAATGTATTACTTTTGCATCTGCACATTTACATGAATGTTTCACTTATTACAGTAGAAATAAGCTTCATTCTAAAATATACACTCACATTACGACAATTTTAGCCGTTGAATAGCTTAAACTACCCTAACTTTAGGCAGACCTATGACCTGAAGAAAACTTTGAGTTAAAGTATGAAATGACAGCTATATGTTTATATCAACATTTTAAATTATTCTGTTTGCTCCTTGACAACCAGTTTTAAAAAGATGATTGTCATAGAGCAGCCAATCAGATTCATGGCTGCTGTAAGGAGAAATATATGACACTTTTAGCAGCACTGTGCTAAGTCGGATAGGACACTGATTGCAAAAAACAGCAAGTTTGATTGATGATTGGTCCACCTACATCTATAACAGTGTATGTATGCCTGTATATGCCAGTGTATATGTATGTATGCCAGTGTGTGTGTGTATGTATGTATGCCAGTGTGTGTATGTATGCCAGTGTATGCGTGTCTGTATGCCTGTGCGTGTCTGTATGTATGCATGCCTGTGTGTGTCTGTATGTATGCCTGTCAGTATGTATGTATGTATATATCAGTATGCAGTATGTGTATGTATATGTATGTATGTCTGCATGTATATGTGTGTGTGTGTGTGTCAGTATCTCCCTATGCATGTGTGTATGTCTGTTTCAGTATTTGTATCTGTTAGTGTGTGTGTGTGTGTGTGTATTCCTGTGGGCGGGATTTGGAGGCGGGCTTGAATGGGGGCCCAGACCTTGAGCTGTGTTAGGGGCCCCAAAATTTCTGATGGCGGCCCTGCGAGTGCGCACACATGCTAATGAGAGCAAGCGCACAAGCAAACGCACCCTCGTGTTAAAAAAATGAATGTAAACAAAATGCGCAGAAATTTAAAAAAATAAATAAAATAAATGGAAAATAAAATACCACAATACTTTGCGTGGACGGCAGACGCGCTCTATTAGAAAGCGCCTGTTACTTCCATTACCTCAGATGGGCTAACAGAAGTAGGAAGTGACAATCCCCAGCTGTCAATCAAACAGGAGTTTCTATTTTGAAATATAAAAGTGCTAATTTCACAATGAAATTGACACTTTTGTAAATGGGAATTTTAAAGGAATACCCCACAGCAATATAGCATTTCAGAAATGTAAAGTGCTCTATGGGTGTGGAGTACTCCTTTAAATGGTTTGACTATTTACTCTGGGAGGGCACTCCTGGCAACATAACTCCTACACTGGACTGTACTGGTTTCCACCGCAGTGGTCTAAGTGTTCGTCTGGGTGGCTGCAATTCCTATGGCCATCTTGTTTGCATGGAGAAAAACGGCAAATAGACTTCAGGGTGACTTTGCCGCGAATGTCCTGTAACTATTTTCGGCATGAAAACCTCGCCGTTCCCGGTCGGTCCTCCAGCAGCACTTAGCCGCTATTCTATGGGGCTATTTTCGGCTATGGGACCATGCCTGCGGTCGGTAAAAACTATAACTTCCATAAAATTTCTGAACCCCTGAACTGATCTGGGTGATTTTTGGATATGTTGGTCACCCAGATCAGGACTATCAGAGGATGTAACTTTTATGGGGATTTTAAGGTATTTTGGGGGTTTTGTAAAAATGTGTGGGGTTTTTTGTGCTTGGAGTTAATGGAGTTTAGTATAGTGTTTGACTCCATTATCTCTTAAGTAAAGGGAAAGGCTTATTGTATTGTGTGTGGGAGTGTCATACATTGTAAACGTGTTATCATTGGTGTATAAGTTTATGTCCCTGTCCCCAACAAGGTACATGTGGGCGTACACCTTGCTTGGGGACTTGCATAAAAGGCCAGTGTGGCTACCATTAAACCATTCCTGCTTAACCCTCAACACGTAGCCTGGTCTTGTAAATGTAGGGAACCTGATATACAGCTATACTACTAGCTCTTATAAGAGCTTCACAGCTATACTCTCTTGGAGGAGAGGCCCTCCCACTGAGTCCCTGGATCCAGGAGTTTGACCCAGGACGGGAAGGGACGGTGATACCCCAACCAAGCTGCGGCGGTTCGTGGGGTCTATGGTGCTTATGGTGTGCGGTGCTTATGGTCCCCAGTGTCAGCTAGGAAGCCTCGATTAGCGGAGGTACCCAGTCGGGGTGCCAGGCGGTCTGTCAAATGGGGCATTTCCCCAAAAAGGGGTAAACATCCTGAATGGCACTCTGGCTTCATTGCCAGCATGCTAGTGAGATGTCACTCCATTTCATATTCCCTAGCCAGCTCTATCACCATTGGCTCAGTAACCATGGCATTCAAAGAGCATGCTCTGCTACTGCTCTCTGTAAGTTGTTCAGCACAGAGGTCTATGCCAAACGATTGATTGTCAGGTCGGAGAAAGACCTATTTACCCGTTAAGGAATAAAAGGGAATCATGACATGTCATGTGTCCTTAAGGGATTAAAATTAGTTAATTTTTGTTTGTTTTTTATCCCAGTCTATATATTTGCTAACTATTCTGATGGCAAAATGTGTAGATTAAATGCTTTTCTCTATAAAATAAGCACAACCTTGACATATGGTGACCTGTTCCAGAAGTGGCATTTATGCTAACAGGACTTAATTTAGCATTCGAGGAACTTTTAAAAACATTTTTTTTTTTTTTTTCTAAATTTGTATTATTGTTTTATCATATTACAAAAAATGAATGTGATTTGCTTTAGAAAAGATTTCAACACCCTAAATGGCACCACTAGTGAGTGAAGTGCCTTGTATAAAGAATGCTATCCATCTATAGGTGGGACAGTCCCTTTCTGGATGATCTTAACCATTCCCTTCCCAGGCCTCCTTAATTTTACCTAGGACCAGTCTCATTCACAGAAGCATGATCTTTTGGTAAGTTAATTTACAGATATGTTCTATAGCTATATACACCCCATTTATGTCAGAGTATCATACATGTCATGCATGTACTTCAAATACTGTTATTTGTTGCCATTGTTACTAATCACTAATGAATAATTTGATTTATTTTTTTGCTAAATTTTCTTTGCTAGGTACTTTGACCGCAGTGGAAAGCATCTTAACTTTCAAAGCAGGAAAATCGGTTAGTTTAAGTATTTTTTTTTTATTATTATTATTTATTTTTATACTCTAATCAGTTTACTTTTTTTTTTTAAATCAATTCTTAACTGCTTGCAATCTGTTTCAAAGTATGTCCTAAATATCATTTGGCACTAATCCCCCTTCTCCTCTTTTGTAATCTACCTACAGTGTTGCATACATTTTCCATCTCCATTCTCCAGCTTGACTAGTGTCACAAAATCTCACAATATTAACAGTACTTGCACACTGCTTCTGCCATCAGTAATCTGATCCAGATTTAAGTGATCTGCACCTGATGGAGGTGCGGACCACAACGCTCCCTTCCATAGACATTGTGCCTATCAGGGAGATAATTTTTCTCTCCTGGCTCAAGGACGCCCTCTTACAGCCACAGCTTCAGTCCAAAACATTGGCCCCACCAGCCCCTGTCTAAGCCTGGGCCCTAGGTGGCCGCATATACATAGTTATGGTTAATCCAGATCAATCCGTAATGCTAAGTAATCTCTATAAACCTCCATCATTTACCCTGACCTTTCCAAATTTTGTTCCACACAGTCACCCTAATTTAAATGAATTGAAAAGGTACAAAATGGGATCTTGGAATATAGCATGAGAAAATGTACTTAGGCATTCAGGATGGGCAAGTAAAATGCAAATACCCTTGTTACTGCACATCAATGTTATAAAATCTACTGCTTTTACCTTGCACATAAGTAAGGAGCACATGATTGGCAGTTGTTCAGACTTTGCTTCCAGTCTCCATAAAAAGTTGTATCACATGCTAGAATGTTGTATCACATGCTGGCTATATTCTCCCACCCTCTCATGATTTCAATTTGTATTTTTTTTCTGTTAACAGGGTACCTGCATTCATGACGGAACATGGCAATCTGCTGTTCATGGAGTAGCAGACCAGGGTAATCTTAAGAAACTCAGGAAGCAATTGGCATGTAAGCCACTTCCAGTCGTTGGTAAAAAATTAAAAAAAAGGTCAGTGAGGTTTTTTTTTTTTTTTTAATTAAAGTCTTAAATTGAAAATGTAATATAGTCCAACAAATTAAAATAGCAGTACTTTGCATTGAATTAATAATTTGTGAAATCCTTTAAGCAGTTCTGTTATAAGGAATTAATTTTTAATTACATAATTTTTACACATTCAAGTTTTGAGCTATTGTATGTTTATTTTTCAGGGGCGCATTGTTTTACGCCAATGAAGTAGGACAGTATGCCATTCCATTCCTTGGAGCAGATGCTTCTGTAGTTAGAAGGACCCAACGATTCCTGCACGAACACCATGAGGAGACCCCTGTAAGTTTTAAATGTTCAAGAAACCGTGGTTCTATATAACGTTCAACTCTGTATAGTCAAAATGCTACATTGCAAAGGGTTTAATTCTTCAAAAACAATGCTTTATCTTCCATTTTAGGAAGTGGTGAGTTAGTTAAAACTAAAGGAATCATTGTAAAATGTAGGCAGCCCTGACATCACGTTGGTGATGGTGAATAAAAGTATTTGGAGGTTTAATGCTGCACCATACAAATCCAAACTGTAGCTGATTAGATGCATGAGGGAGCCTGAGTAGAGGAAGTTTGCATACCAAGGAGCAGGAACATGCAGAGTCTGGTAATCAGAAGGAAAAATCAAACGGCAGGTAGCGATAAACACAGCCTAGAATGCTTGCTTAAAGAGCGGATTTGTTGCTGGCAGTCCTTTGCGTGTAAACAGACAAGCATCTGACAGACAGGTTTTTGCCAACCGCTATCTAACTGCCAAGGGAATTCCAGGCAGAGAAACATTGCTTTCTGAAAAACTTTAAGGCAAAGCTCCAAAAAAATTGCTTTGTCTTGGGGGAAATAATTATAAATTGATTTTGGAATGTTCCAAACCTGTCTTAACGTCATGGCCACTAGAAGAAATTTCTTGAGTTAGATGATATACCAGGACGTTCTTTAACAGCTCAAAAGGTAGGACCAGCCAAGAAAATGGTAACAAACACCTTAGTGTTATGAGTAGGGGAGGATGTCAAATAGTATGAAATGTTCCTTCGTAGATTAAGTCCTAAATTCTTTTGGTACCTAGATTGCAGAAAGATATTGATAACCGAGAAAGAAAAAAACCCTTTTGAATCCATATTTGTTCCTGAATTCTAAAGCCATCAGATTAGTGTGCTATGGGGCAAAACTGGTTCCACTTCATCAAATGAAGGAGAATGATCCTCATCCTGAGGCTTTTTGTCCTACCTTGATAATTGTTTGTCTCTTAGTCCGCCCATTGTACAGCGCTGTAGAATTTGTTGGCGCTTTATAAATTAACCTTTTTACACCCTCCTGGCTAGAAGTCAGACAACCAGTCCTGTTACTTCTGTGTTTAGCTCAGTGGAGCTAAACACAAGAGTCCGCAATTTCTCAATGCACTTACCTTACAAAGACTTCTAATTGAGCTGCATTGGGAAGGTTGTGATTGGACTGCCAAAAAATGTTCTGGGCAGAGTTCAGAGTAGGGCATGCAAAAGCTGTTTTTGTCAATATCTTCCAAGGAACATCAGATGAAGAAATTCTTTTGAAGAGGTGTTTCTTCTTGAATATTTATTTGATAGTCTACTTTTTTGCATTGCTTAAAGGCTTCACTTCATAATTAGAAGACTAATGGAGAAAACCCCACAGGGGGAAGAACGCCACAAAAGAATTACCCCGGAGGATGATTCTTAAAAACAGGGTAACCTGAAAATCAAATCCAGAAAATAAATGAAATTGGGGAAAAAAAGGCTTTATTAAATCTTATACAAAAATAACTAAACTCACACGAAGTGTTTCCTAAACAAGGAAAAACTGTTGTGCAAAATTGTGTAAATGATGGCCCAAGCAGCATGACCATTAGATCATATAGTATACTATTCTAATATAAAGAATTAAAAGGATCTATATCATATCAAGTTCAAATACACTAATTACCTAAACATGTTTGACTCTTGCACCCTATTTGGAGGGAGACCCTTATAGAATAAATTAAGCGCTTTGCACTGTTACAGCATTCTGTGCTGTCCTACGTTCAATGGCCTTTAAAGCCACTGCAGCAGCATTAACAGCTTTGAGCCCTGGTGAGCCCGGAATACTTGCCTTCATGGCGTTCCGCTTCATAAAGAACAACCAATAGTGCTGTCTGGTGACACAGTATCAAGATGGGTAGAAGTAAAATAAAATGTACTCACAAGTAGAGTGCAGGCCTGTCTGCACTCGGATGATAGCGTGGGTGGTATAATCCCCACCTTAGGATATGTAAAATGCCAGGAAAAGGTGTGTGTATATATAAAAAATAAAATTGTATAAAGGCATAATAATACAAAATTATTTATTAGTATAAAATATACAATATAATAAAACCAATAACGCGTTTCGCCACTAGGGCTTTATCAAATTGGAATAACAATAAACCTGGCATATAAGGAGTATATACTTCAATAGCTACTTCAATCATTTAAAATTGGCGCCAAAAAAAGTCATCAAATGGCTGCCAATCAGAGCTGTACATGATATAAAATGAGCATACAATATACAAAAGCAAAAAAAAAAAAAAAATGTTTTAAACATAAGTTAGAATATACTTATTAATACATATATATGTAGTTAAAAAACGAGATTTAAATAATGAGATATAAAATATGTGCGCGTCACGTGACTCGCAGTGCACCTTGGGAAACGTAATGCATGAGCCACGTGACCGCCATCGGCATTCCCACACAGTGTGGGACCGTACGGCCGTCCCAAAAAGTGGGCGGCACGCACGTAAGATGGGGCAGGTTCAGAAAGCGTCACATGACCCGCAAAGTACAGTCCGCGGGTCATGTGACCGGAACCCTATCGGCACAAAGCATTATGGGAATAGTAGTTTAGGAAATACCAAATAGTTAAAACAAATATAAGAATGTGAATATAAATATATGCATAGAGACATAACATAGGAAGAGGATATAAGACAACTTTCAAGATACATTTAAATAAATGAAAAGCATTAATTATTTTATTTGTGTAAATTTATTTATCTCTCTTGGCGCAGCCTTCCTTTGTTTTTATTTGTACTGTACCATATTTGGTTACTGGCTGGCTAACTAATGCCGGATGGCGAAACAATTTTCTAACTGTGGTGACAGGTGAGGCCCTGCTAGGTGCCAAGTGATTTGAGAGGCTGTATCTATTGATTGGCGCTAGGGAATTGTTGCCACCGAAACGTTGTGGCGGGATGTTGGCCTCTCGATGACAACTAAACGCATAAGATAGAAAGGGAGTGACAAGTGAGGCCCTCTCTATGCGACCGTGCGAGGCGGCTAACTATGTTTTGGCCTGAGGGGTGAATATCCTCAAGCGTGGAGGAAATGGGTTGGCCTAGCGGGACCACTAACACTACGGCGAAGAAGCCTGGATAATTTACTAGTGGCCACCTATCCTAGATAAGCCAGTAATGCTAAATAAAAACGAAGGTTTTAGGCAAAACGTACTCGAGACCCACTTGCGTTTGGTTAGGTCAGAAAAATTGGTCACAACCCAAAGAGAACCTGAGACTTCCACCACTATTATAGTGGAAGAGAGGTTTATACCTAGTGATAGTAAAGAGTATATGTTATACAGAGTAATAAACGTACTTCCCTTTAACGCTGATAGTGCCCCATACTTTACACCTTACTTACTGGACAATGTTAAATAAAGATTTGATAGAAATGAACGTAGTTGATATAAGTCAACTTGAACCTGAAAAGCAAGCATAGAGAAATAAGTAAGGTAATCTCTGACATACTAGCCTTAATACAGTATTGTGGCCATAGCGCCATGTAAACGGACAAAAACAATTTGAAGCCAATAAGAGATTTAGTAAGCACACAACCTTTTTAACCTAAAGCTGATCCACATCTAATGCAGATGGCCCATACTTATATGTATGCTTGAATTCAGACAAAAGGTGAAGAAATCAGTAGATGCATGCCTCTACTGTACTGTCATATGTGTCTATGGTGTAACATGCTCCATTAAGTAATGTGTATATGCTGAGCCTGTCCCCCCTGTAGAATATGTGCCATAAGGGTAGGTGTCCAGTAACTATGTGAGTGAATAGACAATAGTTAAACATATATAGAATAGTTTTGGTACTTAAATATGGCGGTTAATTGATCGTAGTGCAAATGAACATAGTATAATTCTTAACACAGCAGCAGGTACCACAGCAGCATGCAACCGGCCGCACGCCTCATAGCAGTATGTACCATAGCAGCACGCACCAAAGTAATATGTTTAATAGTAACGTGCCCCACCTCTGCGTGTATTACAGTAGTATACCATATAGTAGCCCGCCATGCAGTGGCACGCTATCCATTAGCACAGTAGTATGTAATACAGCAGCATGTAGCACAACACTTATGCACTAATAGTAGTATACAACACAGTAGTATACAACATGCAAAATAGCAGCATGCAAGACAGTAGCACGTCATAAATAAGTACTTAATACATTAGTATGTAATACCATTTATAAAAACAGTAACAGGAGTGTGCAGCCCAGTCGTATGTAGTATATAATACAGTGGTATGCAATAAAAGTATGTCAAACAGTAGTATGCAGCCCAGTAGTTTGTACTGGAATATGAATATAGTGGTATGCAGAAAGTAGTATGTAATAAAGTATGTCATACGGTAGTATGCTGCCCAGTAGTTGTACTGTAGTATGTAATACAGTCTAATCCAGCCCAGTCTTGTACAGTTCTATAGCCCAGTAGTAGGTAAGCCAGCACTAAATAATACAAAATAATGTGTCACCCAGTAGCAGTAATAGGTGTTGCAGCAGCATAAAAAAACTCCTTTTGGTATGTAAGCTGCGCTTCTCCCACGTGGGAGAAGAAAACAAAACCGGTCAGCAGTGAGGAGACCTGTGTGGTCTGTGGCTGCTGCGTCCATATGTCTGACTGCCAGGCCCCCCACCCCTATGGACCGTTCGGGTGTGGCAGAGGGACTGGAATCCTGCTAACTCACGATTTTAGTGCACCACGAGCGTATGGCAAAAGCAGCCGCTTGTAATGCCAATGTGAGCGCACCGACCGCAAACCGGATGTGACCGGATCGTAATTCGGAAGTAACGAAACCAGAAGTGATGCCTGCCGAACGTCATAATCCATGGTGATGCAGGTAAAGGGGGGGTGAGTTTAAATAGCATCAACATGCCCCTCCCACAACTCCAGGCAAACCTTTACATATAAAGTGTAACAAAATACTTAGAATTACATTTTTTTATATTATTTTTTTACAAAAATGATTAAGTATACATATATATATTTTATGTGCATATTTTTGTAATCTTTTAACATAATTATGTGATTTTATTAATAAAAATTTGAGGGACCTGCTTGACAACCCAGGCAGAAAGTCCAGGCACTATATTTAACCTGCATCTTTCCAAGACTCCATAAAATCTGTACATGGGGGTAATGTTTTACTCGGTAGACTTCGCTGAACACAAATTGTAGTATTTCAAAACAGTAAATTGTATTAAAATGATATTGTCTGTGAAAGTGATGTTTTTTGCATTTTTTTTTCAAACACAAACAGCACTTACACTGACGATATTGTTGTAGTACGTTTTACTGTTTTGAAACTCGAATATTAATGCTTAATTTGTCAACAGCTAGTCCAATGTCATGTACTTTATTTTTTAAATTTCCATCATTTTAAACATTCATAGAATTTTATAATCACACTTGCATTTCTTTTTGTGCAAACATAAATAAAACTAACAAAAAACATACATACATACATACATACATACAACATAAAACGCTCTGCCAGGAGTATGTGTAGGGTAGTTATAAAGTTCAGAGATTGGATATTATATTTAAACCCCTTGTTGACATTTTTATTACCAGCCTGAAAATTATTTTACTTTTTACTCTTATTTTACTTCTAACGTAATTATATATGGGTGCCATTGTCTTTTTTTGTGCATCCTGCTCTCCATGATAAGTTGGTACCTAAGTTAATTATTAACTTGCTTCCAGCAAGTTTCTTGATCGATTTTCCAATTTTTGGCTATTAGATGTTTTGCGTATTGTTAACGATGCTCAAGATTTCTATCCATTCCGACGTTGTAATTTGTATGTCTAGGTTACGTTCTTATTTTTTAATTATTGGAGATAGTTTCCTGTGGCTCGTCTCTAATCAATTTTAATATTACAGAAATTAGTAATTTTTTGTTAATTTCCCAGATATCATCTGTTCAAAATCCTGAATTTTAATAAATACCAGATGTTTTTGAAGATCAGATTTAATTCTTATATAAGTGAATAACTCTTTTCTTAAATGACCACTATAGTGCCAGGAAAACAAACTCGTTTTCCTGGCACTATAGGGTCTTTAGGTCCGTCCCCCCCACCTTCAGGGTCCCACTCTCGCCAGGCTGAAGGGGGAGAAAGGAGTTAAACTCTTACCTTTCTCCAGCGCCAGGCTCCCGCTGGGGAACTCTCCTCCCTCTTTTGATGTCAGCTCTGCATGCTTTTCTCAATGCTTTCTTATGGACGTCAGCTTCTTCTCCCTGTGATTTTCACAGTGAGAAGCGCCTCTAGCGGCTGTCAATGAGACAGCCACTAGAGGCTGAATAAACCCTATTGTAAACATATCAGTTTCTCTGAAACTGCAGGGTTAACCCTAGTTGAACCTAGCACCCAGACCACTTCATTGAGCTGGAGTGGTCTGGGTGCCTATAGTGGTCCTTTAACAACCCGTACTTTTTCTGCAAGTGCTCAAAGGATTTTATGTGGTGGTGGTGATCTAGTAGATATTTAATCTGGTGTATTCCTGATTTCTCTCAATTGTCTATCTTTAAGTCACTTTTATATTATGCTTTATAAGTGCAAATGGGGAGCCTAGCAATGATTTTATTAGTTAATTCCAGTCTCTGGAATTTCTAAATGGACTAATCTAAAAAGTATAGTCATTGAGGCAAAACATATGATTTTATAGGATTAATTCTCCTCCACCAAAAGATTTTTAAGTTCTTTCTTTCAGTTGTTTGTTTGCTTAAGTAGAGTCAAAAAATGTATCTCGAGGGGCGGAGCCAGCAGCGCAACGGAGCAGTCGCATCTTTGTGGGCTCCGACTCAAACTTACCTAAACAGAACCCTATATGGTAGAACCCGAACACAACACTACCTATAAACTTGACTACTGACGTAAGGTAGAAAATGGGCAGAAAATCAAAAAAAGCAAAGGCTGAAAAAAGCCCTCCCAGAAGGGACATTGGGAAATGCTGCAGAATACGCAACAGGCTGCATGGTCCAAGATGGAGCTGGAGGAAGACCTTGGCTCGTAGACCTCGACTTTGATACAGACCTTTATGGAGGGAGCGTCCCTCGGGCCTATATCAAAACGTAGCACTGCGCCTAAAACAGCCGGAGACCATGTCACTGTGAGCCAACTCAAGGAAATGCTGTCTGACTTACGCAAAGAGCTGGCAGCAGATATGGCCTACTACAAAGTGGCCATAGAAGGGGCCCAATCGAAAATCACTCAACTAGAGGCCTGCACGAGCGCCCAGGACTCCGGATTAACTACGGTAGAACAACAAGTAGCAGACCTAGCAAACCACAGCAAATCGCTTGGATGCACTGGAGGACCACAGGAGGCGTTACAATCTAAAAGTCAGAGGGATACCTGACTCGGTGGGCCTCCCTGATCTGCCGCACTACATCCGGCGCCTCCTGGGTGCCCTACTCCCTGCAAAACAGGCAAAATCCCTGAGGCTCAACGGGATGTTCCGACTGCCAAAGCCGACCCGAGCACCAGCAACCGCATCCGCAGATCATAGTAAGATTTCAGACCCTATCGGACAAGGCAGCACTCCTAACAGTGCTAAAGGGCAAACTCCCTTATCGTTTGAGGAAACCACTCTATTGATTTTCCCGGACATCACCAAGAGTACACTTACTTGGCGGAAATCACTGCAGCCGCTGCTACAACTCCTCCGTGCCAAGGAGATGCCCTATCGATGGGGAACCCTGCGAGCTGTATCGTTCACCCACAACGGGACCTCCCATAAAGCACAGAGCTACCAAGACCTGGAATCGCTCCTGACATCTGCGGGCATACTCCAAGCTGCACCCATGAAAAGAACGGGACTGAACAGGCTAAACCCAACCAACATACGGGAGTTCACCCCAAGGGAACCTCTGAGGTCCGCAACCGCCTGTCAACCGACTTGAGGAATTTGAGACCACACACCCCAAGGGAACACTTCTAACCCACCACCAACGATAAACATGTTGCAATTTTTTGTTGAGTTCTATTTTATGTTTTTGTTGACCGTTCCTGACACCTACCTGAGGTCGGCTTTAATATTTCTCCGGCATCTTTTTCACTACCAAGATATAAATGGTCATGTCTTCCCTTTCACAAATTCCACCTGCAGACAGTAGGACTCGTGACGCATAGACGGACAACCAAACAGGCAGACACGACGAGCTCCCACATATGGTAGCCCTCACTAAAGTGACCACAGCCGGGCTCCCATTGCTATAGCCTAGCCATACTCGAGCAACCATACCAACCCCCTCGCCCCCCCTCCTGCCGGTTCCTAGATAAGCTCTTTAAAAAGCATACGCGCAAAGAGGGGGAAGATCCCGTATGTGAATGAAAGCCACTTAGAACCCTACTCTAACAGCACACCCACATAGGGTACTACTGACGACGAGCACCAAGTATGTTTAAAATAATGTAACCTTAACCAAAAATGTGCAATGTTCTTATGTGTCCAATACTGTTTTAAAATGTTACTATTGCTGGCAAAAGCTGTTGTGGCGTTGCCTACTACCATGTTTCACATGAGCAAAATAAAATAAAGAATTTAAAAAAAAAATGTATCTCCACCATTTTAGACACTTGTGGACAGATTTGTATTCCAAAGCAGTTAAAATATAAAATAATAAAGAATATTTTTATTATTAGTTCGTATTCTACTTCGTGGAGGATGTTACTAAAAATTGCCATGGATTTTTTTTGAAGTTTATTTTATATCCCAATATGTTAAAAAATTCTTCAATTAATTTTATATAGTTCTCTCTTAGACTGTACCGTATTCTGTAGTGTCAGTATTGCATCATTCGCATACATAATTAATTTTGATTCTACATCTTGGTACAACAAAGGGCATAGTGGGCAGCCCTGTCTTGTTGCATTGTGTAGTGAAAACCATCCTGAGTTAACACCTACAATTCTGGCTGTTGGGCATGAGCAGAGATTCATAACTGCCCTTAAGGACACAGCTTCAGAAGCTTGTCTTACGCTTAAGGACAAAGGCCTTTTTTGCATTATTTTGCTGTTTGTATTCAAACGCAATTTGCATCTCTGTCATTTATTGCACCAACACATATTATACATCGTTTTTTAGAGGGCAAACAGGGCTTTAATTTGATGTCACATATACATTCTCATTAATTGTATAAAAATGCCAAAATATTGGGGGGGAAAATAATTTATTTTTTCACAGTTTTGGCAATAATAGCGTGTGCATAATATGTCCAGCTTAGAAAAAGTAATTCAAAATAAATTAATTTATGTGTCTTGATTTATAGAGTACATCATATGTATAGGATTTCAGCTTATTTTGAAAGCTACAGGTCACAAAATACAAGAACTAAAATAAAATTTCAATTTGCAACAATTTTAGAATTTGGTATGTTTGTTGTTTAGTAGCCATCACAGAAAACAAAATTGTCACACAAAAGTATATATTTATATAAAGTAGACATCAAAGGCTATTTATCCAAGGTTAGTTTGACACTTTTTACGTAGCCATTTCATCGCCTATCTCTGCTAAATATTGGAGTAAAATTGTGTTTTTCTTTATTTTGGCATATACACATATAACAAGGTTTTTGTAATGTGTATTTTGTAAAGCTGATGTAGCTGAACCCTATATTGTGTTCAGCTACATCTGCTGAGTATAACGATACCCCCATTGTATGCCTTTGGTACTTTTCTGTAAAGCTATAATGCCATATAAGAGACAAGGCTATTTTAGTTTCTATAGTTAGAATTTTCGTAGATGGATTTGACAAGCCTATGTCTCATTTTAGGGTATTCTAGCAATGTGACTGTTCAAATAACCCCACAAAGGGCTGTTATTTGATAAAGCAGACACCCCAGGGTATCTTATATGGTGTATATTATGTCCTTACTTGTCACCATTTTTTTCACCAATTTATGTCAATGTTTGATGTGGGGGGGAGTTGCCATTTTACCTATATGTTGCATTTTTGCTGAGTATTTCTTACACTTAATATGTACCACTGTCATAAATATCCCCAAATTATACTCCGTTACACCTTCTGAGTAAAACAATATGCCCGATGTATGACCTAGACACTATTTTGTGAAGTTACAGTGCTGTAAAAGAGACGTGACAAGTTCATGTTTTTAAGTGTGAATTTTCATGGAGGGTTTTGATGCGTCCGTGTCCCACTTTGGAGAACTTGAGCAGGCTACATATTACAACTACACCATAAAGGCATACCATTTCTTAAAGAAGACATCCCAGGGTATTTCAAAAGGCATATTCTGAACCTTAGCGTGGGATAATTTTTCCGCTAGCTTGTACCAAGTGTAGTGGTAATAAGCGATTTTTTTTATTTTTATTTTTTTGCTTTTTGACACACAAAGTGAGTTTGCACAGTATATTTTGAAAATCGTATGTGTGCTACAACTGTATAATACTTCATGTTTCTCAGCTATGTCTTCTGAGCACAGCAATACCCCCGTATGTACCTTTGCCAGGTATATGTGGATGTTAAAGGGGCATATTTGAGACGCAGCCATTCAGTTTTTTTTCTAACTTTGAAGTTTTACGCTGTGTCCATGTTCCATTTTGGAGTAGTTTAGATGGTTGGTTATTGAAAATTCCCCACAAACATATGCTAGTTATTAAAGAATACACAATGGGTAATTCAAAAGGCATATTTTGAACCTTAGTGTGGGATGATTTTTTTTCTCTAGTTTGTTCTAGGTGTAGTGGTAATGAGCATTTTTTTATTTTTATTTTTTTTTACTTTTTAAAACTAGTTTTTAAAACTTTATTATTATTTTTTTGCTTATTAATTCTTTTTAAACTTTCCTAAACTTTCTTAAAACTTTTTTTACAGATTTTACCATTAACCCCTAACTAGCAGTAAGCAGCACTAATGGTAAATTCCCCAATTTCCCATAACTCCCACCCACCCCAGCTAGCAAAATATACAATTTTAAAATATTTAAATTAATTAAATAAATTGAACCCCTGAGGGTTAAAAAAAACAGTTAACCCTAAGGGGTTTACCCCCTTAAGGACACATGACATGTGTGACATGTCATGATTCCCTTTTATTCCAGAAGTTTGGTCCTTAAGGGGTTAAAAAAAAAATCTGATCACCGTATAATACTGTGATCTGTATTTTGATCACTGTAGGTGTTCAACTGGCAAGGAAGGGGTTCATTTTAATTTTTAAAAAAATTTTTTTTTTAACAGGGAGAAGATCAGCTCTGATCAGTCTCCCTGCACTTCACACTGAACCCGGAAGCGCAGGGAGGCGGACCAGGAGTCCCTGCAGCACCTGTGCTCGCTCTGACAGCCTGTGCTCCCCTAATACAGAGGCAGACGGGAGCAGCGTTAATCGCGGTGATCTGGGGTCAACTTTACCGAATGACGGACCTGGTCCGTCATTCTGCATTAAGTTTCTCCGCCTTGATGGACCAGGTCCATCACTCGGCGGGAACAGGTAAAGAGGTTACCTTGGAGCCCCATTGCTTTTTAACGAGCTTTCCAGGAATTCCCACCCATATTTTCATAGTATCTTTACATGGTTTAGTAATGTCATGTACTCTTGGATCTACTAGTGTTCACCTCTGAAAGTATGTACTATTTTTATTTCATTCCTATTAATTAGTGCATGGTAGGCAATCGTTCTATTGGACCCAACCTGCAACATGAGCAGATTTCAATGTGTAGAATTGGTTAACATTTCTCTTGAATGGATGTATGTAGAGGGCCTTATGTTTTGTGATATTTCGTCATATGATGGTGTAGCACTACCTGCACAAACACATTTATTCCTGGCAGCCATTTTGTAGAAGGCTATTGGTAAGTATGTGTCTGTGTGTGTGTGTATGTGTGTGTTTATATATGTATATGTATTAAGGCAATTTTGCCTGGATTTGTGGGAGGTGCTGGCTTGCTACCCCTAGCCTACTTAAGGCACTCCCCTTACCTTGCTCCTTACCGTTCGAGGTCAGCGTTGAATGAGGATCCACTTCCGGGTTCTCTCAGACGCCATCTTGGTTTCTTACCCACGAGTTTCTCCGCGGCAAGCTGTGTCCAGGAATCCTCTTGCAGGCCTTTTCCGTCCGTCCAGCTTCTTACCCGGGTCTTCATCGTAGATCGCGTCCCAGGGACTCCTAAAACGTAAGTTAGACCTACCTGTCACGCCAGGATCGGTTCCCACGGCGCACGGTACAGCACGGGTCCTCACTTTATGGTTTTCTCTGCACAGTCGCATTACATAGCCTTTCTCGAGGCTTCATTTCGTACAAATTGTTCGGCTAAATTCATGCGTATTAGAGAAGCGATCAGCTCGCACAACTGTTTTCCCTTGCTTCATTGAAACGATTATCATTTCGGTTGTTTTTTCCGTTTGGCACTTATTCATGTTATATTCATGCACGATTGCCGTTCGCATTAAAGTGCATACGTTTAAGCTATTCATGCCAAAGCCATTTTCATTGATATTTTTAAGGTATCACTTATTACATTAAGGGCATGCAACCAGCTAACATTTCTGTATGGATCATTGGATTCCCACGCTTACAGGAGTTTTCATAAATTATCCATTTCATTTCAATTAACTCAGCCTACGTTACAGGCCTCATTTCTTTGTTATGACCATGACACATAAGGCTTTAATTCCTTTTCATGCATACTCAGGTTGAATCACACGTACTGATCCAACCAATCATACGTTTCCTGCACAGTAATATACATATTACACCATTATTATATAACACATATGTTGTTTGTACATAGGCCACGGCCTCCCTCAGATGTCTTATTTAAGCCATGACAACATTTCTGAGTAACTCATATCTATTCCCATGGTATCAACATTTTATTTTCAATCATATGCCAGCAAAACCATAAAAACATTGCTGCTACAGGCTATAAGTCTGTTTTCTTTCCAACAATCCACACTCATCATACTACTCTCTTTTACCCATTTCAGGCTGTCAAGCTTATATATATATTTGCTCCACATGGTTTTTCCTGTGAATTTGTCATACTACCTGGTATGTACACCTGCTCATATGGTATTCTACCATACATTTCATTTCCTACATTTATTGATGGTATTTCACACTGTACTATCATAAGCACCTAACACAAGTGTTAAGGCAATTTTGCCTGGATTTGTGGGAGGTGCTGGTTTGCTACCCCTAGCCTACTTAAGGCACTCCCCTTACTTTGCTCCTTACCATTCGAGATCAGCGTTGAATGACCCTCCCACCACACCATATTTTAACATTTCTTTCTATTTTTCTTTCCCTGGGTAGGCCCTCTTCTTTCTCAGGCCTACCTCATCATTGGTTCCGGCACACCACAACCGACTTGGTCTTTTTATTATCCTACATTTATTGATGGTATTTCACACTGTACTATCATAAGCACCTAACACAAATATATATATATATATATATATATATATATATATATATATCATGTTTTGTGTACCTGAAACTCACCATGACCATATGGCAAGACATGAAGTACCCATAAAGTTTGATTAAAGTGCCCATAAGTCTCTGCAAACTGAGGGTTGCAGTTTGAAAACCACTCCACTCTGAATATTAATTGGTTATAATCCGCTACGCCGCTGTAAAGATTTCTGACTGAGTGCAGTTGTGTGTTGGCAGTTGTTGACAAGCATCACATTTCACATCTTCAAGGATATAATAAACTCAATAGAAAAAAAAATAAAAAAATAAATATTAAATTACACTATAGAGCAAATTCAAATTTTAGGAGGTGAAGTCTTTATTTCAGACAGGTCTTTCAGTGTTCTGTGATATGATGCTTTGTAGTTGTATTTTTATTTTCTATAGGTATATGCGTGTTTTACACCATATATATTTAATTTGTCGCTCAATTACCAGTATATGATTTGTTTCCATTAGGTGCAGTACTCTGCCTATACTGCAGTGGGTGGTGTTGGATCAGCAATCAAACTGATTTTTGCTGGATTACTATTTGTACTTCTCTCAAAATTTAGCTGTGGAAGAAAGCTTATGATAAAAGTAAGTGTTTGTATAGTTTGCTAGTTAATCATGGTAACAAAGCAATTTTAACAAAGCAAGCCCTTAAACGTTGTGTACATTTTTCTACCTATTTTTCTTTTTCTGCAGTACCCCAAATTCTTTTCATTTGGCTACGTCTCATCGGAGGGACCAACACAGCAGCAGGTAATTTTAGAAACATTTAAGGACTCAATTGGTGCTCTGGGCACAAAGCACAATAGCGTGAACTCCTATGTTAGACTGCCACATTTTTATAATGAGAAATCTGTGAAAATCAGGCTAGATAAAAAGGTTATATCGTGCTTAACCCCTTAAGGACCAAAATTTCTGGAATAAAAGGGAATCATGACATGTCACACATGTCATGTGTCCTTAAGGGGTTAATGAACTTAAATTGGTAAATTCCACCGTAACCAAGCCATATTAGTGCCAAACAATCCACTTTGCCCCCAGAATATATCAGATCAGGATATTGCTCGGAGCATACCCCAGACATTAAATTACCTTCAATGTGTGCATACTATGTTAACTATGTTAACACATCTAAAGAGAATTATGAGTGGATAACGCATCATGTTAAAGAACAGGTTAGACCTATTAGCAGTGGTGTATCCTGGTTTTGTGCTGCCCTAGGCAGGACAAAACTCAGGCGCCCCCCCAACCGCCCCTGCGCGCGCGACCCCCACCCATCCCTTCCCCCCCCGCACGCATGACCCCTCCCATCCCTTCCCCCCGCCTTCTAAATACACACACACTCACTAGCAGAGACTCACTAGCAGAGACACACTCACTCACACACTAACAGACACACTCACTAACAGACACACTCACTAACAGACACACTCACTAACAGACACACACACACACACTCACTAACAGACACACACAATAACACACACTCACTAACAGACACACACACACACTCACTAACAGACACACACACACACTCACTAACAGACACACACACACTAACAGACACACACAATAACACACACTCACAGACACACACAATAACACACACTCACAGACACACACAATAACACACACTCACTAACAGACACACTCACTCACATTAACACATGTACTTTTTAAACCTTCCCCCCTCCCCCCCTCCAGCCTCCTTACCTTTGGGAGTGCTGGGGAGGGAAGGGGTTCTCTATCTCCCTGGTGGTCCAGTGGCTGCTGGGTGGGGGGCATTGGCGGGCGGGTGGCTGACGAGGGAGCTGAGCAGTCAGCTCACAGGAAAAGCTCCCTCGTCAGCCGCCCGGCACCCAGCATGTCTGTTAGCCGCGAGGCTAACATGACATTTGCCTTGGGCATTTGGGGGGCGGCTTTTTTTGCCGCCCCATAAAAATGCCGCCCAAGGCAAATGCCTTGTTTGCCTCGCGGCTAAAACGCCCCTGCCTATTAGACATGGCGTTTTAAACAGGTTAACTGTTAAAAGGATCATGGTGGATAAGCCACCAAGACCCAGCATACTCTATCACCATCGCTTCATATATATTGCTTAGCAGATTAAATTAAACTATAAGGCAGAAATAATAAAATAACAGAACTGCGAGTGTTAGCATATATGGGTTAAAACGGTGACTGATAGCTGCAATGAAGCTTTCTTGGTGATAGCTGGCAAAACGCTTGATGTCTCAGCCATGCTCGTCCATGCTTGATGTCTCAGCCGTTTGCTGCAGGCCACAAAAGTCGCTCGGATGGAGCCAGCAGTTTAGTCTGCATTCTTGATGTTGGGATGGAGATCACACTGTTCCCTATCACCTAGCAGCTAATATGAGATCAGTAGTCGTTTCTTATTCATAGATAATCGGCAAGATTTACCACCAGATGTAGGAGCTGCAGTGACATGCATCTGCTCTGCTCCGTGGTCAGGCCCTGTTCCCACATTTAATGGAAAATTTAAAGTCACCAAAACAACTTTAGCTTAATGAAACAGTTTTGGTGTATAGATCATGCAACTGCAGTCTCACTGCTCAATTATCTGCCATTTAAGAGTTAAATCACTTTTTTTTTTTTTTTTTTTAAATGCAGCCTTAATGTGACTTACACAGGTTTCTTAAACACTTCCCATAAACCGTCCTCTAACGTTTAAATAAAATCTGCTTCATTAAGTGAAAGTTGTTTTGGTGACTATAGTGTCCCTTTAAAATAAAGAATAAAACTAGCTTCAGTGGCACTCATTCTATGATTTGATTGTATATGTATATAAATAAAGTGTGCAAATTCATTAACATGTAAATTTATAAACCTTTATTGACCAAATCCATTTGCTTCGTTTGACAGATGGACGAATCTTCTTTTGACATGACATTCTTTGGTGAGGGTTATAGTAAGGGTAAAGACCCACAGCAAGGGAAGCCAGATTTGAAAATCTGCACTCAGGTTTCAGGACCAGGTAAGCTGAGCTTTCTACTGGAAACCCTTAATTTATACATATATATTTAAAGACCTAGGCTTTAGCCAAAGGACAAATTGTACAGCTTATTTTACATATATATGCTCCTACTACAACCTTGTCTAAACCTAAACCCAAATACATTTGATGAATCAAATTACAAAGCTTGAGACCGATAATCACTCTAAATTCTATCTATCTAATGATCTATCTAAATCTCCTGCTGTTTTAACCCTGCAGCACTAGCCCTAAACACACAGTTTTAAACCTGCACTCACAGCAATACCCTACAACTGTGCTGTATAAGTCAATCCAAATATGGTATAGAAAAATGAGTGTCACAAATCAAAAATTGGAAAGTGTTGTTTATCTCTCAGAATTACAGGGACCTTGGGGGAACAATGAAAGGGTGCTACAATTAAGCCTGTGGCATTTCAGGACGTCACTTGTGGCTCTGTCCTGAGTAAGCCCCACTAGCTCCAATATTAAAGTTAAACTAATGATGCTTTGAGTCATCATGTCACTTTGGTTGTTATATACCCTTCTCTGGCATGCAATGTTCTACTGAAGTAAAAGAGCAAAACAGTCATATATTATTTTTAGAATGTATTTCTTTACATTGTAATTGCAGAGGTTGCCTATGTGAGTACTCCCATTGCAATGGTGCAGGCCGCAGTGACCATTTTAAAGGAACCAGGTTCCCTCCCAGAAGGGTAGGTATAGCATCATGGACATTCTTCATTCTATTTGACACCACTGCATATATTTCACATGGGGGAAAAAAAGATATACAGCATATATTAGACTACCCAAGGAAGAAAAAAATAAACAAATATGCAACTGTAGGTTATGTTGTTCTATGTGTTTTCTGATTGTGGTCCGAAAACTTCCAATTTTTTTTTATTTATTTTTATTTATATATTTATTTGTATTTTCTACATATACTAGGGTCAGTCCTGCTTGACTTACATTGTGTCACTAAAGGGTTAAATTGTGTTTTTCAAATTTTGTTCATAAGCATCTTCATTTAGAGCAGGGGTGTCTAACTCACAGCAGTGAGGAGGCAGGGAGCACTTTACATACTGTGCTCCTCCACAAAAGCTCCCTTGTGTGGCCTGCAGTGAGCAGGCCCCTACGATATGACGTCATCCCCACACAGGCATCACTGCTGGGTGCGCGAGGGACCTGTGCACCGGCATCACTGCTGGGTGCGCGAGGGACCTGTGCAGGAAGAGCACAGATATAGATCCCAGGCCAGCAGCAACTGTTAGTCACCAGGGATAAAGGATCCTTTCAAGCCATCCCAGAGCAAGGTTAGGGAGGTTGGGTGGACCTCTTAAGTACTCAGTGTATAAATGTAATTTTTCCTGACATATGGTGGCAGTACAATAGGGATGTACTCTTCCCTCGGGACAAGCATCTGAAATAAATAATTAACATAAAAAGTTCCTCCCTTTACCAGGTGTAAGTTGGTGATTGTGTGTGTGTGTGTGTGCGTGCGCTCAATGCAGCAAAAAGTTGGATACCTATGTTTAAGAGCAGTGGTTTTGATTTAGGGATTACCCTGTTGTGTCACAATTTTTTTTTAAAAATAAAAAAAATTCTCTCTAAAACCACGTTAAACACAACTGGGTAATCCCTAAATCCTGGACTGTTAGGTGATTTTTGAGGACTGGGTTGGGAACCACTGATTTAGAGCATTGATAAGTTAAATACATTGGCTGACCATTCCCCACTTACAAATCTATGTTATTTAATTATGAATACATATATAGTTTTACTTCAGCTTTTTCTGTGTTCTGTTTGTTATAATTGTAGCTTTATGGTTAAATGCATAAGATGACTTTCGTGCTTTGACTGCAGACAAAGATGGTTTGTTTTTCCAAGCAGATTTTACTGATACAACTAAGACCCAAATTCACCTTCCCTGCTACATAACCAGCCTAAATTTGCCCAGCTGCCATGAGATACAGATTACATGGTGGTAGTGCACCGTACTTTAAAGATGTATAGCAGAATATTAGAATACATTGATGAATGCTAATTCAGACTCAATTATTTTTCTTTCCTTTTCCCATATTGAGTCCCAGTATCATAATTCTTATTATATGATGTAAAGAGTGTAAAAAGCAATAAGAGTATTGTGTGCAGCTAGATAATGCACACAGCTCTCCATGAAATAGCATCATAGCGATTGCCACATGTGGGCTGTTCTCAATGAACAGTTGATTGGACACAGGGCATCAATCTTGATAATCTCACCAAGGAAGGATTGGACTGCAGTGTGGAGTCTGTTGTGGTGCTGGATTACAGGTAAATGTAATCGCTTTATTTTTATTTTTTATTTTTTTTAATTTAAAGAAAGTTATGGGGGACCAGTAAACTAAAGAAGTAAAGAAACATCTAATTTAAATATTATGTTTGTTTAATGAAAGTTACTGTTCTGGCGTCTGATTTCCATTATTTCTGCCCTTTGTCCTAAAAGGCAGAAACCCTAATACTAACATAAACAATCCACCAGTACAATAGATATGTAAAGCTGAAGCATGTATTGTGAGGAAAAATTACATCTATGGGTTCAAGAGGCATCCATGAACCACTCAACATTTGGTCTCAATGTTTCTCTAGAACCTCTCCGGTATCCCATAATACACACTTCACCATTATATATCGTTTATATTCCTGATATCCTAATTATTTTTGTATACATATATATGTGTTTTATTTTATTCTGCTCTGTTTTTGCAGGGGGGGTGTATTCACACCAGGAGCAGCATTCTCGAAGACCAAGCTTATTGAACGCCTTAACAAAGCTGGTCTGCACTTTAAAGTAATCAGCACTTTGGGTCCCTGAATGCTGTGAAGCTGATGCGCTGCATGGGGGGAACTAATGGCTCACGGAAGAGATCTTTAAAGGCATTTAATTGTTTAAATTTTTTAAGTACAAATAGACTAATTAAATAACTGCATTAATAAAATTTTATATTCTAACTGCAAAATAAAATGCTTGTTTACTCTTATTCAACCATAATATTATTTCCTCTAATTGTAGAGAAGAGAAATTCACTACAACTTAATTGCTGATTAAGTGATTTGACTACTTGATGATCTGTTGTATTTATCTTCATGTTCAAATTGTTTTAGTATTTTTAAATCTTTCTGCAGCATAACCCTGCCCAAATTACTCAACTTGATTGGCGCATTCACAGCAATCACGTGCATATGGTGAACAGGAAAAGCTGAGTACCCTTTATTTCTTCCATTGAGGATAAGGGTGACTGGCATGTATTGGGCTGAAGGAACACTCTGTAACGACTAATAAAGGATAGTCATATTATTTTATGGATAAAATATTTTACCAGGAAAGATGCATTGAGATTTCTCTAGTTTTAAAGTCTGTCCTGGGTCCACAAAACATTGCATTGATACAGTAGGGTACAATAAATGTTAATACACAATATATACAAAATGTAACATAGAACAGGTAGGAAATATATAATCAACCATGACATGTGCATTCTGTTTTGAGATATGTAGAGAGGGATCTCTTAGGCTTGGGGAAGATTTGAATGTGTGCGGGAGGTCGTTCCACGATGGTGCTCTGTAGGAAAAGGAGGATTGAGCTGCTTTCTTCTTGTATTGAGGTAGATTAAATAAAGTGCTGGTACTGGATCGGAGGTTAAAGGAGGTGGGAACAGCCGGGGAGAGCATTTTGCTCCGGTAGGGTGGGAGCTTCCCAGAAAAGCTCTTAAACACAAGGCTGGAAAGATGAAGGGTGCGTCTGGATTCCAGCGACAGCCAGTTAGTTCTTTTAGCATGTCACAATGGTGGGGCAGCCTATAGATTAGTGAAGTGAGGCATGGGGGGGTGAGCAGCCTATAGATTAGGGAAGTGAGGCATGGGGGCAGCCTAGATTAGGGAAGTTGGGGGGCAGCCTATAGATTAGGGAAGTAAGGCATGGGGGCAGGGGGCATAGGCATGGGGCAGCTAGCCTATAGATTAGGTGAGGCACGAGGGGGGCAGCCTATAGATTAGGAAGTGAGGATGGGGGAGACAGCCCTAAATGAAGAGTCAGGAAGGTAAAATAAGAGAAGGAGAAGGAACAGAAATGAGCAGAAAGGGACAGAAGGAGCACAAAGGTAAAGGAGCAGAAAGAATCAGAAGGTGCACAAAGTAGGAGAAGGAGCAGAAAATAATCAGAATTAGAAAGGAGCAGAAGGGCGCAAAATAAGAAGAAAGTAGCAGAAAGGTACATGAGCAGAAGGAGCCAAGGATAGAAGACAGTGTCAGAAGAAAAAGAAGACTGTCAAATGTAGGAGAAGAAAAGGATATTGGAGCAGGGAGGACAAATGAAGTGAACCCTCCACTTTAATCTGGACACCACATCATAAGGCTTTGGTACCTGGGCCTGGCAGGGAAACTCTGGACCTTCTCATCCCCCAGGTAAAAAAAAAAATATCTGTGTTAATGTGTTCACTTTTATTTACTGAGTGTCAGGAAGCACAGAGTGCCGCTGGGTAGGGGTGTTGCTGATTGGCTAGAGCAGTCAGCTGGCACTGTAAGCCAATCAGTAGCTCCCCATTCATAAAAAAGTTAAACATTTTTATGAACCGGGAACTAGCGATTGGCTTAGAGCGTCAACTGTCCACACTAGCCAATCCGGGGCACCCATGCCTGACGTCAGTCTGCACTTCCTGACACTCAGTTTCAGAAGCCAAATACCACTGAGCGACCTGGAGCTGGAGGAAGTCTTTGGGGTTAAACCATTTGAGAGTGGTTTGACCCCTTAAAGGAAAGAGAGCACACAGGGGCTTCCTGGCATAGCATTTTCATTCAGATGAAGTTGTTATGGTGACCAGAATGTTCCTTTAATTTGCTTAAAGGAACACTATAGTGTCAGGAATACAAATGTTTTCCTGACACCATAGTTGTGAAAACGCTATTCACCCTGGCTTTATGTGATAATGACTATACCCCTTCCCTTTCATGACACTGTCAAAAAGGGACCAAGCATGGATGTCATTACAATTATACCACCCCCCACGGAATAATTCCTGCGGACGCCCATACTGGCCTTATCTACAGGCCAGTGGGTACATGGGAATCCAACAACCTCCAGTCTGCCCTAACCGACACAGACACTGTAGACAATTTATTACAGATAGAACAAGAGCAAGGCTTTGTCCTAGGTCCATTTACCGAACCCCCGTTTTCTAACTGGAGAACAAACCCCACTGGATTGGTTCTGGGGAAAACATCACACAAACAGAGGCTCACAATAGACCTATCAGCATCACATTCTTCGGTGATACCAAGCCTTAATTCCCTCATCCCGTCAGAAGAATTTTCGTTACAGTATTCTACCATAGATGATGCCATAGCCACCATCATCTCAACAGGGAAACTGATATCGTAAATGCTTTCAAATTACTCCCCATCCACCCGTCGCTATGGCACTTGCATGGAATCAAATGGAGGAGCCCGTATTACTTTTTCACAAGGCTCACTGGATCCAAGAGCAGTCCTAAGATCTTTGATAATTTTGCGGAGACCTTGTGCTGGCTGCTCCTGAATACCAGTAGGTGCCATAGCGTCAATTCAGCCCCCCAAGCAGTCTACACAAAGCAATAAACTTGTTCGACTCTATAGGGGTTCCAGTATCTCCAACAAAGACGGAAGGACCAGACACGGTCATTCAGTTCTTGGAGATACAACTAGATTCCATAGCGATGGAAGCCAGCCTCCCACAAGACAAGATCAATAACATCACACAGACCATTCAACAGCATCTACGGATGCTATGGAGCTACAGTCACTGATTGGCTCTCTGAATTTTGCCATGCATATTATACCTCAAGGCAGATGATTCATATCAAGACTCTTTTGCCTTCTTCCTACACTTCCTGATGAACACAAACGTACCACTCTTAACCAACAAGCCACTGCAGATTTACACATGTGGAACTTGTTCCTAGCAAACTGAAACGGCAGGAGCATGTTCCTCCCACAAATCTCAATAGATTCCCCCACCATATGGACCAACGCAGCAGCCTCCACAGGGTTTGCGGCCATTTTTGGGGACAATTGGCTTTGGGGGAGGTGGCCGGTAGAAGGAAGTCAGATCGAAGGGTTCTATAAGAACTCCGCACTCTTTGAGGTATATCCCATCGTAGCCGCAGCAGCAACATGGGCTCATTTATGGGCAGGTAGACCGGTTCGATGTTTCTCTGACAATTTGTCATAAACAAAGCATCCCTAAGCATTATGAAATTCATCAGACGACTAATGTGGTTGGCAGCCAGTCACCAATTTTATCTGGTATGTTACCACGTACCAGGTATCTACAATACAGCTGCTGACCAACTATCTCGTCTTCAATTTCAGGCGTTCAGGAGGTCCCTACCAACAGCCTCACTGATAGCTACGACCGCCCCCCCAGCTCCAGGAATTAATCATACAATAGAAGAGTTGCTAAGTCACAGCAGGGAATTGACTAAATTGGCCCTCTCCAAGAATATGCACACTGCTTATGACAGAGCTTACTGCTTATATAAAAAGTTCATGTCAGATCGCCACCTTACCAACTGGTTTGATAATACAACTTTGGTGGCTTTTGACACTTTTTGCCACATCAAACTTAAAATGTCACATAACACCATAAAGTTATATCTCACAGGTATCCAACACCACATGCTCTCAGCTCATCCCAACAAACAAGGATTCCTCACATCCTACGTGATAAAAAGCTTCCTTAGGGTATACTCAAATCCAGGGGCGGACTGAGAGCCTTTGGGGCCCCCGGGCAAAATTAGATCCCAGGCCCTTTGAAGGCCAAATATATGTGCATTTTAATAAATGTTAAATATAATTCATAATACGGCATTCCTTTGGATGTGTGTATTGTGAAAACCTGTGTATCAATGCATGTTTGTATTTGAGCCTGTGTGAATGCACTTGTGCATGTCTGGATGACTACATGTGCTTTTTTGTATATAGTGTCTGTGTGAATGCATATGTGACAGGTGACAGAGTGTGTGAGGGAGAAGGTGACAGGTGGAAGAGTGTGGGAGGTTGTGACAGGTGGCAGAGTGAGGGGGTACCTGGTGGCAGAGTGAGGGAGGGGTTGAGTGGTGGCAGAGTGAGGGGGAGACACAGTGAGTGGGGGTGACTGGTGACAGAGTGAGGGAGTGGGTGACTAGTGACCCCCTTACTCTGTCACTGTGTTACCCCCTCCCTCTGTCACTAGTCACCCCCTCCCTCACTCTGTCACTAGTCACCCCCTCCCTCACTCTGTCACTAGTCACCCCCTCCCTCACTCTGTCACTAATCACCCCCTCTCTCCCTAGTCACCCCCTTCCTCACTCTGTCACTAGTCACCCCATCCTTCTCTCTGTCACTAGTCACCCCATCCCTCTCTCTGTCACTAGTCACTCCCTCCCTAACTCTGTCATTGTGAAGGAAGGAAGGGGTGACTGGTGACAGAGTGAGGGAAGGGATGACTAGTGGCAGAGTGAGGGAAGGAAGGGATGACTGGTGACAGAGTGAGAGAGAGGGTGACTAATGACAGAGTGAGAGAGGGTGTGACAGAGTGAGAGAGGGGGTGGCTGTCACTAGTCACTCCCTCCCTAACTGTCACTGTGTCACCCCCTCCCTCACTCTGTCACTAGTCACCCCCTCTCTCACTATGTCACTAGTCACCCCCTCCCTCACCATGTCACCCCCTTCCTCACTCTGTCACTAGTCACCCCCTCTCTCACTCTGTCACTAAGGACAGAGGGGGTGATTAGTGACAGAGTGAGGGAGGGGGTGACTAGTGAGAGTGAGGGAGCAGGTGACACAGTGACAGAGTTAGGAGGGAGTGACTAGTGACAGAGGGATGGGGTGACTAGTGACAGTCACCCCTTCCCTCACTCTGTCACTAGTCACTCACTCTGTCACCTGTCACTCCCTCACTCTGTCACTAGAGTGAGGGGGTGACTAGTGACAGAGTGAGGGAAGGGGTGACTAGTGGCAGAGTGAGGGAAGGAAGGGGAGACTAGTGACAGAGTGAGGGAGGTGGTGACTGTCACTAGTCACCACCTCCCTCACTCTGTCACTAGTCACCACCTCCCTCTGTCACTACTCCCTCCCTCCTTCTGTCACTAGTCACGCCCTCCCTCACTCTGTCACATGTCATCCCCTCCCTCACTCTGTCACCAGTCATCCCCTTCCCTCACTCTGTCACCCCCTCACTCTGTCACTAGTCACCCCCTCACTCTAGTGACAGAGTGAGGGAGGGGGTGACTAGTGACAGAGTGAGAGAGAGGGTGACTAGTGACAGAGTGAGGAAG
>OW240913.1:191377184-191410594 GCA_933207985.1 Pelobates cultripes
GACCTATTTTAAACCTACAGATGGGAATGGATTCATTGAGTTTTCTAGTTGCCATAACCGGAATTGGTTATGTCCCAAAGGGGCAACATATGAGGATTTTTAGAAATTGTACTGATAGGGATGATTTTAAACAACAAGTACAGGTTTTAAACAAGAAATTCCAAGATAGAAATTACCCTGAGGATCTTTTATCCAAAACTCAACAAAAGGTAGAAAGTTTCCAAAGGAAAGATCTCCTAGTAGACAAAAAGAAACATAAAATCATGAATAATAGAAGTCAGAAAAATGATTTCGATTTTGCTTTCCTCACTAAATATAATGGAAGGGCGAATTTAATAGAAAGATCTATACGAAGGAATTGGCCCATTCTATTGCAGGATCAGTATCTGAAAAAGATCTTACCATCAAGACCGAAAGTGCTATATAAGAAAACTAATAACTTGAAAAATATTTTAGCACCTAGTATATTACCTAAAGAGGGCAAAGAGAAGGAGCACTTTTTATCTAAGAAACCTATGGGCTTCTTTAAATGTGGTAGGTGCAGCACCTGTAAATTTCAAGCAAATAAAACCATAGAATTTAGGAGCACTGTAACTAAGGAGGTCTTCAAAATAAAGCATTTTATTAACTGTCAAAGCAAAAATGTTGTATATCTACTACAATGTAAATGTGGCACCCAGTATATAGGACGCACCATTAGAAAACTACATGTTAGATTACTTGAACATTTCAATGGGATTAATAATAGAAACATGAAACACAGTGTTCCTAAACACTGCACCACCTGTGATGTTTTTAATTTGAAAGATTTTATATGTATTGGAATTGACTTGATCATACCACACTGGAGAGGGGGTAATACCGAAAAAATGTTGGCAATGAGGGAAACCGAATGGATATACAAGATGAAATCATCGGTTCCCTCGGGCCTCAATACAGACCTTGACATACTTGTTTTTATTGATTAATTTGCACATATTAATCTGTCGTTTTTATATCCCCTTTTCATATTTCCTTTTTATATTCTCTTTTCATATCCCCTTTCTATGAGCAATGAAGAATGAAACAACAGAAAAATTATGTCTACTCTTCGGAAAATTATGTCTACTCTTTGGATTGTATATATATAGGGTTTTATGATTTATAATTTATTATACATATTTTTTAGTATATTTGCTACTTATCTCTTTCTCTTTTAAATATGGCTTTTGATTAAATTTATATCGCTGGGATTTGTTCTCATCTTGAACTTTGTATACATTCAGATAAATTGAATTTTTGATTTCTTGACATTTTATATTAATGTATATAAGATCTATTATGATATTAAAAGGACAGCTTTTTATGTTAGCCTTAGCAAAATGTATGTATTCAAAACATGAATGTAGCAATGCAAATGGGCTTTTAAGCTTTTTTCCTCATTTAATTTAATTTTTTCCTCTTTTTTCCTAATTTTTCATTTTTCTGTTTATATTTATATTTATACACATGTATGTGTTTATATATTTTTAAATTATATAATAAATTATTTAATTTTTCACAGCGTTATAGCTGCATATTATATGCTTGTTGGCCCTATTAATCATCATTTTTTGTATCCAGCCTAATTTGCATCTTAATTTAAGATGCCACATATGTAATATAACAGATTGTATATAGGCAGGTCTGTAAATTCAGACCGCAATTGCTATGAGCATTCCAAGTGGATTGTTGCTCACTTTGCGGCTGCATACATTATACATAAAGTTTATTTGCGTTCCAGCTTGGTTTGCGCATGCGCCTTCCGACCAGTCGCACGTCATCACGTATGAAGGTGCGCACGGTACGGTTTGCGCATGCGCGATCAATTAATGGCGGCCAGACCGGCGGATTTAAAAGACGAACGGGACCAACAGCAATTCAGCAAGCTCCTGAAGAAGTCGACATCGACGAAACGCGTTGAGCATTGAGCACCTTCAAGATCCCTGCATTTTTTGGTATAGCAGTCTTTTTCTACAAGTATTACATCTCATAGTATTTGTGCACTTTATGCTGTTTTTGTACCATTGGTACTTTTGTACTTGGCACTTGCACTTTTACTTGTATGATTTTAGCTGCCATCCATAGGGGTTCTTGATTTTGATTATTATTGTTTTTATTACTGTTATTTTGTGCATGTTGCACTTTTGGCTATTATTGTTTCAATAAAGTGGACCCTTTACTTCCACAGTATACTCTGCATTTATGGGATTATTCTATACCATATTGATATTTATCTTAGTGGTTGTGGCGCCCTGTAGTCTGCACTAGTGTTCAGACTTTGTGTTTATTCTAGTGGCTGTCTCACTGACAGCCGCTAGAGTAGCTTCCACGATTCTCACTGTGAAAATCACAGTGAGAAGACGCTGGACGTCCATAGGAAAGCATTGAGTAATGCTTTCCAATGGGCGGTTTGAATGCACGTGCGGCTCTTGCCACGCATGCGCATTCAGAGCTGAGAGGCGGATTGGTGTGGAGGGATCCCCAGTGCCAAGGGAGTCCAGCGCTGGAGAAAGGTAAGTGCTGAAGGGGTTTTAAACACACAAACACTCTCAAAAACAGACTCATACACACTAGCTAACAGACACACACATTTACTGACAGAGACACACTCAGTGACAGACATACACTCTCACTTACAAAACATACACTCTCACTGACAAACACACACTCACCAACAGACACCAAACAGACTCACTAACAGACACAGGGCCGGACTGGCCTACCGGGATACCGGGAAATTTCCCGGTAGGCCGCCAGCCCTGGGGCCGCTTTGACATGTGGCTGCACTCAGCCACAAGACACGAAAAAAAAAAAAATTATTTTCCCCTATGCGGCCGGCCACAGCCACATCTGCGCCGGCCGCTGCTGCTTCCTGTGCGAGCGCACAGATATTTGTCAGCCTGTCAGCCGCCGGATGTGAGCGGCAAATGACGACATGACGTCACATCCGGCGGCTGCGCGGCGGAGGCTCTACACAGATTAGATCGCGGCCTCTCTTCCCTCCTGCAACATTGAGCTGTTGGAAAGGTAAGAATAAAGGGGCTTGGGGGGACCTATTGTATTGGGGGAGGGCTGCAATGCGCTTGGTGAGGGGAGGGGGGGGGGTCGGGGTAATGTATTGGGAGGGGAGGAGGGGGGTCAGTAAATGTATTGGGGAGGGGAGGTGAGAGGGGGGGCTGCAATGGCATTGGGGAGGGGAGAGAGGGGGGGGTCAAATGGATTGGGGAGGGGAGGAGAAGGGGGGCTGCAATGCATTGGGGAGGGGGAGGGTGAGGGGGGTCAAAATGTATTGGGAGAGGTGGGGAGAGAGGGGGGGGCTCAGTAAAATGGGGAGGGGGGTCAGTAATGTATTGGGGGAGGGGAGGGGGGTCAGCAGTATATTAGGGGAGGGGGTTACAGCAGTATATTAGGTGGAGGGGGTTACAGCAGTGTATTAGATAGGGGGAGCGGAGGCCAGTGTGTGTGTGTGTGTGACTGTGTGTGTGTGACTGTGTCTGTGTGTCTGTGTGTGCCTGTGTGTGTGTGTGACTGCCTGTGTGTGTGTGTGACTGCCTGTGTGGCTGTCTGCCTGTGTGTGTGAGTGTGTGGCTGTCTGCCTGTGTTTGTGGTTGTCTGCCTGTCTGTGTGTGTGTGGATGTTTTCCTCGTTGTCAGTGACTGTCTGCCTCTGTGTGTGTGTGTGTGTGCGCGCATCTGCTAGTGAGGGAGCCTCTGTGTGTGTGTGCACCTGCTAGTGAGTTTGTGTGTGTGTGCCTGCTAGTGAGTGAGCTTGTATGTGTGTCAGTGAGCTTGTCTGTAGGGATAATGTGTGTGTGTGTGTGAGTGAGCTTGTCTGTAAGGAGCATGGGTGTGTCGGAGCCTGTCTGTGGTGAGCATGTGTGTACAGTGAGCTTGTCTGTAGTAAGCATGAGTGTGATCGTGAGCTTGTCTGTAGTGACCATATGTGTGTCAGTGAGCTTGTCTGTAGTGAGTATGTGTATGTCAGTGAGCTTGTCTGTAGTGAATCTGTGGGTTAGTGAGCTCTTCTGTAGGGAGCGTGTGTGTCATTGGGCTTGTCTGTAGGGAGAGTGTGTGCGCATCAGTGAGCTTGTCTGTAGTGAGCGTGTGTGTGACAGTGAGCTTGTCTGTAGTAAGCTTGTTTGTGTATAGAGTTTGTCTGTACTAAATTTGTGTGTGCCAGTAACCTTGTCTGTGTGTGTCATTGAGATTGTCTGTCAATGAGCCTATTTGTGTGCATCAGTAAGATTGTCTGTGTCTGTGTGTGAGTATGCGTTACTATATAATTTAATTACCCTAAAAGAACTAATATTTTGAAGAAGAAGAAGAAATGTATCAATAAAAAAATAAATATATATATATATATATACTGTTGCATCACCAGGGCTCCAGTATCCAGTATATATATAGGCAATTGAAATAGTTGGCTGCACGCTTGGATTTCCTTAAAATGTAACTTTTATTGAAATATTTAAGAGAAGATCAACGTTTCAGTCCCTCTTGTGGACTTGCATCAGGATCATGACGAAAGTTCACAAGAGGGACTGAAACAGTGATCTTCTCTTAAATATTTCAATAAAAGTTACATTTTAAGGAAATCCAAGAGTGCAGCCAACTATTTCAATTGTGTGTGTGTATATATATATATATATATATATATAAACACCCTACACAGCACAATGAATTATGGGGCTGGCATAGATTTTTTTCCAGGGCTGCTTCGTATCCCCAGTCCGGCCCTGTCAGTGTATATATATATATATGTATCTGTTTGTAGTCAATGTGTGCATCTGCATGTGTGTCAGTGTGTGTAGCTGTGTGTTAGTGTTTGTATCTGCATGTGTTTCAGGTTGTGTGTCTGTAGGTGGCAGTGTGTGTATCTGTATGTGTGCATGTGTGTCAGTGTGTGAACTGTGTGTCTGCATTTGTGTCAGGTTGTGTATCTGTAGATCTGTATGTGTGTCAGGTTGTGTATATGTGTATCTGCATGTGTTTCAGTTTGTGTATGGCAGTGCATGTGTATGTGTGCATACATATCAGCATCCAAACGCCAACACTATACACAAATACACCCCTGCATTCAAACTTCAACAGTACATACAAACACACCTCTTTGATAAACACCAAAATTATGTATAAACATACACCTGCATTAAAAAAACAACACTGACAGTAAATGCATTAAAATGCCGTCTCCACATACAAACACACCCCTATATTCACACGAACATACTACATACACAAACATGCTTACATTTAAATACACAAACACTGTTCAGTGCTAAATACATGGGAAAATGGTAGAGCCCCAGCTGTCAAAACATTGTTGGAGATGAACGGCAGATGGGGATCTATCTTTTGGCCACCCTTGGGGGCCCCAAAAAATTAATGCACTAGAGCACTCACTACTTTATGTCCGCCTCTGCGTTGGGGTGGGGGGCTTGATTGCATGCCATGGAAGTGGGGGGATGGGGGGTGTAGCACCCAGGGGGCATATGCTGCTTTGTTTACACACACACACACACACACAAAGCTATAACCAAAATACCTTGTAGTCCCCACAAATCGATAACCAAAGCATTTTTTTGTAAATAAGTCAACAGTTCATTCGATATGTTCAGAGCAACAAACTGGATCTTGTGTTCAATAACTGGATTCACATTTCTCCAAACTGGTTTTGTGTATAATGTTTGATGGACATCATAAAACTGATATCTAAAAAAAATAAAATAAAAAAAAAATGAAAACATATATAAAAAAAATAATAATATGTTTAAACCTTTCCATGACCAGTGATATGTAAATCCCTTGTATGTGACAGATTTGACAGTTTGTCCAGGAAAAGGATATTGCTTATAGTTCATATTAGACAAAGTGTAAAAAGAAGATTAAGAAGGGAAAGAAAATATACCACTCAAAGAAACTGAAAAGGAGGAATGTCAGAGTAAAATACACCGAAAAAGGGACATATAAAGTTGATAAACTATATTTTATATAATATTCTTTTGGCTAATGACAGTACACATTAAATTAGTATCTTATTTAGAAAAAACTGCAATATGTTTTTAGATTTTTAGCTCTTATATAGATTTAATTTCATCAACAGTGAAAAATGCCATAAAAATATAATCCTTACAACATAAACTGGTCCTGAGACATCGTAACTAAGCACAAAAAACAAAACAACAAAAAACATTTTTAAAAACCCCTAAAACTAACTAAAATAATTACCCATAAAGGGGATAAATGGAGGGAATCCTAAAAATGTGAACTGTGTTTGAAATAACTATTTAGCTGTTGTAATAGTCAAGAAATAAAGAAGGGAAGAAAAGACAATACGGTCCCACTTCCCAAATGTATATACGACTAGGTTACAGGCACCTCTCACAAAAGAAGTCTCATCGAGGTAGAATTGAATAGTCTAATTATTGGACTGCATGTCATATTAATCAGCATCTCCCTACAGTCAAGGATTCCAGAAATTGAAATTGCTACAGTCAGAAATAAAATTCTCAACTCTCTTGTAGAAGGAAACTGCAAATTACACAAAATGTAGCAAACTTCCTGCAACATAAAATTATATTCCCTGTACATACAGAAATGTATCAAAAAGTATGGAGGGGGGAGGAGGGACCTTAGAACTCAGTGGTGTCATACACAGAGCTCCTACATACAAGGCTCATATCATATAGCTGCCTAATAAATGTTAAAAAAAGTGTGCCAAAAAGTATGATTATGCCATTCCCCTCTTCCCCTCTAAAGGTAGGGGCTAAATAAAAAATATATAAAATGTACTGTGGAAATTAATAGTAAAAAACAAACCTTTGCATATTATAGACATATAATTGTTACTTTCTTTTTTTTATTTTGTAATTTAGTTTAAGTAATAGTATATATTGCACTGATCAGCCACAATATTAAAACCACTGACAGGTTGCACCTGGGGAGTGAAGGCTAGCTACTGTAGCTCAAATTGCTGAACAACGTAATGCTGCCCATGATTAAAAGGTGTCAGCACACACTGTGCATTGCAGTTTGTTGCGTATGGGGCTGCGTAGCTGCACACCGATCAAAGTTCCCAAGTGCTCAACGTATTGTAGTTTTTTCTAAATCAGTTAGTAATTTAATGTGTGCTGTCATGATGTCCACTGTTGAAATTGCCTTCAATGGAGACATTAGCATCAGAACTGGGCCATGAAGCAATGGAAGAAGGTTGCTTGATTTGAACCACAGCAAAGGCAGTGTTATGCTCTGGACAATGTTCTGCTGGGAAACCTTTGGTCCTCCCATTCATGTGGATTTTACTTTGACATGTACCACCTACCTAGAGATTGTTGTAGACCACATTACCCTGATGGCAGTGGCGTTTTTCTGCAGTATAATGCACCCTGCCAAACTGTAGACAATTGTTCATTAATGGTATGAGGAACATGATAAACAGTTCAATTCTGCCCTCCAAATACCCCAGATCTCAATCTGGTTGAGTATTTGTAGGATCTGCTGGAACAAATAATCTAATCTATGGAGGCTCTGCCTCGCAACATGCTGGATTAAAGCATCTGCTGCTAATGTCTTGGTGCCAGATTATTATGCAGGCGGTTTTAATGTTGTGGCTGTGTATATATATCACAGTTAATAAAGATATTTGTGTATGGTATGGAAACCATAATAAATAACAAAAGTGTTTCCTAATTAAGTTTAGTTTTGGAAAATTATAAAGAAGCATAAAACATTAAATGTATGTGACAAGAGGGGTAATTTATTATTTTAACTGCAATTAAAGGGACATGGCTAACACCAGGGCATGTTTGACTGCAAAATACAAGAACTTAACTACAAATTGATCACATGCTGGTACAGGACCCCGGCATGGCTACATCACCTGGTACTGGATACTACCACTACATATTGGAGGTGTGACCTCCCCAATGTTACTGGAAGAAAATTTTTGACCCGACACTTATGGCTAAGGCCCTGATTCTTGCAGCAGGGTGCACGGCTGAAGTGCCAACGATAGAGAAATGGATGGCTAAAGTTGAAACAATCTGTGAAATGGAGACACTTATGGCATCTCTCAATGGGAGATATTAAAATGCCAGCAGCGGACGGACGCACTTTCTCAAAGCTCCGGCATTGATTAATAATTAAATCAATAAAAATATAAATTTAACAAAAAAAATTAATACCTTTGCAATTCCAGAAAGCATGGGCAGGAAAAAGAAGAAACAAAAGCCCAACAAGCCCTGGATGGGGATGAATATCGGCAATATGCTCCGACAAGTGCACGAGGCGGCAAGGCCAAAGATGGCGACTACTTGGGTGAAGGTACAGAGTCCTCGTACGAGGACCCACTATATGGGGAGCCTGCTGACCTACCACTACAGGCGCCTACACCACGTACCCCACGGAGCCCAGACTCCGAGCCAGTCACGATGGGGGCACTGAAGGACCTACTCACAGGTCTCCAGAGAAATATCCATGTTGATGTGGTCTCCCTCCGCACGGACATCACAGGTCTAGTGGGATGGCTGAGCATTCTGGAGACCTCCTCGGACAGACAGGCACAGAAGATTGCAGCATTGGAGGACCTGGTGAAAGGCCTTCAGGAACAACAGGCAAACACAGAGCAGAGGTTTGCCGCCCTGGAGGATCAGAGGTGGCGCAAGAACCTCAAGATAAGAGGCATACCAGAGGAAATCCCGGCGGCTGAACCCCCACACCTGGTGAGACGTCTGTTGGTGGCGCTGCTCACATCCAAACAAGCCAAGACCGTCAATCTGAATGGTGTATTCCGCATCCCTAAGCCGAGGAAGGCCCCGGCGGCTGCCCCAAGAGACTTAGTAGTGCACTTTCAAAACATGAAAGATAAATGGGCGGTGATGATGGCACTCCAGGGATCCTCTCTGTACTCCTTTGAGAACATGGGGCTCTCATTCTATGCGGAGTACAATGATGTGGAGAAAAATGTTCCAGCCATTTACCGCCCTCCTCCGAGACCGCAGTATTTGGTACTCCTGGCGGTCACCTCGGACTCTTGTAGTCACCCACGCAGGTTCCACCTACCAGATACGTGAGATGCCCGAAGCGGATGCCCTACTAGTGACACTCGGCCTCACACGGGACTGTCTAGGCCCCCCCTGATGGGGGAAGGCCCCAGCGGCAACCCACAGATGGGACCCCACCAAAGTTACCCCATTCGTCCCCCAACGGGCGGAATCTAGTGCCTACGCGGCAACGACCACCTGAGGCTTACCATAGCCTGACTTACCCTGTGCGCATACCGAAACAGGACTACAGCTTGCTGGCCCTAACAGACCGGTATATTGTTTATTTTACATGTTAGTTTTGTTTTAAGTGCTGTCCACCCAACGCTCACCACACTCTACAAGCATTCCGTGTGAAGAAACCCCCTGTTTCCTATGTTATTTACCCATTGCATTCCCATTTTTATCATCATTTCTGCCTATTGCATTCGGTAGATGGAACTACCGAACAAAGACCACCCCTCTGGCTCATTAAACATCAAAGTTTGGGTGAAATTGCTACCTCTGTATGTGCGGCCAGCGTTCGTCAGTCAAACGCCACGTGGCAGAGAAAACCGCGGCCATCTTTGTTCATGCGAACAAAGGCAGCGGGACCTGGTCGTCGAGTGCATGGAACTAAAAACGGACACTCGACTTCCCGAACACCGGTCCCAAACAGACGAATGCTGGAACTCCATTTACCGAATAGCTAGAAGAGCGCTATTCTGTACTTTGGTGTATTCGACAGAGGGGCGCGAACGCTGCTAAGAGCCAGAGGGATCCATTCGGTACTTTATTAGTTTTTATGCTTTTTCGAAAGTGATCGTCAAAACCCACCAAATTCATGGAACTGTTTTGGGCATACAGCCCAGGGTGAGCCGGTCACAAGAGACTTCCATAAATTTTGCAAACCCCTGAACCGATCTGGGTGAAATTCGGATATGTTGGTCACCCAGATCAGGGCTATCAGGGGACATATAATTTATGGGGATACCTTCAGTATAAAGCGGTGTTCTAGATATTGGGGAAAAAGGTGATTTTTCAGCCCGGAGATAATTAAGTTACTATTTTATCAGACTGAATTATCTCCTGGGCTAGGGGAGGGAATTTTAGGTGTGTGTTAAAGTTTTACTGCCTGTGATTGGTTAATGTTTGTCCCTCCCTGAGGGCTGTCCCCTTGCATGGGGACTTGCATAAAAGCTGTGTGTACCCATTAAAGAATAGGGGATGATCTGCTAAATACAGATAGAATGGAAAAACATGGCGTTTAACTGTGTGGGAGTGAGTAACACTATTATATTTACAATTGGCCACTCACAAAGTTTAGGATGGAAAACAGCTTTAAATATAATCCTTTCTCCAGTAATCACTGTGTTTTCTCCTCTTCACACTCCCATCAGTGGATTGGAATATATAACTCAAAAAGAGAAATATACAAAAAATGTAATGCACTTCCAGAATGTAGTACAAAAAGAAATTTAATAACTTACATATAAGTATAAAACAAATGTCACCACTGGACATCCTACGCGTTTCATCCTAAATCTGGACTTCCTCAGGGACTCAGTGTATCAGTAACAATAAGAATATAAAAACCTTTCTGTCACGAGCGTGGGCTATAGGCCCAGCCGAGACAGTGGGGAGAGTGTGGAAGTGACAAGGTTAATGACACCAGACCCCTGGTTACCTGTTTCTAGTCCCAGCAACCACTCAATTAACCCCTGCAATCCCTTCTACACTAACCCCCTAGTACACACTTTACTGCCACCACGAAGACTTTTAACCCGGGCGTCTTAGATTACCCCACACACAGGAGAATTATAGTATCACAGTTCTACTTTTACTGATAAAACACATATAGTTAATACTTTTTGGTAACGTGTTTACCTGAGCTTTCCTCTGGAGAGTGAAGCTGATAGAGAACAGAGACACAAGCTGATTAAGTAAACATTTAATCTGACAAAAATGATTCACAGTGCTTACTACAAAATACAGAAATAAATGACATACAGTTAACAAATTGCAAAACAGTACATAAAATAAAATAGGAGAAAACACAAGAAATGCCTTACATGTAGTTACCCCATATAGAATTCTTGTGGGAGTCTTAGATGGTAAAGGTCTCCTAGAAGTTGCTGACAAAAGAAAAATGAATAACTGACTCTGGATAGTCCAACACCCTCATTAATATATCTAAACTAGTTGTTGCTTAGTGGGCAGACTCCTGGGGGAGGGAGGGGGGCCAGAGGGGGTTGGTCTGGCAGTTTATTGCCCACTCTATGCAGTTCCTTGTGTCCAGCTCTGGTGATGGCTATCTAGATGTTTTATGGTTTAAGTCTGGTGCTAGATCAAAAACCACAATAAACGTCATCCCAAGGTTTACAAAAAAACAACAACTCTTAACATATCTCAACACACATCAAACACCAACTCATGCTTTTGGCGTAACACTTTCCCTCGCACAGTTCTTTTATACCCTCTGTACAAAGTAATCATTGCATAATTTCCAAAAGGTGTTCTGTTTTTGCCGGGCAGTACTTCCTGCTTCTTTGGACGACATGACGTCATCACGTGCCTGACGTCATCACGTACGCCACGTGCCTTCCATCTTGCATTCCAGAACCCGGAAGTGAATGACAATCGTTCAGTTTTACTGTTTCAAATACTCCAGAGCAGGTCCGGACTGGGAGAAAAATTCGGCCCGGGCATTTTTTTAACACAGCGGCCCACTAAAAAGGGGGCGGGGCAGAGGAGGTGTGTTTTGTCATCACCAATGACAAACACGCCTCTTCTCAAAGTGAGCATGTTGGTTCAATGCTCTTCAAGGGCAGACCATGCGCAGAGCTCTGCTGAAGAGCTCTAGCATGAGAAAAAAGTCCTGTATTTGTTCTGCACAGTGCAAGCAAATTTAATAACATGCTTGCACTGTGTTTCCTTGCAACTTGTCTCTGGTGTCTCTATAAATGGATACCAGGAGACAAAAGGCCAGGACAGAGTATTGTGCATGTGTTTGGAGCCTACTTGTGGTATTGCGTGTGTGTAGAGTGAGCTGGTCGTGGTGTGGTATTGTGTAATAAGGTCGGTTTTAGTCGTGTTGTGTTTGTGGTGTAATGTGATGCATATGTGGCTCAGGAACCCCCTCCCGCACGGCTCTGGAAAGGGGTTAAAACTTACCTTTTTCCAGCGCCGGGCGGGGAGCACTCCTCCTCCGATCTGCCCCGTCGGCTGAATGCGCACGCGCGGCAAGAGCTGCGCGCGCATTCAGCCGGTCGCATAGGAAAGCATTTATAATGCTTTCCTATGGACGCTTGCGTGCTCTCACTGTGATTTTCACAGTGAAAAGCACGCAAGCGCCTCTAGCGGCTGTCAATGAGACAGCCGCTAGAGGCTTTGGGGAAAGGCTTAACCCTTTGATAAACATAGCAGTTTCTCTGAAACTGCTATGTTTATAAAACAATGGGTTAACCCTAGAAGGACCTGGCACCCAGACCACTTCATTAAGCTGAAGTGGTCTGGGTGCCTAGAGTGGTCCTTTAAGAGTGTAGTGTGTGTGTGTGTATATATATATATATATATATATATATTTGGAAGTATTGTGTATGTGTGTGGTGCAGTGTGTTGGGGGGGTTCTGTGTGTATGTGAGGGGTGCAGTATGTGTGTGTGTGAGGGTGCGGTGTATGTGTGTGTGTGAGGGTGCGGTGTGTGTGTGATGTGTGTGTGATGTGTGTGAGTGCCGTGTGTGAGTGATGGGTGTGAGAGTGCTGTGTGAGATGGGTGTGAGAGAGTGCTCTGTGAGAGTGCTGTGAGAGAGTGCTGTGTGTGTGTGTGAGTGCTCTGTGAGAGTGCGCTGTGTGTGATGGGTGTGAGAGTGCTGGGTGTGATGGGTGTGAGAGTGCTGTGTGAGAGAGTGCTGGGTGTGATGGGTGTGAGAGTGCTGTGTGAGAGAGTGCTGTGTGTGATGGGTGTGAGAGTGCTGTATAAATGTTATTGTGTGTGTGTGTAGGGGGGGGTAAATAAAAAAAAAATAAAGTCATTATGTCCCCCCCTCCCTTCTTACCTTTAGCCTGGGAGGAGGGGGGGTCCGGCACGCTGGCAGGCGGGGTGGAGCTGTTCCCTGGTGGTCCTCGTGGGTGAGTGAACTCTAGCCTGTGAGGCTAGAGTTCACTCTCGCGAGATCCGGTCGTTGCCATGGCAACACGCCGGATCTCGCGAGAGGAACCCGGCGGAGCTGCAAGTTAGTGCTCCGCCGGGTCCTCTCTCCAGCCTAGCTGGCTGTCTCCCTCCCTCCCCGCCGGCGGCCGCATGTGGGCCGGTGAGGGAGATCTTTGATCTCCCCACCGGCCCGTCGTGGCAAACAGCGGGGCCAGCGCTCGGAGAGTGCCGGCCCTGCATAGACCGGCAGGGGAGATCCTGGGACCTCCCTGCCGGCCTCGGCCCATGGCCACCGCGGCCCACCGGGCATTTGCCCGGTGTGCCCGATGGCCAGTCCGGGCCTGCTCCAGAGAGTATATAAGTGGACAAAAAGAAAGGGGAGCAATTAAGAACACTCTGGATGGCACCACATCAATGTATTTCAACAAGAATTATAATATATAAATATATTTACTAAGAGAAATGTATATCTCTTGCCAATTTACTTCTCTTTAAATATCAAACATTGCATGTAAAAGATACATGTCGTCCAAAGAAGCAGGAAGTACTGCCCGGCGAAAACAGAACACCTTTTGGAAATTATGCAATGATTACTTTGTACAGGGGGTATAAAAGAACTGTGGGAGGGAAAGGTTTTTATATTCTTATTGTTACTGATACACTGAGTCCCTGAAGAAGTCCAGATTTAGGATGAAACGCGTAGGACGTCCAGTGGTGACATTTGTTTTATACTTATATGTAAGTTATAAAATTTATTTTTGTACTACATTCTGGAAGTGTACTACATTTTTTGTATATTTCTCTTTTTGAGTTATATATTCCAATCCACTGATGGGAGTGTGAAGAGGAGAAAACACAGTGATTACTGGAGAAAGGATTATATTTAAAGCTGTTTTCCATCCTAAACTTTGTGAGTGGCCAATTGTAAATTTAATAGTGTTACTCACTCCCACACAGTTAAACGCTATGTTTTTCCATTCTATCTGTATTTAGCAGATCATCCCCTATTCTATTTTGTATATATTGGCTGGAGACAGGAGGAAGTCTTCGGGGATTTATCTGGATACTTCACCTATTACAGGGAAGTTCCGGTTTGTTTTTTGTTACACACTTTTCTCACTGGGTTTATGTTCACATATTTTTGTTTGTGTACCCATTAAAGGACAGTTAATTTTGTACCTTTCTTCTTGACTTCGGCTGATGTTTGGGGATTCGTGTGTTTCACTAAGGGAATCATCTTCTGAAGCTGTGGGAATTACTATTGGATTCGTCTACCCTATCTACCGAACAAGGAGCTATAATCACTGAGGCTCTGGCAGTTCGGGAGGAAACTACAGAATATGGTTTAAATATACTTGGTTTCCTTACACTCTGTTTGGTTGGCTTAGTAGCCAACAGCTACCCCCCACCCCGCGTCCAATCACAACATATAGCCACACATTATGGGCTCGACACGTCTCGAAAGTATGGAGGTGTAAAACCATTAGATAGCAGATCCACACACCTAAGGCCAGTCAGCGACCACACTAGCCACATAAGGGACGTCATAGACCAAGCCTGCTCCAACTAGACTACACCTACCTCCCCACTAACCGAAGCACACGGCCCCAACTAGCTAGCCATGCCACGAATCAGCAAACTCCGTGTTGGCAGGCACATCTCCGAGTCCGGCTCTCCCGGTCACCACGGACACACATCTCACCACAAACCATAGGCTGGCTACTTTAGAAATGCAGACACGTACCTTACCCCTTTACATTTATGAAACACTTAGCTCACAGATGCCATCACTGCTGCGAACTGTGCTTTGCTTTAGTCTTCCACTATGTTTTACGTACAGTTAGCCCATGTACATTATGACTCCCACTCTCCAATGAGCCTCAGAAGCCTAGAATTGCACACCCAAAAAGTTTAGCATGCCGTAGCTACAAGATCCACTGCCGTTTGCATAATCTTGCTACCTTTTTGCTTATATATAAAATCTGTGCTACTACGTCGACTGCCACTTTGCTGTAATGTATGTTTTTACTGATCTTGCCTCTGCTGTTGTGGCAGTGCGGGAATATCTGTTTATATTGAGCACAACAAAAAAAAAGAATAAAAAAAAAAAGGTTTAATACTGAATGGAAGGATGGCACCAGTGGACTTCAAACACTATAACTACTTCACTGAGATGAAGTGGTTTACACTGTCCCTTTAAGATCTATATTGCTACAGAATCCATTACCCAATTTGAATCCCACGATGAGTGGCTTCCTTTAACCATCGGACCCCTAGACACTGTAAAATGTGAATCTGGAAGATTATTTTTCTTCCTAGTAACTCCAGAGGGTCGATAACTATGTCTTCTTCACCAAAAGGCCTACAGTGCAAGAAACAACATTATGTGACATTCAGTTTAACATATACCAACTTTAAAAGAATACGCTTGTGAAAAATATATAAGATATGGTGATGCTTCAAATGCTTATTAAACATCTGCTACATAATTTTTCTATGATACTAGCTAGCTAGCTGTCATGGCCCCTGTGCCCTTTGGATACCGCTGTGTTAGTACTGACACCGTGCGTCATTCTGGCCTGCTTTTCACTTTACTCCCTTATTATACACCCAGATGCTCACGTCATATTTTGACGCTACACCAATATGTTGAACCAATTAAAAACTATTAACATAAATTGTAAATATATAAATATAAATAAATATTTTTATATACTGCTATATTTAATGTAAATATATGTTACTTAAAACACTCCACAAGTCTCAATGTGTAATAGGAATAGTCATTTACATCCATATAACAGTGTTAGCAGTGTGATTGATGATTCTGCTGTGTAATTCTCCTGTCACTGAGCCCTGTATGCTCCGGCCTAAGCACCAACAACTCTTGAGTAATTCCTATTTTTTTGGTCTGTTGTGGTTATGGGAACTGATTTCAAAATAGTAGGGTCTAGCTGGCAAATTTTAATCTTAAAGACAAACACAGCTAAATGGTAATAAATGCCATGCAAAGGAGGGAACGCTCTTTAGTATCACTTATACATTACACTACACATTTCTCTACACTTGCAAACTGCATACAGTCTATGCATATGGTGTAGAAGTTTCCAATTCAAACAGTGACCACAACATGGGCAAGTCAGTGATTGTCAGTGCCGGGAAATCCCTTGATTTGTATCAAACCACTAATTTTTTTTTTCTTTACATTAAACCATGGGTCAGAGTTAGGGGACTCTAGGCAACCTAAAACTACTTGGAGCTAAAGAGTATAGGTTGCTTGTAGTGCCCCTCAAATATTGAATTTTACCATGATACATTTTATCTAGACCGGTGATTCCCAAACCAGTCCTCATGGCCCACCAACAATTCAGGATTTATGTATTTCCTTTTTTTATTCCAATGAAGATGCTGACAAAACCTGGACTGTTGCTGGGTAATGAGGACTGCTTTTTGAACCACTGACCTAGACAATACAATAGCAATAGAATAACTTGTTCTCACAACAGAATATTTTTTCAGCTGCATAAATCCAGACAGAAAGGTCAAATAACTGTACCTTCCACTACTGGAGCAGGGTGTAACATTGATAACTAGGATAGCTTCCTCCACCCCTTCACAACTGAGAAGCTCGGTTTGTTCCTCCAGTTTCATACAATAAGCAAGAGACTGAAGCCATATGTGGGCAGACCCAAGGTGAATAATCTCCACGGGGTCCCAGAATGGATCACTTTCACGGTCTATATTTTGAGATGTTTCCCCATCTAAAAATCGTTGATACAATTCCTCCATTAGAAATTTTCTGTTAATGAACTTGGACTTTGACCATATCCATACCTACATGGAAAGATAACACTGAAAGTGAATTACAATTTATTTCAAAACATTGCTGTCCAATTATAGGTAAAGCTTGTACAGGATCTTCTGGTATTAGTCAAAAGTCCTGGTGCTACAACTGCTCCTGTTTTGAGGTCATCGTAGTGCAGGCATAGGCAACCTTCAGCACTCCAGATGTTTTGGACTACACTTTCCATGATGCTTTGCCAGCATTATAGGTGTAAGAACATTATGAGGGATGTAGTACACAACATCTGGAGTGCCAAAGGTTGCCTATCCCTGTCCTAGTGGATCATCTCAGGTCAATCCAATGTTTCCCATAGAGAAGGATTTGCGCCATACTGGGTCTGTGCGGTATCACAGCAGTCAGCAAACTGGGATACTTATCATAGAGAAGCATTGAATCCATGAGAAGCATTCAATGCATTTAGCAGCATCATGCAGTGCACACTTCAAATTATTTAAAGATAGTCTCTCTAGTCTAGTCTCGGCTCACAATGACTGCAAAAATTAATCCCAGGGGCATAGCTAGAGCATTTGGCACCCAGGACGGAGCCTGTATTGGGCACCCCTCCTTCCCCCAACTTTAAAATGTAAAAAACACTTGCATTTTAAAAAAATGTTTTCAAGAATATTTATTGCATAAATGTTGTGTTAGAATGAGTACCCTCAAGGCCCCATTAGAGACTACAATGAAGTCTAAAGGGCCCTCTTACACTCTGGCCCCATTCACAATATAGTGATATAGGTCTCTGATATCCAACCCAAGTTTCTTCTTCTCACGTTAATTACTGTTGCTGGCTGATGTGGCTGGCAGTGACTGGCAGGCCTCTTACCTCCCCCAGCCCATTTGAGTATATCTTTCTCCCCTGTGTGTGTCTCTTTCCCCCAGCCATTATGTGTGTCTGTTTGTTCCCCCAGCATTTGTGTTTTCCTCTTTGTCCCCTCTCTGTGAGTCCCTTTGTCCCCTAGCCCTTCTGTGTGTGTCTGTTCGTCCTCCAGCCCTTCTGTGTGTGTCTGTTTTCCCCCCAAACCCTTCACTTTGTGCTACTCAGTGTGTCTCTTTGTGCTCCTCCATGTGTCTCATTCCCCCAAGCCCCTCCATGTGTTTCATTCACCCCCATGTGTCTCATTCAACCCACAGACTCTCCATGTTTCTCATTCACCCCTTCATGTGTCTTATTACCCCCCAGCCCCACCATATGTCTCATTCACTCCTCCATGTGTCTCATTAGGCCCCCAGCCTCTCCATGTGTCCTATCCCTCCAACCCCCTCCATTTTTCTCATTCTCCTCAGCAGCTCCATGTGTCTCATTCATCCCCTCCCCAGCCTCTCCATTCCCGTCCCCCAAGCCTCTCTATGTGTCCCATTCCTCCACCACAGCCTTTTCATGTGTCCCATTTCCCTCCTCCCCAGCCACTCCATATGCTACATTCCCTCCCAGCCTCTCCATGTATCGCATTTCCCCCTTCCTAGTCCCCAGCCTCTTCTGTACCTCAGGGCATAGCCGCATTAGAGGAGCTCCTGTTCACTGTACCTGGTCTCACAGGAAGCAGTTCTGTGCTCTCTTAGAGCACGTCCTGTCAGACCAGGTACAGGAACAGAAGCTCCTCTACCTTGGTCTGCCTGCTCGCCATGCTACATTCTGTGTATAGGCAGCACTGGATATTTCTGTTGGCCATTCCAGCTGACACATCATCAGTGCAGTTTGTAGCCTTGCACTGATTACACATAAATCAAGCCCTACTAATAAGACCTAATACCACCTACGAATCACAGTATCAGAAATTAACAACTTTAGTCTCATGGATCTGGTCAGTATAATATCTCAAGCATACCTCATAAGTAATTTTATTAATCACTTTCACCATAATTTCTTTCTGAAGGTCATAGCCCCTGGAATCAGTCAATGCCAAATTTTTCACTTTCAATTCAAATTTCAGATTCTATGCAAAAAAATAAAATTATAAATAACACACACACATATACATTTATTTGTGTTATAAGCTTTATATAAGAAACCATGCGAAAATTGAGTAAAAATTTATTGAAGACCAAAATACTTTGCTGGGGCAATCATACTTATCTACTGCAGTATAGCAAATTTTCAATCAAACATTTATGTTTTTTTTATTTTAATCATAATGTAGACTTTATGAGAACAGATGATAACTCAATAGGTTTGCCTTTTAGTTAGATTGTGATCAAATCTCAAACATATTTTAGCTCACTTATGCCATTATAAAGGAACCAATGCCTTATCAAACTAATCTCGCTCACACAGGAAGCTCAGTACTAATATACCAGAAGAGTCCTCTCTGGAGAGATATATGAACATGATTTATTTTCTAACAAACAATTGAATTCTGGGGAGTCAAAAACCTTGTAGAACACTCCACAGAACAATAATGCCTGCTGCTATCAACATAGAAAATCATCCATCTTATTTCATTGAGTTTACTGTATATTGAAAGTGGAATTGCACTATAATTTGATCATCGTGTTTCACAAAAATACACAAGAGTTAAAAACACTTCTAGAGTAGTTTTCTATCATTCTGTTAAATTCCCATTAAGTAAATACTAGTATTTGTGCTGAAACAATGAGGTTATATGAGAGACTGCAACTATTGACTGGGTAGAACATATAAGTTCACTCATCGGCCCTAACGTGTAAATGGTTGGTGACCACTCTGCATTTAAATCAGTTCTGTCATTGTCATAGTTTTATTAGTTTTCCTCACTGTTTGCTGACACTGCCGCTAAGACTATTATAAAGTGGCCAGGTATGTTAATTTTTAACACTTATTAAAAAATAAGAAATGTTATTTGTTTATACTAAATATATATTTTTTTCGTTATAATTTACATGCTAGACCAGTGGTAGGTACTAGAGAACACTTTGGCGCTAGAGATGTTGTAGAATACATCTCCCTTGATGCTTTGCCAGCATTATGGTTATAGCAGTATAATGGAAAATGTTGTCCACAACATCTGGAGTGCCAAAGGTTGCCTACCCCCCCGCTATAGACCTTACAAAGTATTAACCAATATAGTCATAAATATAGTCTTACGATACACTATAGATTACCTTTTTAAATTCATCACTCATCTGATTGGCTTCAGCGACCAGTGGCATCAGTTTTATGTAGTCATGGAAGACAGCAAGTACACTTGGGTCTGGCTTTCCATTTTTATTATGTGAAGCTCCTACGGTGGCAAAAAAGAACAAATTTAAATCCCAACAAACAAAGAAATATATACTGTTACAGACCGCCTGGTCACCATGCGCAAGTACATGACTCCCAGCCACCACCTTCCCCTAAAGGAACTATATAGGACTGAACCCTCTCCCCACTGTGCTTCCATGCTAGGAGAGCCTAACCAGATACACTGAGAACCCCCGGGACCATCGAGAGGCACTCATAATAACAGCATGCTCGACTGGGAGCTGCCCAAAAATCTCCTGGAACTGCAGATTTGATCGCAGGATCACCACGGTCTGGTCAAACTTTATTCATGTGGCTCTCAACACCAGTACCATCAAACATAACGCTAATTAGAGGGGTAATTGAGGAGGTAGCCAGGCATCCAAAGACACCTGGGATTTGAGGGAGCTCCATGTACCGAGTTCGCAAACAGTAATCAGTTGTGACCGGGATTTTCCACCCAGCACTCTGGAATTCTACGCAAGATTGGAGGATGCTTGTGGCCAGTCAGACTTCTTCTTGGGATTATTCAGGCCAGACAGCTCAAATCTGTGCACTTTTGGCACTGAGTACACTGCTAGGGAATAGCTTTCCAGGAGTGACACATGGCAGGGGAAAGTATTGTTTTAGGGGAAATTATTAAACGCCCAGGTGTCTGATCATTAATAAAGTTATCTTGTTATGTCCCAGACACCAGGGTGCCAGGATTGCCAAATATGCTGCACGATGCTTTGTTCTTTTGATGATTCCCTGCTGGGGACCTCTGTATAAAAAGTGACTGTTGCTCGATGATACTCCGGCTGTCTAGGAGAGAACCGCCACATATACCATATGTACACATATATACAAGAATCCCATATAAATTTAAAAACCACCTGCTTTATATGTTTTAAATGTTTTCTATATTTGATATATTACATTTATGTTCAGAGTATGTTTTCATTTATTTTCATTTAAGCAGCTATTTCCTGATTACGAAGAAATAATTTCAGATGGCCTGGAGCACACTACTCTTTTGTTATTTATTTAAATTAATATTTTAGGTGCGGGGCTGCTCTGAGAAATGGTACTTAACACTTCTAAAGATGTAGTTTAGAACAAGAAAAATGTATCCTATTTACACAGAATGATTTTTAAACAAATGTATGACTGAAATATGTGAAGAGTGTGCCACAAAAAGTGCAAATTGCAATAGAAATGGGCACTTTTATAAATAAACCTTGTTATGCCACCTTGGCCTTCATGCAGACAGCAAGTCCTGTTACTTTCTGATTTGGTTAGCTCTGTGGAGCTAAACTCAAGAGGCAACAATTGCCAGAGCACCTGCCTTACAAAGACTTCTCATTGAGTTGTATTGCTGCAAGATTTGTAAGTGGCTTCTTGATATAACAGCAATGAAAAAATGCTTAATTAAATGCAGGCATGTTTTTATTGGGCTATATCTACTAAACATTGATTTTTTTTTTTGTATTTGGGCAGTGGAGTATCTCTTTAAACACACTTTATTGTGAGTTTTATTGATGTACCATACAGTGTGTTATACACCAACAACAAGGAGCTCTTAGAAAAGTGGAACATCATGATAGAAAAGAGGGACAGAGGGGTTTCTAAATTCCTATTGGGAGGTATGTGCATTATATATACCAGATTATTCACTAAAGTGAGAATTGCTGGGAATTTAAAGTGAATTTCAAAAGTAAGTCCAAAACAGTCAAAGCAAAAAAAAAATAAAAAAAATTCGGAGAATGTTTCTAATTTGACTTAAATTTAAAAATTAAATTAAAATTAAAACCCTGATAATATATTAAACTGGGAGGTAAAGTCCAGCCAGAGATGTCCTTTTTTTTTGTTTTTCTTTTATTTTTGACTCAGGTCAAAATATATCATTACATTAGATAGACATATGCAGTACATCAAACATACATGACAGGGAACAATTGGCAAGGTGTCCATCATATTTGAGTCTAGGTCCATGAGCTGAGGGAATTTATTTTTGGGTAGTGGGTGTTAGTGCTTAGTGAGTCCAGTATGCCTAGGTGTGTGGCCATATCTCTGGTCGGATCGCTGGTGCTGTAAGCATTAAGGCAAGAGTTACCTTCAGAAATGAGTTGGCTGTCGGGTCATGGGCAGGTGGAGAGCATGACATGTGCAGTATGGGCATTCTAATATTGCCCTCCTGTTTTTTTGAGGTTACCTCATTACCCCTGGGGGGAGGGGTGGAGAGGGAGAGGGACTACATGTGTGTGACATAGATGGGTGGTGGCTCGCTTGGGCTAATATTTGGTGGGTTGAATATCGTCGTCATAGTGTCTCTGGGAAGAGGTGCTCTGCTCGCTCCTTTTGGCTGGCCCATGCGGTTAGAAGGCTGGTTTGAGGTTGGTTCTGGTCTCCCTCCAGTAGTTCCTGCTGTGGGAGCTTCTTTTCTGTATGGGGGTTCCCGTGCCGTGGGCCGTACCTCTGGCTTATTTGGTACTGCAGGGGACAGGTCGTCCTGTCACAGTCCCAGGGATGGCAGGAGGTCCATGGCACCTTGCATGTATTGGATCTTGTATGATGTATTTCCGTGGTTGATGAGGAGTGCCTGAGGACATTTCCATTGGTAGGTGATGTTGTGCAACCGCAGGAGGGCTGTAAAGGGTTTCATTGTGCGGCGCCAGGCCAGCATGGGCCCTGAGAGATCTGCGTAGAACGAGAGCTGCATGCTCTCAAACACAAGTGGAGTTTGATTTCTTGTTGCTTGGAGCACTGCTGCTCTGTCTCCGTGGTTCTGGAAGCGTTTCAGGAGGTCTCTGGGCGCCGTGGTCGGTGCTTTGGCGGGTCTGGGGAGGTGGAATATCCCTCCCAGGACCGCTTGTTTGGCCTGTGTAGGGGGCAGGAGGGCCGACATCAGTCGCCTGACAAAATGCTACCGCCGACATCAGTCGCTCTGACTCCTGTATCGCCTCTCCGATTCCCCTGATCTTGAGGTTCAGGTGCAAAACGCTGTTCTATTTTGCGATTTTGCTGTTGCAGCTCGTGTACAGCTTGTTGCAGCTGTGTTTTGTCCTGCTTGTTTCGGCAGGAGTTGGGAGAGGGGCCAGTGTGGCTGGTGGATGATGTGTTTCTGCCCCGCTAGTGAAGTCATCTGAAATGTCTAAGCAGTCTTCAACGTTGTCGGCCTTGTTGGCGGCCATGTTACTGCGGGATAGCCTCCAGAAGTCTCCGATATTTCCACCCTCTTTGGGTTTATCAGGCTTGGGTTTTTTGTTTTCCGACCCATCTCTTTCTCTGTCGTTGGTGGTGCCGTTTGGTACCTTTTGTGGGAGATTTGGGTCATGTTAGAGGGTCCAATGTGGCTGTTTGTCACAGACCTTTGGTTACATGCAGCCATTCAGGTTAGTAGCTTGGCTCTGCCCCCCCAGAGGTGTCCTTTTAAATTATGGCATTGTCACAATTATTTGTAATGGTAATGCTAACTACAGTTTAGTGATGTGATGTAGACCCTGTATATTGTAGAGTAAAGGATCACTATTACAATGGTAATATTTTGTTATAATTGAAAAATGTAAAAAATTTTTGACATATAATGTACTGTGAGATCATACATACCTAGTTTGTCTACACTAAATCCCTCAGCTGCTGCCAGTTCTGACTGAAAAAAGTCATAATCAAACTTGCTTATATCCTCAGCACCACGCTCAGCTGGAAATCCAATATAAAGGTAACCACTATTTGATCCAAGGATAAGACGGTCCTGGACAGTCAAAATAAAATATACAGGTTATACATACAGACAGATCTGAAATTCCGATGAACAAACTGTCCATCTGCACTGCATTTAAGTTTCTATCTACGTCTTAGTGTATTTGTGTTTAAACCATGAGGTTACACAAGAGAAATGCTCGTAATTTTTCATTTAGAAGATATTTCTCGCGCTCACTGGCAGAGCCATCTTTAACTTAGTGCAAATGGAATGGCTGCTCAGGACCCTGTATCTCCACAAGGGCCTATAGCAGCTATTCTTTCTGTCAAATGAGTTTATTTCTATTTTCACAATTTTTGCCTCTAGATATCTGGCTCTGCATGTTCTGAGATACTCCTATGGCCATGCTGACAGACAGGCTGACAGGAAGAGAAACATTATACTGGGTGTGTGACTGAGGAAGAGATGATGGAAGACGTCACCTATCATCATGTAACAAAATTAGCTCAAAATTAGACTATAGATATAGTGTCAAAAATTGTGAGACGGTCACAGAGGAGGAGTAATCCTATGCAGTTGCCCCAGATATCTCAATTTGGCGTATAGATATTGTGAGAAACTCTCCTTCCCACGTATGTTTGCCACAAACCCCTGGAGGAGTGTAGAAGCCGTCCTCCTGCCCACCGACTATGATCCAGGTCTGGGACACCATTTGCGAGTTACCCTGCCCAGCTGCCATTAGTTGCTTTTCCCAGGTGCCTCTGGTTCGGCACTTTCCCTTCATGCGAATAGAACCGAACGCTAGCTCTCTGGTGGCCATTCGCATGAACCAAACCTACGAATAGTCCCAGCAGTACTTAGCCGCAACCGAAATTGTATGGATCTAATTTCGGCATGAGGACTTCGTGGGTTCCCGGTCACCTCAGCAGGACTTAGCTTAATGTTATGGAACTGTTTTCGGCATGAGGTGACTGTGAGGTTCCTGGACAACTTGATTTGCGGTTTTGAACCACTTTGAAATCTGCTAGGAGAGCGCTTTTTTGAGGGAAGGTGCCTGAGACTAAGGAGAACAAGCGCTACCTAAGGACACCCCGTATTGCAGCTGCAGTAGCACCCGAAAGTTGACCGTCAAAAGCACCAAATGCTCTGGAACTATTTTGGGTATAGGACCACCTGTGCGGCAGAACTTTAACACGGTGGCATTTTCCCTACACTGCATGAGTGCCATTTGGAAAACTTGGGCGCTCAGATCAGGGCTATTTAAAGATATATTATTTGTGGGGTTATTTTATGTTTTTATTATGTCTTGGGGTATTTTTATGTTTTTATATTTTTGTGTTTGGCTCTCTGTTGCTGGGAGATAATTAGCTTACCGGTCTTTAACACCGGTAAGGTTCCTGAGAGGGGCTTGTGCTGAATACAATGGAGACCCCCTGCTAGGGTCTGTGCATAAAAGGCAGAGTTTGGTTCATTAAAATCAGTTGTACTCCCAGAACTATGTGTCGTCTAGTTACTGGGAGGGGAAGGGCTATAATCACTGCTCAGCACCTTGTTGCAGCTCGTAGAGGATTCGGCAGTTAAAGTCCTTGTATGGACTAGAGCTCCCAGGACTGTGTGTCTTCCAGTCCCTGGGAGGAAATAGAGCAAGTCCCCTATCCTGTTCCAGGACAGAGAGGCTCTAGGAGGACCTCAGTCAAGCCACGGCGGATGGGGCAGAAGCGCTGAGGTTTTCCTCTGTTCCACCTAGTAAGCAGTCCTTGGCGGAGGTACCCAGCCAGGGTACAGGGAGCTCCGCTGCAGATATAGAAATTCAATATGCTTCCACTGTAGATAGAGGTTAAAGTGTAGATATAAGGGAGGACATGAGACTAAAAAGAGGTTGTTAGCTGTATATTCTAAGCAAATGTGATATTCATAAAGTACACGGCAGCTAGGGTATTAAAAACCAGTTCAAATAAACGTGCCACATAAACACTAGTAAAGGGCTACCAAAATTATAACTTTAAGAGAAGCCAATATGATAGCCGAGATAATCTTGAACTTCCAAAAAAAAAAAAATGAGATAACCATTAAAATCCATTATACTGTATAATAACATCTACAAATATGTAGTGAACAGTGGCGTACATACTGCGGTCGCAGGGGTCGCAGCTGCGACTGGGCCAGTTACTCCAGGGGGCCCTGCGGACCCCTGCGACTGGGTACCAGCCTCCACATTTTGCAGCCCCGGCTCACTCGGCAAACCGCCAGGGCCTTCGTTCAAGGGGTCCATCCGGTGGCCGTGCTATCAGGGCCAGCCGATGAAGATGGATTTTCAGGGGGCCCGGTCAGCGCTGGGTGCTTTAACAGCACGACCGGGCCCCCTGTGATTACATCACTGCTGGGAGGAAGTGACTCCCCGGTCACTCCTCCCAGCATGCACAGAGCCGGCACAGGAGGAAGGAGGAGACAGTCAGAGTGGGAACTCTGAATCCCATCAGGCTGAGCCCCCACTGGACCCCAGGGAACGTCACAAAAGGTAGGAAACAGGAAACATTTTGTATATGTGTGTGTGTGTGTGTCTCTGTATGTGTGTGTATGTCTGTGTCTCTGTATGTATGTGTGTGTGTCTCTGTATGTATGTATGTCGGGGGGTGTATGTGTGTGTCTGTATGTATGTGTGTCTGTGCATATGTGTCTCTGTTTATGTGTGTATGTATGTGTCTGTGTGTATGTCTGTCGTCTGTGTGTGTGTGTGTGTCTGTGTGTGTATGTATGTATGTGTCTGTCGGGTGTGTGTCTGTCTGTGTATGTCTGCGTGTGTGTGTGTATATGTGTGTCTGTGTCTGTATGTATGTGTCGGGTGGGGGCCACGGATTGGGGGAGAGAAGGGAGGGAGGGGGGGTGTCCACGGATCAGTTTTGCACCGGGGCCCCATGGATTGTATGTACGCCACTGGTAGTGAATAAACTGAATGGACATAGAGTAAATCCTCAATAAAGATTCCTTATACAAGTATTATGGAGGGAAAATATAAGTCGCTATGAACTATCATTTGAAAGTCCCCTCCCACCAAACTGCTTTAACCCCTTAAGGACCGGCCTGTTTTTGCGATGTTGTACGTTAAGGACCAGAGCGGTGTTAACACTTTTGTGATGTTTGTGTTTAGCTGTAATTTTCGGCTCTCTCATTTACGGTTCCCACACAAATTTATATTGTTAGGGCTTTCTTTACATACCATTATTTGTATCATGTCATATATTTTACTTTAAAAATAATAATAAAATATGGTGAAAAATTGAAAGAAAAAAAAAACATGTTTTTGGACTTTTACTTGAAAAGTCTTTTAATTATCTACAAAAGCTAATGAAAAAAACTGCTAAATTGATTCAAAATTGTGTCCTGAGTTTAAAAACACCCAGTGTTTACATGCTTTTTTGCAAGTTATAGGGCTATAAGTACAAGTAAGAAATTTATCTTTCAATATATATATATATTTTTTACATTTATCAATAGTGACATTGTAACACTGTTATCTGTCATAAATCCCCGAATCACACCCCACATGTACATATTTTTTTAAAGTAGACAACCCAGGGTATTTAATATGGGGTACGGTCAGTCTTTTTTAGTAGCCACTTAGTCACGAACACTGGCCAAAGTTAGCATATATATTTGTTTGTTTGTTAGAAATGCAAAAAATGATAACCTTGGCCAGTGTTTGTGACTAAGTGGCTACTAAAAAAGGCTGAACATACCCCATTTACAATACCTTGGGTTGTCTTCTTTTGCAAATGGTATGCCATCATGGGGGTAATTCTCATTCCTGGGCTACCATACGCTCTCAAAGGCAACATTACCAATCTGACAAATTTCAATGAAAAAAATTAAGCCTTATATTTGACCCTGTAACTTTCAAAAGCAATATAAAACCTCTACATGTGGGGTACTGTTATACTCAGGAGACTTCGCTGAACACAAATAATAGTGTTTCAGAATAGTAAAAACCATCACAGCAATAATATCATCAGTGAAAGTGCCGTTTGTGTGTGAAAAATGCAAAAAACTTCACTTTCATTGACCATATCATCGCTGTGATATGTTTTACTGTTTTGAAAGACTAATTTTTGTGTTCAGTGAAGTCTCCCGAGTAAAACAGTACCCCCTATGTACAGATCTTAGGGTGTCATAGAAAGTTACAGGGTTAAACATAGTGCTAGCAAATTAAATTCTCTGGACTTTTGGCCTGGGTTCTCAGGCATATCCCTAAAATTGCAATCAATAAAATTACTTAATTATCTAAAAATATTACATAACTATGCATGTAGAATTTAAATATATATACATATTTATATATTTGAAGTCTACGTGTATATTTATGAAATTATTTATGTAATTATGTATATGGACATATGTATATTTCGTATTATTTTTATTTATTTTTTTATACATAGATATATATATAATTTCATTCTAATTGTATTTTGATATAAATATATATATGTTGATATCAAAATACCGCTAGAATAAAATTACATATATATATATATATATAGATATATATATAATTTTTTTCAAATTATTAAAAATTATTTTTACATTTTTAAAATTTATTTTTATATACGTATTATTTATATTTTATAATAATATATATATATATATATATATATACACAATATATATAGTTATTATATATATTGTATATATACACGTGTGTAATTTAATTATACGTGTATTTTTATATTAATATATGTATATATAAATATAAAAATAATTTTTTTTTTTACACAGATTTTATTTATTTTTTACTTTATTTTCTGATTTTACACTTGCAGAGCACAGACAGTCCCCCTGCAGGCAGATACACAGGCACCTATTGCGGTCATGTGATCGAGCGATCACGTGACCGCGGAGTCCTGATCTGCCGCGGGGAGACTGCCTGGGCAGACAGGCAGTCCCCCTGGACCGGGAGGAGTGCTGATCGCTGCCGGGGGGACCGACGGCGATCAGGTAAGTACCCCAAGATGTTATGATGGTTCAGGACCGTCATCGGTCTTCAAGGGGATGTTTCCGATGACGGTCCTAAACCGTCATCGGTCGTCAAGGGGTTAAAGGCAGTCTCCCAACTATCAGGCTCCATACATAAACATAGAGAAGTTTTTAAGCATGCTAAAGATCAGCCTTTTCTAGTTCCCCAGTAAGAGCAAGGAAGGTGTCCACCTGGCATCAGGGCTAGACTTCTCTTGTTAAGCACCTGAAGCTTATTCAAAATTTTAAAATGAAAATGGTTTACTTGTCAGAAAACCTGCAACACTGATGAGGTTGGTAAAATTTGTAGGAACAAAGTGTGCTTCATGGTTATTAAACGAGTGATGAGTTTGTGAACCAAAGCATAAACTTTATTTTGGTTTCTGTGAGGATTTTTCCATTGCCAAAACTTTGCCCCATAATCGTTCTTTAAATTAATCTCCAAAATCTGTTCCCTATGTTGCTTACCAAATGCTGCAGCTTGGCGTTCATAACAATGGCCACGCCGTTAACGATGACCTTGGCTTTACCAAATGGTTTTACTATCACTTTATTGTCACTGTTTATAAAAGAAGCGTGTCTGGGCAAAATCCTGAAAGAAAGTAAACGACAAGCATTCAACTTTACTGGTATTTAGAAACTGTTTGAATGCTACCTGCAATAATGTGTATTAAATATAAAAAACACACATTATTTCCTCGCTCCGGCATGCCTTGGTGGTCCAGTGGAATCACTGGTGGTCCTGTGGGCTATGCTGCAAGGCTATACCTTCAACTGAGTACAAGCCACCTGGAATACTCCCGTCTGGTCTGTGACCAAGACGTACCATTGGCAGTGGTCTGCACTTAACAGTAAATAGCACAGGGACAGATCTGTAGATCTCCCCACTGACCCGTTCAGCCTGAGGGTCGCTCAGCTGTGCTGCATCTATAACAATATCACTGGCACTGCTGTCAGGGTAGCAATAATATGCTATCCATGCATACCTGAAAAACAATACATTTAAACATTACTTTCCAGGACAACCAACATACTCAGATTCTGACTAAGAAACTATATATGTAACCATTTGTTATATATATGTAAAGATTTGTTAGCTCCTTAGTTTCAAAACAAATACACACATGACTAACAGGGTTATTCACTAAAGCGAGAATTCAAAGTTAATTTTAAATTTCAGGCCAGAGTCGCTAAAATGGTAGCATAACTGAATTAAAGTTTTTTTTCTCCAGAATCTGAGTATTTTGGGTGCCCTGAAAAGTAATGTTTAGATGTATTGTTCGTTTCAGTATGCATAGATAGCACGATATTTCATGGGAACAGAAATTAAAATTTTAGTTAGGCAGAAAAACTGAAAAAAAAATAATTTACAAAACAATGAAGTTGCCAATAAGAGAACAGTGTTGTAAATATTATTCCTGGATATGTAACATATATTTGTATATATATTCATCTTTCCAATTAGGTAGCAGCACACACGGATTTAAAAGTCCATAATGTATTAATTCAAAATATAAAAGACGATCAACGTTTCAGTCCTGCATAGAGGACTTTCATCAGGATCAAATATTTTTTTTTGTATATATATATATTTATATGTTCTCATATTGTATGTATAAAACAAAGGGATATTCTAAGCACCAAAACATCTTTACAGTATGAAGCTGTTTTAGTGTACCTCTGCCATTTAGGTGTTAAATCATTTTTCTATTTATGCAGCTCTAACCACACCTTCCACACACAGTCTGCATGAATGCAAAAATGTTTCATTTTCCATCAGTACAGTGTGTTCACTTTAGAAGTTTTTAGAGAATTTAGAGAAGAGAATTTAGCAGTGAGAGTGCAGGGGCATGATCTATACACGAATACCACTCCATTAAGCTAAAGTTTTGGTGCTGATATCCCTTCTTATTTGCAAGCCATGCAGTTACAGGTAAACCAAAGGTGGAAAAAAAGGGAAAAAGCTTTAAAAAAAAAAGTTTAAATCAACTAAAAGGTCTGCTTACTATCCCAGGGTTATAATAAGTAACAGCTATTACAGCACTTTGTTTTACATGGTGTTTGGATTAATGTATATCTTGTGTTTTGGTAAAGGAGACTTTGCTGCCATTGTGAGTATATTTTAGAAGGGGTTTTCTTGCCTCTGTAACGGAACGCCTGGCCCCCCGACTGGGTACCTTCCACTGACAGATGCTCCTAGTGCTCACCGAGGGCTCCAAGCACTCCACTCGACACCATAACCACTGCAGACCCCACGAACCACCGCAGCTTGGTTGGGGCCTCCCGTCCTCCACCCACTCTACTAGAGCTTAAACTCAGAGGAGTATTGTGATATAGCAATCCCCAGAGTGTAGTTATTCCATCCCCCAAACATGAGCCAAGACTTCATGAAGGGGAAAGCAGGTCTGTTTAATGCACACAAGAGGACTTTCTTTTATACAAGTTTTCAGGCCAGAGGCACACCCCCTGGACCTGGTGGTAAACTGTGACAAAAGGGACACAAACCAATGGGAATACTAATTAACAAAATAACACTCCCATACACACAGAAAAATCCCTCCCCTCTATCCTGGAGATAATTGGCTTAAGGAACTGCAGTAAACTCAATTATCTCCAGGTACAGAAAATATCTACATTCCACACTAACAGTAAAAATACATAAAAATACATAAGTCCTATTATATTACACAGAACCCCCCAATCCCCAGATAGCTCGGATCTGAGCGCTCAATATATCTGAACAGCGCTCAGATCCCACGAACAGAATAAAATCGCCATGGGGTTAAAGTTTAGCAAGGGCTGCTGAGAGTTTGAGGAGGGACAAAGCAGCCAGTTTCAACTGGTCTGGCAGTGTGCCTGGGACAACGCCCTGTTGGAGAACAATGGGACATGAAACAAGAGGAGGGGTGAGGAACATTCTCCCATGGAATCAAAGGGGCAGAAAAAAGTGTGTTACAGTCCCATATGCCCAAATAATGTCTTTAAAGGGCCATACAACCCAGGGCCATAGTCATGAGGCAGGAGGCTGGCAATCAGGCTCCTCCAACAGCCAGGGGCAAGGGCAGTTTGTCACACAAAAAATCCAGTGACAAAAGGCAGTTTGTCACACATCTCCCTTTTGGGGGGTAGACCTTCTGTCGGTCAGTGCCTGAGTCAGTCGGATGACCCACCCACAATACACAAGTACAAGAGTAGCCCACCCAAAATACGCAGTTACTGCACCTGGCGATTCCTCTGGTAGGACTGGGCAACACGCTGTGGGGACTTGGGTGGCAGAGGCCAGCTGCCCCAATGCCAGTGCTTATGCTGGGGTAGCCTGGATGCAACTTGGCTAGGGAGGGGCGATATCACTTACCTCCTCCTCCTGGTAGTCCTGCAAAGGTAGTTGGGGATCTGGACGGGCTGACCAACATCCCTGTAGGTCGGATGCATAGACCACGGTCCCATCTGCACCGCCTGGGGGAGTAGAGTCTCCCCTTTGTAGGGTAAGCTGCCGCTGGGGAGAGAGTGTGATATGCTTCTCTCCCTGAAACACAGGCTGCCGCTGGAGAGTGGGACTGACCGTCTCCACTCCCAATAAATTGTCCTGCTGCTGGGGAGAGAGACCGGTTGTCTCTGCTCTCTGTAGGACATACTGCTGCTTGGGGGAAGTGCGACACCTTCGGCCCCCTGGGATGCATACTGCTGCTGGGGAGGGAGATTGCTTGTCTCCACTGCCTGTAGGGAACACTGCCGCTGGGGAGAAGGACCGGTTGTCTCCTCTCCCTGTAACTTACCCGGCCGCTGGGGAGAGAGACCGAGTGTCTCCTCTCCCTGTAATGCTGCTTGGTGCTGGATAGTGGTAGTGACCATCTCCACTTCCAGTGATGATGGTTGCTGCAGGGACGAGGGACCGACAATCTCCTCTCCCTGGGAGACTGGCTGCTGCTGCGGAGAGAGACCGGTTGTCTTGACTCCCAGGAATGCTTCTTGGGGCTGGATAGTGGCAGTGACCATCTCCACTTCCAGTGATGATGGTTGTTGCAGGGACGAGGGACCGACAATCTCCTCTCCCTGGGATGCTGGCTGCCGCTGGGGAGTCAGACTGACTGTCTCGACTCCTGGGGACGCTGCCTGGTGCTGGATAGTGGTAGCGACCATCTCCACTCCCAGTGATGATGGTTGCTGCAGGGGCGAGGGACCTACAATCTCCTCTCCCTGGGAGGCTGGCTACTGCTGGGGAGAGAGACTGGGTGTCTCTTCTCCCTTGCAAACACCCTGCCGCTGGGGAGAGAGACCGACCTTCTCCTCTCCCAGTAGCTCCGGCTGTAGCTGGGGAACTGGATCGGCTGCCCAGCACCCCTGTAGGGCCGGTGGAGAGACCTCGGTCCCATCTCTACCTGCCATCTGAAGGTCATCCCAGAACCAGTCGATGAGGTCTGGCTCTGCTTGTCGGGTATGTTGGGGCTGCACGAAGCTGAGCAGGTGTTGGTAGTTCGGCTCCAG
>OW240913.1:191410961-191437001 GCA_933207985.1 Pelobates cultripes
AAGGTTTGTTTTTTACTATTAATTTCCACAGTACATTTTATATATTTTTTATTTAGCCCCTACCTTTAGAGGGGAAGAGGGGAATGGCATAATCATACTTTTTGGCACACTTTTTTTAACATTTATTAGGCAGCTATATGATATGAGCCTTGTATGTAGGAGCTCTGTGTATGACACCACTGAGTTCTAAGGTCCCTCCTCCCCCCTCCATACTTTTTGATACATTTCTGTATGTACAGGGAATATAATTTTATGTTGCAGGAAGTTTGCTACATTTTGTGTAATTTGCAGTTTCCTTCTACAAGAGAGTTGAGAATTTTATTTCTGACTGTAGCAATTTCAATTTCTGGAATCCTTGACTGTAGGGAGATGCTGATTAATATGACATGCAGTCCAATAATTAGACTATTCAATTCTACCTCGATGAGACTTCTTTTGTGAGAGGTGCCTGTAACCTAGTCGTATATACATTTGGGAAGTGGGACCGTATTGTCTTTTCTTCCCTTCTTTATTTCTTGACTATTACAACAGCTAAATAGTTATTTCAAACACAGTTCACATTTTTAGGATTCCCTCCATTTATCCCCTTTATGGGTAATTATTTTAGTTAGTTTTAGGGGTTTTTAAAAATGTTTTTTGTTGTTTTGTTTTTTGTGCTTAGTTACGATGTCTCAGGACCAGTTTATGTTGTAAGGATTATATTTTTATGGCATTTTTCACTGTTGATGAAATTAAATCTATATAAGAGCTAAAAATCTAAAAACATATTGCAGTTTTTTCTAAATAAGATACTAATTTAATGTGTACTGTCATTAGCCAAAAGAATATTATATAAAATATAGTTTATCAACTTTATATGTCCCTTTTTCGGTGTATTTTACTCTGACATTCCTCCTTTTCAGTTTCTTTGAGTGGTATATTTTCTTTCCCTTCTTAATCTTCTTTTTACACTTTGTCTAATATGAACTATAAGCAATATCCTTTTCCTGGACAAACTGTCAAATCTGTCACATACAAGGGATTTACATATCACTGGTCATGGAAAGGTTTAAACATATTATTATTTTTTTTATATATGTTTTCATTTTTTTTTTATTTTATTTTTTTTAGATATCAGTTTTATGATGTCCATCAAACATTATACACAAAACCAGTTTGGAGAAATGTGAATCCAGTTATTGAACACAAGATCCAGTTTGTTGCTCTGAACATATCGAATGAACTGTTGACTTATTTACAAAAAAATGCTTTGGTTATCGATTTGTGGGGACTACAAGGTATTTTGGTTATAGCTTTGTGTGTGTGTGTGTGTGTGTAAACAAAGCAGCATATGCCCCCTGGGTGCTACACCCCCCATCCCCCCACTTCCATGGCATGCAATCAAGCCCCCCACCCCAACGCAGAGGCGGACATAAAGTAGTGAGTGCTCTAGTGCATTAATTTTTTGGGGCCCCCAAGGGTGGCCAAAAGATAGATCCCCATCTGCCGTTCATCTCCAACAATGTTTTGACAGCTGGGGCTCTACCATTTTCCCATGTATTTAGCACTGAACAGTGTTTGTGTATTTAAATGTAAGCATGTTTGTGTATGTAGTATGTTCGTGTGAATATAGGGGTGTGTTTGTATGTGGAGACGGCATTTTAATGCATTTACTGTCAGTGTTGTTTTTTTAATGCAGGTGTATGTTTATACATAATTTTGGTGTTTATCAAAGAGGTGTGTTTGTATGTACTGTTGAAGTTTGAATGCAGGGGTGTATTTGTGTATAGTGTTGGCGTTTGGATGCTGATATGTATGCACACATACACATGCACTGCCATACACAAACTGAAACACATGCAGATACACATATACACAACCTGACACACATACAGATCTACAGATACACAACCTGACACAAATGCAGACACACAGTTCACACACTGACACACATGCACACATACAGATACACACACTGCCACCTACAGACACACAACCTGAAACACATGCAGATACAAACACTAACACACAGCTACACACACTGACACACATGCAGATGCACACATTGACTACAAACAGATACATATATATATATATACACTGACAGGGCCGGACTGGGGATACGAAGCAGCCCTGGAAAAAAATCTATGCCAGCCCCATAATTCATTGTGCTGTGTAGGGTGTTTATATATATATATATATATATATATACACACACACAATTGAAATAGTTGGCTGCACTCTTGGATTTCCTTAAAATGTAACTTTTATTGAAATATTTAAGAGAAGATCACTGTTTCAGTCCCTCTTGTGAACTTTCGTCATGATCCTGATGCAAGTCCACAAGAGGAACTGAAACGTTGATCTTCTCTTAAATATTTCAATAAAAGTTACATTTTAAGGAAATCCAAGCGTGCAGCCAACTATTTCAATTGCCTATATATATACTGGATACTGGAGCCCTGGTGATGCAACAGTATATATATATATATATATATATATATATATATAAAATTAATTTTTTTATTGATACATTTCTTCTTCTTCTTCAAAATATTAGTTCTTTTAGGGTAATTAAATTATATAGTAACGCATACTCACACACAGACACAGACAATCTTACTGATGCACACAAATAGGCTCATTGACAGACAATCTCAATGACACACACAGACAAGGTTACTGGCACACACACAAATTTAGTACAGACAAACTCTATACACAAACAAGCTTACTACAGACAAGCTCACTGTCACACACACGCTCACTACAGACACGCTCACTGATGCGCACACACTCTCCCTACAGACAAGCCCATTGACACACACATGCTCCCTACAGAAGAGCTCATTAACACACAGGTTCACTACAGACATGCTCACTACAGACAAGCTCACTGACACACATATGGTCACTACAGACAAGCTCACGATCACACTCATGCTTACTACAGACAAGCTCACTGTACACACATGCTCACCACAGACAGGCTCCGACACACCCATGCTCCTTACAGACAAGCTCACTCACACACACACACACATTATCCCTACAGACAAGCTCACTGACACACATACAAGCTCACTCACTAGCAGGCACACACACACAAACTCACTAGCAGGTGCACACACACACAGAGGCTCCCTCACTAGCAGATGCGCGCACACACACACACACACAGAGGCAGACAGTCACTGACAACGAGGAAAACATCCACACACACACAGACAGGCAGACAACCACAAACACAGGCAGACAGCCACACGCTCACACACACAGGCAGACAGCCACACAGGCAGTCACACACACACACAGGCAGTCACACACACACACAGGCAGACAGACACACAGTCACACGTACACAGTCACACACAGGCAGTCACACACACACAGACACACACACACACAGACACAGTCACACACACACACACTGGCCTCCCCTCCCCCTATCTAATACACTGCTGTAACCCCCTCCACCTAATATACTGCTGTAACCCCCTCCCCTAATATACTGCTGACCCCCCTCCCCTCCCCCAATACATTACTGACCCCCCCTCTCCTCCCCTCCCCAATGCATTACAGGCCCCAGCCTCACTCCCCTCCCCCAATCCCTTGGCTGGCCCCTCTCCTCCTCCCAATACATTACTGACCCCCTCCTCCCCAATACATTGCCCCAGCCCCCTCCTCCCCAATACATTACTGACCCCCCCACTCCTCCCCCAATACATTACTGACCCCCCCTCCCCTCACCAATACATTACTGACCCTCCCTCAATACAATAGGTCCCCCCAAGCCCCTTTATTCTTACCTTTCCAACAGCTCAATGTTGCAGGAGGGAAGAGAGGCCGCGATCTAATCTGTGTAGAGCCTCCACCGCGCAGCCGCCGGATGTGACGTCATGTCGTCATTTGCCGCTCACATCCGGCGGCTGACAGGCTGACAAGTATCTGTGCGCTCGCACAGGAAGCAGCAGCGGCCGGCGCGGATGTGGCTGTGGCCGCATAGGGGAAAATAATTTTTTTTTTCCGTGTCTTGTGGCTGAGTGCAGCCACATGTCAAAGCGGCCCCAGGGCTGGCGGCCTACCGGGAAATTTCCCGGTATCCCGGTAGGCCAGTCCGGCCCTGTACACTGACACACAGATACACACCATTGGCGGATCCAGAGCCTTATCTCGGGAGGGGCACTCATAGATTATTATTAGTAAATAGTAAAACTGTTCAAGAACAGTTTGATAATTTACCTGGGGTCTGACAGGATAGGGGCTGTAGTAGGGGATAGGGCCTCTATTAATGTGTGTGTGTGTGTGTGGGGGGGGGGGAGGCACTGAGTGTTTGAGGGATGTAGGGTGGGTATGGGAGGCAGTGTGTGTGAGGGGTGCAGAGTGTGTGTGTGTACGGGAGGCAGTGCATGTGCGAGGGCTGCAGTGGGTGCATGTGGGACAGCGTGTGTATGAGGGTGCAGTAGGAGCACTGTGTGAAGGAGGGGCAGTGTGTTTGTATGAGGGATGTAGTGTGTGTATGGGGCCAGTGTGTGTTTGAGGGTGTAGTGGGGGCAGTGTGTATATGAGAGTGCAGTTGGGGAAGTGTGTGTATGGGAGTGCAGTGTTTGCGTGGGGGAGCACTGTGTGTGTGGGGGAGAAGTGTGTGAGGGTGCAGTGTTTGTGTGGGGGAGCACTGTGTGTATGGGGGTACAGTGGGAGCAGTGTGTGTATGGAGGAGAAGTGTGTATATGGAGTACAGTTTCGAAAGTGTGTGGATGGGGGTACAGTGGAAGAAGTGTGTGTATGTGGGGGAAATGTGTGTATGTGGGTACAGTGGGGGAAGTGTGTATATGGGGGCTATGTGTGGTGGGGCAGTGTGTATATGGGGAGATGTGGGGGCAGTGTATGGATAGTTGGAGGGGGACAGATTTAAATTTAAAAAATATTCTTTATATCCCCCCTCCCATCTTACCTTTGCCCAGGGAGGAGAGGTATTATTTCCAATCCCTAGCGGTTCTAGTGCAGCTCCCGGGCTAGAGTTCACTATCGCGAGAATGGAGTGATGCCATGGTAACCGCGGCAACGCTCCGTGCTTACGAGAGGAGACCCGGTGGAGCTGGAGGCTGCGCTCCTGAGTCTACTCTCCCTCCTCTCTCCCTGCCGGCTGCCCAGCAATGTGCCTGCGGACTGGTGAGGGAGATCTCTGATCTCCCCTCCGGTCCGTGAAGGCAGTTAACAGGGCTGGTGCTTGGACAGAACCGGCCCTGCAGGAGAGAGCATGGGCTCTTGGGGGGGCAATTGCCCCTGTTGCTCCCCCCCCCCGGATCCGCCACTGATACACACACACAGATATACACATATATATACACACGTACACATATATTGACAACATACAGATACAAACACAGATAGACATACTGACACACAGACATACTGACTGATGTCTTAAACTACTGACAGGGTTCTAGAAACAAATTGAAGCCCACACAGACAGACATACTGACACACATAGAGACAGACATACTGGTTGACACTCACAGAGACATACTGACACACACACAGACACACATGCAAACTTTACACTTTTAAAGCCACAATTCAGTTTCCTACCTTTGCAAGAGGGTACCTTCCCTGGGGTCCAGCATGCTGGGTGGTGTGCTTGGGAGTTGGGGTCTGGCTCTCCTTGCTGAGTAACCAACCTCACTGCCGCCTGGCTCAGCCTCCCTCCAGCGCTGCTCATCATCTCTGTGGGAGGAAGTGACTCGCAGTCATCACTTCCTCCCATGCTGCCGTTAAGAACATGGCCCGGTCGCGCTGTTAAAGGGCCACAGAGCCCGATGGGGCCCTTGCTGAAACATGCTCACCAGGTGGCCCTAAGTGTATGGATCACCCGGTGGGCCTCCTTAGTGTGCGGACCTCGGTGCAGCCACAATACTAGCACCCTGGGCCCATGGTGGGGAAATGTATTTATTTTTGGGGCAGCTGCTTTGGGTCCCCCAGGAGTAACTGGGTCCGGGGCAGCCCCGTTTGCCCCGCATTAAAGACAGCCCTGCTGATTGCTACACATGCTAAAGTGATTTATGTGTGCAGAGAGTGTCCTGCGACATATCTACTGGACCATATTTGCTAATGGGAAATCAAATGCTCTGCTAACTGGGGCACCAGACTTGGCTAAGAGTTGGGTTAAGGGACAAAACACATTACACTTCATATGCATTTACATACTTCATACACTGTGTCACACTATTTCTGCACTCTGCAGGGAGATTGTAAATGGCATTTAATGATAGAACTAATGTAGAGAATTCCCTGGTGCAGGAATTTATTTCCAAACCTTTTGGATGCAGGAGGGTGGCATCCCTCGGGTCCAGACCTGGCTGCTAGTCTGATGGGCCCCTAACGTAAAAAAAGGCCATCAGTCCTTGTCCCCAAGTGTGAGAGACATTTGATGGGCCCTGCACATCCACAAGTGTTCCCTCATATTACAGTTATCATTGTACATCAAACCCCATAGCTGTAATATGAGGGAACATTGACGAAATAGCTCATACAGAGGGCATTTTCCACACATTATATAGTACAGTGATTCTGTATAAGCTCTTCTACAATCATTGGTGTAATGTGCTGTACAGAACAGATTCTTCTTGTTTTTTTTGTCTTATTTATCCATACATAGATGCTATTTTTACACTCTTTTTTACACCCTCAATTCTTTTAACAAAAACGGTGGCACCCATATATGGGTTATTTACTAAAGTGAGAATTCAAAGTGAATTTAAAATGTAAGGTAAACTAGCCAAAATGGAAACATTCTCTGAATCAGCTATTGTTTCAGTTCAGCTATTCATGCCTTAAATTTGAAACTTACTTTGAGTGAATTCCCACTTTAGTAAATAACCCTGACAGACTCCTTGCACCACAGCCATTAAAATGAATAGTGGTAGTATTAGTGTTTAAATTGTCGCTATGTATTTGAATAAAACCAAAATAGTGATTTACAACTTTGTATTCCAGAAGGATGTTTGGAGCATGACTGGACACAGCCAGACAACGGCACTGCAAGCGAAGGGCGGATTTTAATTGACAGCATGAAAACATTACTCTCTGCTTCGGCTTTGGTTGTAAGCAAATATTTAGCCCTTTATGTTTTAGGTTTGTGAGACATATATAGCCACGAGTAATAAAGTGCACTGTTGTGTAGTCAGCTCCATGTGTCTTAGTTGTTAGACAGAAACATGATGTTTAAGATGCCGTAATGGGTTCATTATTTTTGCACAATGGGTTAAGTTAAAACACTTATAATATTTTTTTTTTTTTATTATTCTTTGTATACGATAAATGTTGCAGTTTACAAAAAGAAAGCATTTGAACATGACAAATGTGGAAGTAATAGATAGGTTTTCTGATTTTACAGAAAGAAGAGCTACATCAGGCCCCAATACAGGGAAACTGAAGCTTAGAAACAATACAATAAAATAATGGAAAAGGGGGAATGGAACCCCATAAGTCATTCAAAAAAATGACCGTATCTCATAGATGTTTTTTTAGGAACCAGAGCTGTAAGTTTTAATTATGTGGGTTGCTAAGGTTCTTTTATTGAAAACTTTTTGCTGTCAGCTAGTGAACACCTCTTCTGGTCAGGAGAGTAGTAAGGCCAACGTGGCTATTTATATAAGCATTTATTTTAGGATATGGCCCTCAAACATGACCATTTAACCCCCACATCAGCCAAAGTACATCACTGAGTACTTAGACACACATGCAGAGATGAACAATGCCAGACACAGGTTGGCATTGTTGTCATAACAAAATACTATATTCCCCATGATCTCAAGTATATCACATCTTCTAATGCTTCCAACCCCAAGGAAGGTGAGCAGGCTCCCATGTGATAAAGGACACACCATGATGAGGTTGGTCAATGCGGTTTAAGAAGGGGGAGATATATCTGATATATCCCATAACACAATACGGCCTGTACCAGCCTGATGGCGGCCCTACATTATTATTATTTTATTATTTATATAGCGCCATCAGATTCTGCAGCGCTGTACAATGGGTGGACTAACAGACATGTAATTGTAACCAGACAACTGGACGTACAGGAACAGAGGGGGTGGAGGTCCCTGCTCAATAAGGTTACATTCATGCTTTAAGAGTGCTCCAGGGCACTGTAGTGATTATGGTACCTACCTAGAGTGTTTCTTTAATTTTCTTTAACCCCTTAAGGACACATGATATGTGTGACATGTCATGATTCCCTTTTATTTCAGAAGTTTGGTCCTTAAGGGGTTAAATGTATTGAAAAGAAAAAAAAAAGAATAAAACAAATGTAATATCTCAAAAAAGATTAAATATTGATGCTATTTGTATCTTTCAGGATTCAAACAGTCAAAACAGTCAAGTTTCAGAGCTCTACCTGAAGTTGTTGAAATTAGAAAAAGAAACAGAACTTCTCAGAGATATAAATAGGTCCTTGAGAGAGGAGAATACAATTCTGAAGGAGTCACTAAAGACTTGTGAAAGTAAGTATCACTTGAAGTGGGCTTTTTCAACATTATGTCATATGAGGGGGCAAGTGACTGGCACAAGTGGAAGAAGACAAATTCACTTTACCACCATTACATTTGTTGTGAATCAGAGAATGACATGGACAAGTTTTTTACTAAACTCTGTTTTTTTTTTTTTGCAAAGTAATTATAAATGGCAAGAATTAGGTAAAATGAATGATCTGAAAAAAATCTCCAAATCAACTCTAGTTACAGCCTTGCTACTTTTACCATTACATTTAAATGTGATTCATTTATGCCATTGTTTTTATTTTTGCATCTACTTCACATGTAAGGGATAGAAGCATATCCCCTAAGCATAATTCCCTAATTTGGGAGGTATGAAAGCAGGACAGGGGGTTTCCGGGCCTCAAGGGACCTGCTATATATGCAGTGGCGTACATACCAGGGTCGCAGGGGTCGCGGCTGTGGCATTGTGTGCCACTGGGCCAGCCTCTTCCCCTGGGGGGCCCAGGAGCCGACCACCCCAGGGCCCCCGAGGCTGGCCCTGCTGACACCCGGCAAGCACTCAGTGCTTCCTCTTCAGCTCCCTCGTGCACCGCACTGATACCGGAGCCGGAAGATGACGTCATCTTCCGGCGCCGGCATCCCTACGCGGCGCACGAGGGAGCTGAAGAAGAAGCACTGAGTGCTCCCTTGCGCGCCCGCCTGCCCGACCGGCCACCCGCCCAGGAGCCCAGCAGCACCACTGGACCCCAGGGAATCCCCCCAGCACTCCAAAAGTTAAGGAGGCTGGGGGGATTACATTTAAAAAAAAAAACATGTGTTAGTGTGTGAGTGTTAGAGTGAGTGTTAGAGTGTGTGTCTGCTAGTGAGTGTTAGTGTTAGTGTGTGTGAGTGTTAGTGTGTGTCTGCTAGTGAGTGTTAGAGTGAGTGTGACTGTTAGTGTGTGTGTCTGCTAGTGAGTGCCAGTGAGTGTGTTACTGTGTGTGTCTTACTGAGTGTGTGTGTGTGTTAGTGAGTCTGTTTGATGTCTGTTAGTGAGTGTGTGTTTGTCAATGAGAGTGTATGTTTTGTAAGTGAGTGTGTATGTATGTCTGTCGCTGAGTGTGTCTCTGTCAGTAAATGTGTGTGTCTGTTAGCTAGTGTGTATGCGTCTGTAAGTGTGTGTGTGTGTCTTCAGCACTTACCTTTCTCCAGCGCCGGACTCCCTTGGCGCTGGGGATCCCTCAGCCTCTCAGCTCCGAATGCGACCGCGCACGCATTCAAACCGCCCATAGGAAAGCATTACTCAATGCTTTCCTATGGACATTCAGTGTGCTCCTCTAGCGGCTGTCAGTGAGACAGTCACTAGAGGCTGGATTAACCCTCAGTGAAACATAGCAGTTTCTCTGAAACTGCTATGTTTTCAGCTGCAGGGTTAAAACTAGAGGGACCTGACACCCAGACAACTTCATTGAACTGATGTGATCTGGGTGTCTGTAGTGGTCCTTTAAAGGACCACTATAGTGCCAGGAAAACATACTCATTTTCCTGGCACTATAGTGCCCTAAGGGTGCCCCCACCCTCAGGGACCCCCTCCCGCCCGGCTCTGGAAAGGGGAAAAGGGGTAAAACTTACCTTTTTCCAACTCTGGGCAGAGAGCTCTCCTCCTCCGATCCTCCTCTTCTCCTCCCCGTCGGCTGGCTGCGCGCGCATTTAGCCGGTCACATAGGAAAACATTCATAATGCTTTCCTATGGACGCTGGCGTGCTCTCACTGTGAAAGTCAATGAGACAGCCGCTAGAGGAAATAGGGGAAGGCTTAACCCATTCATAAACATAGCAGTTTCTCTGAAACTGCTATGTTTATGAAAAAATGGGTTAACCCTAGCTGGACCTGGCACCCAGACCACTTCATTAAGCGGAAGTGGTCTGGGTGCCTAGAGTGGTCCTTTAAGTGTGTGTGCGCATCTGCATGCACTGGCGTACATACAGGGATCGCAGCCCTGTAACCCCTGCGACCAGGTGCCCACCGCCATGTGTTGCGGCCTGGCCCGCGCGTGGGGGGGGGGGGCGCCACGGATCAATTTTCGCACCGGGGCCCCATGGGTCATGTGTACGCCACTGTATATATGCTATTTGCATTACTGCTAATAAGCACAACTATGGTTTCTGCTAGTTGTCAACCTTCTGCTGTAGAAATTTAACAGCTGACCTTCAGATCCCCATAAACCTATATTACGATACAATGAACTGTAGTATTTTTGAAGTGTAAAGATAAATCCTATAGGTTGAGAGTGAGAGACAGAAATGGTGCATTTATGGAATCAAATTATTGTTTTTTTTAATTAACACATATTAATAAAAAAAGCTAACTCATAGAATGTGACAGCAGATAAGAAAATAAGAACCATTCGGCCTATCTAGTCTGCCCAGTTTTCTAAATACTTTCATTAGTCCCTAGCCTTATCTTATAGTTAGGATAGCCTTATGCCTATCCCACACATGCTTAAACTCCTTTACTGTGTTAACCTCTACCACTTCAGCTGGAAGGCTATTCCATGCATCCACTACCCTCTCAGTAAAGTAATACTTCCTGATATTATTTTTATACCTTTGCCCCTCTAATTTAAGACTATGTCCTCTTGTTGTGGCAGTTTTCCTTCTTTTAAATATAGTCTCCTCCTTTACTGTGTTGCTTGTAATAGCCAACTTTAACGTAGCATTGTATCTAACGTGTATCTGGAGTGCCTATTTAAGATTTTCTAATTGTATTCTAGACTCTGATAAAGCTATAAGAGAGCCTTGCCAAAGCAACTCAGCGAAAAGTGTGCAAAACTTTGTTCTGTCAAAAGGTGACCGGGCGTCCAGTCAGAAGACCAGCTATGATGCAGACTTTGCCAAAGCTCTTAAAGTTTTCTACCAAAGCATGAATACCATTAGAGGACATTTTCTACGTCTAAAACACTACAAACCACCTGTAAGAATATTAGCGAATATTAAGTAGGAAATTGATCATATTTGAAACATATGCAATGCTCCTTCATGTAGTTTACACACACAAATATTGGAAATTTGAATTCATATCCTGTGCTGATATTTCCTATTATCGCTCAACCTTTTTGAACAATGTTAGTATTTCACTTGCAAGTTAAAGATTCCTACATATTGTAAGGAAAATACAGCAATAGTGGAAACACATTGCACATTGGCACATTGCTGACAGCCGGCAGGGGAGGGAGAGAGGACCCTGGAGCTCAGCCTGCAGCTCCTCAGGGTCCTCCTCTTGCGAGCACGAAGCATTGCCACCGGACCACCAGGGCTTGAGAAAGATCCCCTCTCCCCAGTAAAGGTAAGAAGGGAGGGGGGATCTAAAGATTATTTAATTTAAAAAAACAAACACACATATATATATATATATACACACACACTGCTCCCCTAACATTCACAAACTGCATTCATCAGACACACACAAACTGCACCACACACACTGTACTCTTCCACAAACGCACACTGTATCCCTCACACACTCTGCACCACAGTTGTCAAACTGTTCTAAACCGGTTTGACTATTTATTCTGGGAGGGCACCACGGCACTCCAGACACCATATCACCACCGGATTACCAGGGAATGAAGGACACTGGAGCAAGGACACTGGACCACCAGGGAATTAAATAAGGTATCTCAATCTCAACTCCCACACCACCACACCCCCTCACACCCACATTATCACCCACCCCAGCCTCCCAGCATCCCCACCACACGCCCAGTATACCCCCTTCCCTCACACCACCTTCCCAGTATACCCCCCCTCACACCATCACCCCCTCCCATCCCACCCACCATCCCCCTCACAGGCCACCCCCACCCCACATTATTCTGCATGCACCAGACCAGCACCCTCCCTCACAGTATTAATACCCTCCCTCATACTATCATCCCCACCTCAGAGAATTACCTCCCATCCTCCCAGTATCCCCCCCCCTCCCTCACAGTATTACCCCCTCCCTCACACTATCATCCTCTTCCTTCCAGTATCCCCCTTCCTCACAGTATTACCCCCTCCCTCACATTATCATCCTCTTCCTTCCTGGCAAATTATGCTACGACTACAGCCAGAGAGCTCACAATGCAGGGGCACAAGAAGCTGCGATACTGCAGGCTTCTGAGCAATGAATGCAGAGACTGCTCCTTACACACACACACACACACACACACACCCACAAAATGCAACCCTATTATTTTATACTTCGGGTGTCAGTGGGGCATCATGATTGAATATGCCGGTGCAAGGGTTTTTAGCTACACAGGCGAAGATGCATTTTGCCGCCTCTCTCAATCCCCCTTGAAAAAAAATTATGCATCTTCACTTGTGTGTCTTGTTGTAATCCCCCCTCTTTTGAATTTCTTACCCCTTTTGTGCTCTAGTGTATTTCATTCCCCCTTTGTATGTATCTTACTTCCCCCCAACCCCTTTGTGTGTCTCTTCCCTCCAGCCCCTTTCTGTGTCTCTTTCTTACCCAAGCCCCTTTCACGGTCTCTTTCTTACCCCAGCCCCTTTCTGGGTCTCTTTCTTACCCCAGCCCCTTTCACGGTCTCTTTCTTACCCCAGCCCCTTTCACGGTCTCTTTCTTACCCCAGCCCCTTTCTGGGTCTCTTTCTTACCCCAGCCCCTTTCTTTGTCTCCTTCTCCACCACAGTCCCTCTGTGTGGCTCTTTTTCCCCTCAGTCCGTTTTGTGTGTCTCTCCCCTCCAGCTTCCTTTGTGTGTCTTTCCTTCCAAGTCACATGTACACATCCATGGTTTTCAGGCACACAGTCATAAAAGGCACACAATCAAAGTCATACAGGTACACTGTCAAACAAACACAGACATAATCATACAGAGACATATAGGCAGAGCCATACACACATACAGTGACATGCATGCATACATACACATGCATACAGAGACATACCGTCATACAGACACACAGAGACATACAGGCATACATACACACAGACACATACAAACATTCATACAGAGACATACAAACATTCATACAGAGACATAGATACATGTGGAGACATACATTCATACAGAGACATACATAGATATGGAGACATACATTCATACAGAGACATACATACATACAGAGACCTACACACATACATATGGAGACATACATAGAGAGACATTCACAATTACAAACTTACATCTGTTCAACCTGGTCCCTGGGGTGCATGCAGTCCAGCTCTGTGGAGTTCTGTTTTGCAGCCCAGCCTCATCACTAGGCGCCAGCCGCGTTGTCTGGTACACAGAGATATGTTGTAATTCATATCCCCGCCCCCTCCACACAGACACCAGAGTAAGAGGCTGGGTTCCGCGGACGGAAAGCGCTGGGCTGTGCTCGGCCACGCTACAAGTAGTAACCAGCTGGAAGGGAGCGCAGTGCGCTTCCTTCCTGCAGGACAGCCTGACATTGCGCCCCGAGGGCCGGTGCGCCCTAAGGCAGCTGCCTGGGCCACCTTATGGTAGCCCCGGGTCTTGGCTTGAATTTCGCCTAAGGCCTCACAAAGTCTAGAGCCGCCTCTGACCGGCATAGATGGCCTGCTTGAGCCAAGACTCAGACAGAGGCCTGCACGATTACAAAGACAAGCTCACTAAAAACATCTCACTACAGAAAGCTCACTAACGCACACACACAACAAACTCACAACATACAGTTAAATACACAGAAGCGCACGGGTTCACACACACAAGATCACAAAGCTCACTAAATGCAGCTCATTACAGAAAGCTCACTGACACACACAGGATCACACAGCTCACAACAGACAGCTTACTAACACACACATAAGCTCACCAAGTAAAGCTCATAGCTCACTACACACAGCTCACTACAGAAAGCTCACTGAACACACACCAGCTGGATACAAACCGCTTACTACACACAAGATCACACAGCTCACTACAGATAGCTCACTGACACATACAAGCTCACTAATACGTGGTACGTCCGCGGCTATTATGAGCGCTGGAAGCGATCACGATCGCTTCCAGACGCTCTTATGGTATTACACGATTTCTCGATATCGAGGCATCGTGTAATACCCCCTTACAAGGAACCCGAGTGATCACCCCCAACAGAATGATCACTTCTGGGTTTGCCGCACGTGGCGCCCGGCTGTGCAGGGAAAAGCATCTGAAGCCATCCGCAGGCTTCGGATGCTCTTACCCTTACTGAGTGCCTTGAGGGGTCGAGGCACTCAGTAATAGTTAAAAAAAAATATTGGAAGTTTAAAAAAAAAAAAATGTAAATACAAAAATGAATCCCTACCCTCCCTCCCCATGTACTTACCAATCGCCGGCGTTACCCCGCCGGTAATCGGCGGAAGTCCCCCTGCTGGTAAAAAAGTTTTTTAAAAAGTTACAAAAATTAAAATAAAGTTAATACATTTTTTGAAACCTATATGTACATGTATATATGAGATATATTTATACATATATTATATCTATACATAATATGTATATATATATATATATATATATATATATATATATATATCTTATATATAAAGTCATACTAAGAGTATTTTTTATTAATATACATATACTAATATAAAAATACACTTAAGAGTAAAATTACACACGTGTATATATATAATAACTATATATATATCATGTATATATATTATAACAAATAATAAAAAATAAACTGTGAAAATATATTTTTTTAAATTATATATATATATATATGTCATTTTATTCTAACTGTATTTTGATATTAATATATATATATATAAATTTATATCAAAATACACTTAGAATTATATATATATATATATATATATGTATAATTTCCCCTTAACAACCGAGGACGAACTAGGTACGTCCGACAAAAAACGGTCGTTAAGGATGTCCGCGACAAATAGGAGCCCTGGACTGACGATCCGCAGCGATCACGGTCGGGGAGGACTGCCAGAGACCCCAGCAGTCCCCCTACAGCAGCTCCGGCCATCCCGGCCATCCCGGCCATGTGATCACCATGATCACATCACCGCAATAGGACTCTAGGAGCTGCCAGCAGGGGGACTGTCTGAGCTGTCAGGCAGTCCCCCAGTCTTCTAAAAAAAATATATATATATATATTATACATAAATAGGTGGTCCTCATTTGGCGATCTACCTGTTTTACCACAGCCCGCGCATAAGTGCGAGCTGTCATGGAGATTCCCTGCTCTGGTGCGCATGTCTATGTTCGGGAAAACTTTCCCGAACATAAACGAACGCACGAGAGCAGGGAATCCCTCAAATTTATGTTCAGGGAAATTAGGTCATAGGAAGGTAACCTGGATGGTAAGTGAGGAGTGTGTGTATTATATATGTATAATATATTATAAAATAATTAAATCATTTTATAATATGTTATACATATATAATGCATCTATATGTACACATACATCTCAAAATACACTTATGATGAAATCAAATATATGCATTATATATGTATAATATATTATAAAATGACTTAATTATAATATATTATACATATATAGGAAGTAAAAGTGTGTGTGTGTGTCTATATATATATCTACATAGACATGTATTTTGTGTGTGTGTGTGTGTGTATGTATATATATATATGTATATATATATATACATACACACACATATATATCTATATATATAAATATATACACACACACGCATTATATATATATAATATATACACGCACACGTATTCTATATATATATAATATACTCGCACACGTATTATATATATATATATATATATATATATATATATATATATAAATTATAAAAATAAATAAATAAAACCGCTAACTTTGGCCAGCGTTTGTGACTAAGTGGCTACTACAAAAGACTGGACATACCCCATTTTGAATACCCTGGGTTGTCTACATTTGAAAATGGTATGCCCTGATGGGGTTATTTCACATTCCTGGGTTACCATATGGTCTTAAAAAGCAACACAGGCCCACCAAACCAATCTAGCAAACTGAATTGGGCAAGCCTAATATTGACCCTGTAACTTTCCAAAACACCATAAAACCTGTACATGGGGGGTATTGTTATACTCGGGAGACTTTGTTGAACACAAATATGAGTGTTATAAATCAGTAAAACGAATTCTGACAATTAAATCACCAGTAAAAGTGCAGTTTTTGTGTAAAAAAAAAAATGCAAAAAAGAAAACCGCTAATTTTGGCCAGCGTTTGTGACTAAGTGGCTACTACAAAAGACTGGACATACCCCATTTTGAATACCCTGGGTTGTCTACTTTTACAAATGGTATGTCATGATGGGGTTAATTTTCATTCCTGGGCTGCTATATGGTCTTAAATGCAACATAGGCCCAGCAAACCAATCTGACAAATTTCAATGTGCAGACATGGAAAAAGGGACAGCCCTACATTTGACCCCTGTAAGTTTGCAAAAGCCCATAAAACCTGTACATTGGGGGCACTGTTGTACTCAGGAGATGTTGCTGAACACATATTGGGGGTTTCTTTGTCAGTAACACATAACATGAACTTTGAATCCATGCCTAAAGTACAATGTGAGAGAAAAATAACACAAAAAAAATGACTACCTAAAAGTTTGACAAAGACTGGTGGTAGATCTAGTACATGGAAAGTGTTAAAATGCCACCATTTGAAATACCCTAGGGTGTCTACATTTCAAAAATATATGGTTTGATGGGGGTAAATTACATTGGCCAGCTTCAAAAATGTTCCAAATAGGACATGGGTGCATGATGACCAGCTGAGAAAATTCCAAGTTGGAAAACTGGAATGCGCACTCTCCAAATAAGGTCTTTTAGCCGCCAGAGAAGCCAACACACCTATACATGGGGGTATCATTGTACTCGGGAGATGTTGCTGAACACATATTGGGGTGTTCTTTGGCAGTAACCCTTAAAGTTCTCCGTACATGTATTCCTAAATTGCTATGTGTGTCTAAAAAATCACCAGTTTTTTTTTTGTTTTTGTTTTTTAAATTTGGCATAGATTGGTGGTAAAATGGTTGCATGAAAAGAGTCAAGATAGGCCAAGTTTAATACCTTAGGTTGTCTTCTTTTAAAAAATATATACATGTGTAGGGTTATTCAAGGATTCCTGACAGTTATCAATGTTACAATGTAACTTGCTTTAATTTTGAAAACAAATGGTTTGGAAATAACAAAGTGCTACTTGTACTTATAGCCCCATAACTTTCCAAAAAAAGCTAAGCACATGTTAACAGTGGGCATTTCTAAAATCAGGACAAAATTTAGAAAGTATTTAGCATGGGTGTTTTTTTGGCGGTTGTATATGCGTAACAGATTTTGGGGTCAAAGTTGGAAAAAGTGTGTTTTTTTAAATTTTCTAATCATATTTTCTAATTTTTTATAATAAATTATATGATATGATGAAAATAATGGTATCTTTAGAAAGACTAATTAATGGCGAGAAAAACAGTTTATAATATGTGTGGGTACAGTAAATGAGCAAGTGTAAAATTACAGCTAAACACAAACACAGCAGAAATGTAAAAAGAGCCCTAGTACTTAAAGGGACACTCCAGGCACCCAGACCACTTCTGCCCATTGAAGTGGTCTGGGTGCCAACTCCCACTACCCTTAACCCTGCAGTTGTAAATATTGCAGTTTTCATAAACTGCAATAATTACATTGCAGGATTAACTGATTTCTAGCACAGGTTTTCTGTGCTAGAGCGTCGCTGGACGTCCTCACGCTGGAGAGGGTACCTGCAGTGCCAGGAAAACGGTTTGTTTTCCTGGCACGGGAGTGTCCCTTTAACGGTAAGAAAATTCACTAAGGGGTTAAAGATAGTACACTGAAACACACACAAACTCACTGACACGTGAACAAGCTCACTATTTTCAAACTCACTAACACATACACGCACAAGCTCACTAATATACAAGATCACAGAAGCTTACTAAACAAAGCTCAGTACAAACTCATTCAAATTCACTAAATTCAAGTTTACTGACACACAGACACACAAGCTCACTACACACAGCTCACTACAGAAACATCACTAATATAAACATGCAAAATCACACATGCTTACTACTGTATTTCAGTGGTCCAACGACGTTGGGTCCAGCTGAAATATGGACCAAATTCAGGTCCATTCAGGGCCTGAATTACAAAATAACATAAACAGTGTCCAGATTCTGCAGTATGAATGGCCCCTTTATGGAACCGGACATTTCCCCTTTAAATAACAAAATGGCATTTTGGTGAACTATTGCTGCTTATTGAACCTATTCGTTTTTCAGGTTGTGCTATATGTAATTTTAATAAAGCCATATTTATAAATATCTCTGCTTGTTGCATCACTTGCACACCTTTCTCTCATGAAGGTATTTGTTTGCCTCAATGAAGACTTCTAATTGAATTTCACTGTATCTTTGCAGGAGGAAGAGAACATTTATATGCTACGGCTTTTTACTGAAAAACAATCACAGATGTTTAAGGATTTTTGGCAGCAACTTGAATGCTGTATCTGCAAGTTAAAAAATGACGTGGCTGCAATTGTTAAGAAAAAAAAAGAAAATATTGCCTCTAGCAAAAGTTTGTAATCAAAGTACAGGCACTCCTCACTTAACGACCGAGTTCCGTTCCTACAACTAGGTTGTTAAACTAATTGGTTGGTAGTGTTAATTTTGGCGGCAAATTTCAATTTAGTTTTAGTCATATTCTTTTGACTAAGAAGCCTGTGACGAGACCAATCTCGCCACATTGCATTGGAGAAGCCTGGTTGCTCGCCTGCTGCCTTTGGACTATGGCCCCCTGTTAAAAGACATCTTTTTTACCTGCAGAAAAGCTTCATTCGTGCTTTTCTGCCTGGGGTTCGGTAGATTTGTTTGAATGTGTTATACCCCAGATAGGAATCCCATGGAGCCCATTCATATTATACTGACTGTAAAGACTTTGGCTCCATGGCGATTAAACTGTATTTGTGTGGTCTGAGCGCCATTCACTTAATAATGTGCGCTCAGACCTGAGCTATCTGGGGATATGTTAAATGTCTGTGTGTTATGTAATGTGACTTTATGTATTTTAAAGTGTTTTACTGTCTTTGTGTCACCATGTGCATAATGGAGTCTTGTCCCTGTCCTGGGAGATAATTGAATTACTTCTCACTTATCTCCAGGGCAGAGGAGAGGAAGCCAGGATGCATTGTGGTAAAAAGGAAGAGGTAATTGGGTTACCTCTCAGGATAAGGGGGAGGGAATCTGTGGGTTGTAACTAATTTGTTACTGGATATTTTATACCTCCCTGTGGGCGGTCCTGTATTTGCAAGACTGTAATAAAAACCAGGCTGGGTGTGTCAGCACCTCAGACCACTGCTTGACCCTCAACACGGAGCCTTGTCTCGTTCTTGGGGGGATTCACTGTATGCTGTTAGAGACTGATTGCCAGGAGTGTAAGCTGATTGTCTGCTTTTCCTGTTCGCCTGCTAGCAGCTATTTGGGAGGTTCCAGTTCGGGAGTTGGAGTGCTATTTTGTATCCAGTTTGGGAGTTTGGTGTTCTGCAGTAGCTGTGCCTGTATCTCTGGAAAGGGGGCCGATCGCCTAAACGGTTTTTACCCCTTGTGTGCAAAACGGTCCGTTACAAAGCCATTTTAGTTTTAGACGTATTTTAGTAATCTGAATTGTTTTAGTTTTAGTCTAGTTTTAGTCAACTAAATCTCCAGTGGATTTTAGTGAACACGATTAAAGCCTCTTTTGCCCCTACCACAGCCCCTCTGTGCAGTGTTTTTTTTGCGCCAAATTTCAATTTAGTTTTAGTCATAGTGTTTTGACTAAAATTGTAGATTATGCTAGCTTTAGTGTACCTATAATCTTAATTTTATTAAAGACAGGAGGTGAGTATTTGCTTTAGTCTCTCTTTACTAGAACTCCACAGCAGCACAGAAAAAACAACCAATCAGAGAAAAGTTAGGTACTATAAAACTCCCCTCCCCATGCATCATTTCCTCTTTCAAGCTGCGCCAAAACAGAACAAAAGGGGGGGCGGGGCCGGGCCGCCATGCTGCATGGCAGCAGAGCAACGAGGCTCCAGGGCCAAGCTCCGAAAAACAGCATAAAATTCAGTTATAATCTGCCCCAAAGCGGGATTGCTCACCAGGATGCCATGGGGATTCACCCCGACCTCCATACGATACCAGCCTACGGCCAAAAATATACCAGGAGCACCCATTCAGACGAACCTGGCCTACGTGTCATTTCAAAGCCTGAACATGGGCAGCAGCTTACTGCGGACCGACACCTAACTGCCCGTAGGGATGAACAAGCATGCCGGCTCCATGAACTTTGATGGGGACCCACACGGGCGAGAGACGCGGCCCCGCTCCGCCCCCCCCCCCCGGCCGGTGGGGTAATCCCGGCCACATGGAGGCTGCACGCCCCGGGCTGGACACAGCCACCTAGGGAACATGCTGATCTCCTATACAGGCAAAGGCTGCCTAAACGTGGCCCGCCTGACAACTGCACCCGGAAAAAAAGGGACACATACTATTCACGCAACAAGACTGGTACCTACCCTGGGCCCAACTGCTGGTACCTGATCGGATTTGCCTACCTTGCTTCCGGTGGCTACCCTGTTGATGTGATACACAGAGGTGGAGGGGGGCGCTGGAGGCGGTGCACGTGGGCGGAGAGGCCAGGCGGGATGCAGATGCGGTGTCTTGGGGGTCCGCTAGCCGGACGCCGCGGCTCTGGGACTGTGCCATGCCAGGTTCGAAGTGCCGTCGCCTCTGGGTTTTGTGGTGGGCCCGGAGGTAGCTGTCCCCAACGCTGTGAGCCCTCGTGGGGTGGAGCACGGCGCCCCCGGCAGGCCGGTAGCTGGGGTAAAACCGGCACCAGCCCTGAGAGGCCGGAGAAGGGTGAGACACATGATGGCCTTCGCCCCGCCCGGCTGGGGTTCCGGAGACGCAGTGGGGGTGCAGGAGATGGCTGGCGCACGGACTCTAGGTGGGGGGTCCTGTGGACTGGCGAGTCCCCGAGTGCCCGCTGCGCTGTGGATATCCCGGTTGGAGGTTAGGCGCATCGTGGAGAGATGCGGCGGCTGGCTGGTGGCCCTGGGATCAGCCGCGGATGTGTCTGCAGTCGGTTCCCCCCGCTCGGGGGTATTGCACCCGCGGCTCCTCCGCTGCCTGTGGACTGAGACAAAAGCAGAAGGGAAAACACATATGCATTCCTTCACTTACGTTGCATTTCACTACTAGCCTTTCATAATGTTATAGTTCTTACAATTGGTTTTCATTTCTTTTGCATTCATGGTTGTTGCAGGCTTATACCATAATTCATTAGACGCAGTTCAGAGACAAACGGCTATGACCTATCACAGCCTTATAATGCTTACTTAATATATTGTAAGAGGCATGGAAACGCTGGTTATGCTGCAGTACCTATACAAGCTACAGCCTAGGGGTGTAAATCATTGCATACATAACCTTTCCCAGAATGGCAGCAAGCATTCATAGAGCCAAATACGTTAACCCTACCATACGTCTAAACAACGGTCTGAGCTTCTACACAGCATTTATAGTTGTATTGTTATTTTTTAAAGTAATCATTCACACTCATTACTAATCTAGCAACCGTACACACCTGATAGCTGCATTAAATGTTAAATACTTACATATGTGCATCTAAAACTGAATATGCGCTATAAGGTACACTACAGGCATAGGTTATATTGCAAGGGAAATTGATTACACAGGATTGCGGTTAACGCCCCAGTTTGCTACACGTTTTACACGAACCAGCTGCCACGCTAGGAGGATGGTCCAGGAGAACATAGATACACATATATATTCTCCAAGCATTGATATGCAGCGGATATAATGCTACTTAGCCACTGCATATACAGAAGTAATGCGCTATATATGATGATAAATTGAGTGACTGTTCAGTAATTGACCTAGATTCAGTTATGCTCATATTATTTGATGTTTATGATTCTGCACAGGTCATTATGCACCCTTCGGGGTCAGTCATCTAACGTCTGCATTTACTCTGCAGGGAAAATTGCATATATAGGGTTGATTGCCTCATTACGCAATCCGCAACGTACGTAATCAGCACTGCATTAGAATGCTCATGAAGTGTTAATAACTGATGTTATACCGTAAAGCTACAACAGGCCTCTGCGTAGGTCCATGTACCCTAATTCATATATTTCAAAATGAGCCTCTGCGCAGGCAACGCCACATTTAATTTTCTCCTTGTTATGAACCTGCTATCATACTACAAACAAAATAAAAAACATTTAAAACAAAACAGAACAAAAGACAGAAAAAAATAATGGGGAAGAAACTAAGTCCTAGGTACAATGAATACAACAATGTCCACCGTCCGAGAAGAACTGCCAATCCAGATAGTGTTGATCTGTAAACTGAAACGAGAGAAAACCAGAATCGAACAAGTTGGTTAGCCAATGAAATGTACTCTGAATAAACATGTAGGTACCCACTGTAGCAACCAAGTTTACCGTAACCTACATAGATCCCAACCCTACTTATGAAAAAAAACAGACATAAGAACAAGTGACAGGTAACAGAGAAAACAAGCAGAGTTGCATACGTACCTGATGTACCCAAAACATAAAATCAAACAAGGGAGGGATCAGAATGGGTGGGAAATACTCGCCTATTGTCATAATAAGGGGCCCCTGTGTTAGGGCAGAGTGCCCTAAATATCAATAATTCTTCTAGGTACCCTGTGATATAGAACCCCCAGACGCCAACCCCTTTAGACAGCGTAATACTGTGTGAATAAACCTTAACTGGGACTAGCAGTACCTAAATGCCCAGCAGGCAAAACAGCGGTATTCCAGCTGTAGTGGATCCAGGTTGAAAATGTTCCAGTGATTATACTGTCCATTAAAACACGATATATTGAGCGATTCATTTTTTAATGTGAATAGTTAAGCACATGAACATGCAGACCTGTTTGAAATTTCTTTTTCACTATTATGCATCATCATCATACCACCTGAAGGGTATTGTACCTGTGGTATATTTCAGGAGTAGGGTGAAACAATTGCCAACTCAATGCACCCCCTTACTGAGTTTGGAAGGGACCACCTTACAACTCTACTAGTCACAGAACCTGATAAAGTGTCAGTAACGACTGGTCTCCCATGCCAGTTAGAGCCAGAGTCAAGTCTGCTCAGCTTAATACCTCTGCCATGCACAGTGCATATCACACTAGAGTAGTCTCATCTCTGACTCCAGAGATGGACCAGAATAAATATACTGCAGCACAAAGATAGGAACAGAAGAAGGCTAGATGGATAGTACAACATAAATTTTTTCCTAATATTTCCTAGGTTCATAATCAAATCCAGCTAGTATAGAAGTACACAAGTGTGTTTACCCCTGCTCTGAATGGCAAACTGGCTCTGCATGAAAATGTATAGATGACTTTGCCAGAATAGATTAACCTGTGACTTGAAACACTGATCCAGGAGTTTTGTCCACTGAAATATTATTGTATAATAGCTTTGTGACAGCCAGAATCCTAGCAGGGGGGAAATCTCGACCGCCGTGGGTGGAGGAGGGGACCGCGAGCTGGCGCACCCTCCTCTCGCACGTCTGGTGCCGGTGGCTCTTGAAGGAGCCGGCCACATGCGCGAGCGGGTCCGACTGCGAGTAACCACGGGCGGCGCCCGGCTCACACCGGAGCTCGGTGAGTCAGGAGGCAGCCAAACGGCTAGTCTCCTGACACCCCGAGTGACAGTACTCGCAGCCCGCGAAGGGCGCTGGAAAGTGGGGGGAGGAGGGTGAAACACAAAGGGGAGCAAAGTAAAAAATACCCCCAGGAAACCCCCACCATGACAGGAAAACATCCCCAAAGTAACAGGGGAAGTCAAGAAGTGTCAAACGGACATGAAAACCAATTAAATCTAATAAGTATCTATAATAAAAATATAATATAGAAACATAGAATGTGACGGCAGATACGAACCATTTGGCCCATCTAGCCTGCCCAATTTTCTACATACTTTCATTAGTCCCTGGCCTTATCTTATAGTTAGGATAGCCTTATGCCTATCCCATGCATGCTTAAACTCCTTTACTGTGTTAACCTCTACCACTTCAGCTGGAAGACTATTCCATGCATCCACTACCCTCTCAGTAAAGTAGTACTTCCTGATATTATTTTAAACCTTTGCCCCTCTAATTTAACACTATGTCCTCTTGTTGTGGTAGTTTTTCTTCTTTTAAATATGGTCTCCTCCTTTATTGTGTTGATTCCCTTTATGTATTTAAATGTTTCTATCATATCCCCCCTGTCTCGTCTTTCCTCCAGGCTTATATAATATAAAAATAAATATATAATATGAAACTAAATATAATGTATATATAAAATATGAAAAAACTAAATATAATATATATATATATATAAAACAAATATATATAATATGAAAAAAACTAAATATAATGTATAAAATATAACATGACAACAAAATATAATGAATATAAGTCATGACTAACTCCCAAAGCCACCAACGATAAGCAGGAGGCAGTGGTACTCTGACCTGTACTGATGTGGAGCAGCAAAGAAAGAGGAAATGACATGGGGAGGGGAGTTTTATAGTACCTAACTTTTTTCTGATTGGTTGTTTTCTGTGCTGCTGTGGAGTTCTAGTAAAGAGAGACTAAAGGAAATACAAAGCCTCCTGTCATGTTAAAAAATTACATTTTATTTTTAGTCATATTGTTTAAGTTGACTGAATCTCAAACATTTTTGTCGACTAAAATTGTTAGTTGACAAAATTAACACTGTTGGCTCGTAAGTGAGGATCCCTCAAACTGACGGGACAACCAAGTCTCAGAGAGCACGTCTATGTTTGGGGGACTTCCTTGAACAAAACCAGCAATCTAGTGAGGGGATTTTTCCAGAGACTCAGGGGATTGCCAGCACTAGAGAGCTGGACGTAGGTCTGAGCAGTCGATAAGCAAGTATGTGGTTAAGTGAGGAGTACCTGTATCAGGAGCAAACAATGTTATAGATAGTGATGTCGCGAACATAAGATTTTCGGTTCGCGAACGGCGAACGCGAATTTCGGCAAATGTTCGCGAACCGGGCGAACCGCCATAGACTTCAATAGACAGGCGAATTTTAAAACACACAAGATGTTTCAAGGGGACTAACACCTGGACTGTGGCATGCAAACTCCGATCCGCGGCTGCATCTTGCAGCAGCTTAGTAGATAACTCCCTAATTCCCACGGTATTAGGGAGTTATCTACTAAAAGGCTGAAAGACCTAAATTGGTCTTTCAGCCACATTTACTAATACGAAGTAAAGATTACTTAGTATTAGTAAATGATCTGCCCCTACTCGCTATGCAGCGAGTAGGGGCATGTCTAGTAAGCAGTGAGCAGCCAGTGGCTGCTCACTGTAAAAAAAAAACAAACAAAAAAAACAAAACTATTGGCTCCCACCCCTGTGCAACGGGTGGGGGCCATTAATTACAATGGGGGGAGGCCCTACTGTCCTCCCCCCCGGCCCCCACCCCTGCACGGTGGGTGGGGGCCATAAAAATAATGAGGGG
>OW240913.1:191437101-191533750 GCA_933207985.1 Pelobates cultripes
ATCAGAGTGCTCTGAGCCTAATTGCAGGGCGGGGCAAGGCTTTATAAGCCTTCCCCCGCCCTGCAGAGCTCAGTCTGCGCCGAGCACTCACCGGGTGAAGATGGATTATTATTTTTTTGCGCTCGTTTTTTATTTATTTTTTTTTAATTGCGTCGGTTATTATGGTTTTTTATTTGGTCTTTTTTGGGGCTGAAAAAAGAAGATTTAGAAGAAAGAAAACATCGAATGGTAAGTTGTTTTTTTTTCTTTTTACAGGTACTTAGTTAAAGGTGCCCCCCCTTATTATTTTTAGGGTGAGGGGGGTAGGTAGGGGGATAATGTTTTTTTTGGGGGGGAGGGGGTGACTAGGGGTTTGGGGACCCCTAGTCACCTGGGGGGTGGGGGGGAAATTTTAGTATTTAGGGCCCCCACCCGCCGCTCAGGGGTGGGGGCCGGGGGGAGGACATTAGGTCCCCCCCCCTTTTTAGTATTTAGGGCCCCCACCCGCCGCTCAGGGGTGGGGGCCGGGGGGGAGGACATTAGGTCCCCCCCCTTTTTAGTATTTAGGGCCCCCACCCGCCGCTCAGTGGTGGGGGCCAGGGGGGAGGACCTTAGGTCCCCCCTTATTCCAATTTAGGGCCCCCACCCACCGCTCAGGGGTGGGGGCCACGGGGGAGGACATTAGGCCCCCCCCCCTTTTTAGTATTTAGGGCCCCCACCCACCGCTCAGGGGTGGGGGCCAGGGGGGAGGACAGTAGGTCCCCCCCCCCATATCATTGAGTTAACTTTGACAACCCCCCCCCCGGGGGGGTTGTCAAAGTTAACTCAATGATATGGAATAGGCGGCGGACCGAACATCGCATATGTTCGCCCGCCGTGGCGAACGCGAACATGCGATGTTCGCCGGGAACTGTCCGCCGGCGAACTGTTCGGGACATCTCTAGTTATAGATAACCAATCTAAAAAATAAAACTAAACAAAATAAGAAAAATAGTTTTATCGTATACATTGAAAAGTGATGTGAATATTTATCACATTAAAGGACTACTATAGGCACCCAGACCACTTCAGCTTAATGAAGTGGTCTCGATGCCAGGTCCAGCTAGGTTTAACCCTTTTTGCTGTAAACATAGCAGTTTCAGAGAAACTGCTATGTTTACCTATGGGTTAATCCAGCCTCTAGTGGCTGTCTCATTGACAGCCGCTAGAGGCGCTTCCGCGCTTCTCACTGTGATTTTCACAGTTAGAAGACGCCAGTGTCCATAGGAAAGCATTGTGAATGCTTTGTTATGAACTGGCAGAATGCGCGCGGCTCTTGCCACGCATGCGCATTCAGCCGATGACGGCGAAAAGGAGGAGGAGAGTTCCCCGCACCGAGGGAAAAAAGTAAGGGATTAACCCCTTCCACCCCTTAAAGCCCGGCGAGAGGGGGACCCAGAGGGTGGGGGGGGACCTAGAGACCCTATAGTGCCAGGAAAACAAGTATGTTTTCCTGGCACTATAGTGGTCTTTTAAAACATACATTCATTGTTGATTCTATTTGTGTGTTTCTCTTTTTAGCATGGTTTTTGCATCAAACACCATATTCATATACATACCTTCCAACATTTTAAATGGACAAAGGAGGACACTTTAATTGTGGTGGTGTGGCCATAGATGGAGCTGTTCTGAGAACTGACTTATTAATTTGCTGGCATTATATAAATAATAAAATAATAATAATTAATAATACATATAATAACATATATAGCTACAATGTAATTTAGAACAAAACAAAGTATCTTATTTTATACAAACTACAATAAACGTGTTTAGACATTCCCTATGGCTGCCCCATAGGGAATGTCTAAACACGTTTAAAGAGACATTACTGCTATTATTTAGGTGTTATTTACAGTGCAAAAATTCCACATTAGATCATACAGACTTTAGGCAGACTTTACTGCTTTTTTGCAAGGTACCTTAAATTTTTCATTTAACTTTCAGCACTATATAATAGAGTACTTTTGTTATAAAAAAAATAAATAAAAAATAAATGTTTGTTAATGAGTGCTATTGCATGTTTTATATACACAGATTTTAATATTTAAATATTTAATATTTGTTTAAATAGGTTTGAGTATATTGCTTCCTTGCTTGCATCCTGGATTTGTTTGGCAATTACCTCAGAATGTAATGTAAGCTCAATTGAGCAGAGCCCTTAGCACCTTCTGTTCCTGTACATCCAATTTGTCTTGTTAAAACTCCTTGTTTGTTAGTCCACCTATTTATTGTACAGTGCTGCAAAATGTGTTGGTGCTTTATAGAAAAATAATCATAATATCCTTAGTTGCTGATTGCACTGTCGTATGTCTATTATCTCTGAGCAAAAAATAGTTCAATGAAATATGAGTATGTAGCATTCTTTATAATGCCTCAGGAAAGTTTTCATTACTTTTACGATATGCTTAAAGCTGAATTACACACAATTTCTCTATTTTTATTTATTTATTTGTTTGTATTTTTAATTTTATGTGTGGATGACTGCAAACAACATACCACATTGTAGAATATTATTTTTAAATCTTTAAAGTATAATATTTGTATTTTGTTTGTATTAGTTGCACTCTCAATAAAAATATTTGATATTTACAACTTGCCATCTTAAATCAAATACACTTTCCACATTCTATAACTATTCTTCTAGTTTCTATTTCTGTTGACTCGCACCTGCACACCTTTTTTTTTTTTTACTTTTTCTTTTTTGCCTGAGTGAGATGATTTTTGTAAGGTCAGCACATACTGTCACTAATAACGGAATTTTACAGGGTGCAAGGTAGTCTTTAACTATTTGCTGTGAGTGGATGTGCATTGTGAGGTCACCATATGAAGTCACTATTAGTGGAATTTTCCAAGGAGCGTCATGGTGTTACAAGAATTCGCTGGTGGCCTTAGGAACTGACTTAGAAGACAGTAGCTGCACAAGCTGCCACCCTACATAGTACAAGGAGAAATGAAATATTGTAGATGGGCATTGGTCGCACTGATAATTTTTTTCTGAATGTTCATTCATAGAATCCAGGTCTCCACCCACTGTATTTACATGAATGTGTATCTGTATACAGTATACAAATTCTTGACCATGAGGAATAGCACAGCCCCGGGGTAGTGGCCTTCAGCACTTTATATGTTGGGGACTACATGTCCCATGATGCTCTGCCAGCATTATGGCTTTAAAAGAATTATGGTAGATGTTACATAGTTGAAAAGCCTTTCTCATATATGTTTTTGCTGTTGATCCAAAAGAAGGCAAAAAACCTAGTCTGATGCACTTCCAATTTTTCAACAAACTAATAAAAAATGCCTTCTTGAAATGGCAGTGAGATATCTCCTTGGATCAAACAGCTATTACCCCGCTAGTTAGAAATTATATCCCTCTATATGTTTTTGCAAGTATTTATCCAATTGCTGTTAAAGGACCACTATAGTGCCAGGAAAACATACTCGTTTTCCTGGCAATATAGTGCCCTGAGGGTGCCCCCACCCTCAGGGACCCCCTCCCGCCCGGCTCTGGAAAGGGGAAAGGGTTAAAAACGTACCTTTTTCCAGCGCTGGGCGGGGAGCTCTCTGCCTCCTCTCCTCCTCCGATCCTCCTCCTGGGCTGAATGCGCACGCGCGGCAAGAGCTGTGCGCGCATTCAGCCCGTCGCATAGGAAAGCATTTACAATGCTTTCCTATGGACGCTTGCGTGCTCTCACTGTGAAAATCACAGTGAGAAGCACGCAAGCGCCTCTAGTGGCTGCCAATGAGACAGCCACTAGAGGATTAGGGGGAAGGCTTAACCCATTCATAAACATAGCAGTTTCTCTGAAACTGCTATGTTTATAAAAAAATGGGTTAACCCTAGTTGGACCTGGCACCCAGACCACTTCATTAACCTGAAGTGGTCTGGGTGCCTAGAGTGGTCCTTTAAAACATCTGTATGGACTCTGCTAAAACCACCTCTTAAGGCAGAGAATTCAAAATCCTTATTGCTCTACTGTAAAAAAAAAAGCAAGTTTTTTTGGCCTTAGACTAATTTTCCTTTCTTCCAGCTTAAATGCATGATCTCGTGTCCTATGTATAGCCCTGTTTATAAATAGATTTCCAGATCATGGAATATATATATTTGTATAATGTTATCATATCCCCTCTGAGGCGCCGTTTTCCCAAACAAAAGAGATTCACATTTTTAAACCTTTCTTCCTAACTAAAATGTTCCATTCCTTTTATCAATTTTGTGGCCCATCTCTGCACTTTTTCTGGTGCCATGATATCCTTCTTTGGAATAGGTGCCCAAAATTGCACAGCATATTCAAGGTGTGGTCTTACCACAACAACTGGAGTGCAGAAGGTTGCCTGTCCTGCAATAACTCCCTACATTTCATAAGGAATAAGAGGAACACTTTCATTTTAGGGGTGTGAGTGGAGGTGTGGCCAGCGGCAGGGCTGTTCTGTGAAGTTGTAGTTGACTTACCAATAAGAATGAATGCAACTAAAATGTTATTTAGAACAAGATGTATCTTATTTACACAGACTGATTTATAAACTCATTTATTGTAGTTTAAAGACACATTACTGAGTATTATTGCTGTAGAGCTCTGTTATACACTCAGACACACTAGCTATATGGAGCTTCTTGAAAAGAAGGAAATTAGGATATAGAAGAGGAACATAGGGATTGGTCCTAAAATATGGACAATCTCTTGTGATTAGGGACACTTGGGAGGTATACCTTTGTGTGATGTGATGCATGCCTCTATAAAGTGTGGTTCTCATTCAGGTTTGGCAATTGCTTATTTATTTCATCATTTCAGATTACTTTGCTGGGAAATATTTGCTGTGTTATTGTCATTTCATTTATGAAGACACCTATTTCCATTACTAGCATTACTAAGTGTAGTCTCAATACATTTATTGGATAAGCTATTTAACTTCAGCCCTTCATATGGGAAATCTAGTCCTGATAGCTTTTTGTCAGGGTATATGGAGGCCTGCTTCATACATATTCTTTTACTATACCTGTTGTATCATTTCTGTGCTTCTTTAAAAAAAATAAATAATAATAATAATAATAATTTTACCACATGACAGGAGGCTTCGTATTTTGCATAACTTTCTTTACTCAAAACTCCAGCAGAACAGATCAATCATACAATCAACCAATGAAAACAAAGTAACATTCTCTCTATAGGACCCTGACCAGTGGTGTATCCTGGTTTTGTGCTGCCCTAGGCTGGACAAAACTCAGGCATCCCCCTTCCCCCGCGCCACCCCCACCCAACCCTTCCCCCCACCCCACCTTCTAAATACACACTTACACACAAACAGTCAGACACACACACACACAGTCAGACACACACACAGTCAGACACAAACACACACACAGTCAGACACAAACACACACACAGTCAGCGAACGAACACACACACGGTCAGACACACACACACACACAGTCAGACACACACACAGTCAGACACACACACACACACACACAGTCAGACACACACACACACAGTCAGACACACACACACACACCAGTCAGACACAAACACACACAGTCCGAGACACACACACAGTCAGACACGGTCAGACACAAACACACACACAGTCCAGACACAGAAACACACACAGTCAGACACACACACACACAGTCAGACACAAGAAACACACACACAGTCCAGACACACACACACCCGGTCAGACACACACACACACAGTCAGACACACACACAGTCAGACACACACACACACAGTCAGACACACACACACACACACACAGTCAGACACACACACACACACACGGTCGGACACAAACACGGTCAGACACGCAGTCAGACGCACAGTCAGACACCACAAACACACGCACAGTCAGACACACAGTCCAGACACAAACACACGGTCAGATACACACATACACACAGTCAGACACACACACAGTCAGACACACACAGACACACACACACAGTCAGACACACACACACACACAGTCAGACACAAACACACACACAGTCACACACACACACACACAGTCAGACACACACACACACACAGTCAGACACACACAATCACTCACATTAACAACTTTTTTTTTTAATTTAACCCCCCCCCAGCCTCCTTACCTTTGGGAATGCTGGGGGGGCGGGTTCCTCTTTCTCCCTGGTGGTCCAGTGGCTGCCGGTCGGGCTGATGGGCTGGCGGGCGGCGCTGGGCGGGCGGGCGGCTGGCAAGGGAGCACTTCCTCTGAGCTGACTGCTCAGCTCCCTCGCGCGCCGCAGAGTGAGGCTGGGAGCCGGAATATGACATCATCAACCCGGCTCCCAGCCTCACTCTGCGGCACGCGAGGGAGCTGAACAGTCAGCTCAGAGGAAGTGCTCCCTCGCCAGCCGCCCGCCCGACCACCAGCCAGCGCCGCCCCCTGAAAAATGCCGCCCAAGGCAAAGGCCTTGTTTGCATCGCGGCTAATACGTCCCTGACCCTGACAGTCCAAACTTCTCTTTCTTTGCTGCTCCTGCTGTGCACAGGTCAGAGTATTTGCTCATTCTGTTTTCTGTATGATACATGTGTATTTCTATTTACACTTATATCTCTTTCATGGTGTTTCCTATACTCTACGCTGCCCTTCCAGCTGTCATCCCCATTCCCCACTATTTTGCCTAGCCTTCATGCCCTGTCCGGTTTCTGTAACTTTAGTTGGCTATTGGCCCTCTGGATAAAACTCCATGTAGCTTCCCCTGTGTTTGCTTGCTTTAGTTTGTCATTACCCCCTGTATTTATCCTGTATTTAGTTGCTTTAGTTTGTCATTAGGCCTCAGGATATTACTTCCTATATTTGCTTGCTTTAGTTTGCCATTAGGCCTCTATATATTACTCCCTGTATTTTCCTTGTATTTGCTTGCTTTAGTTTGTCTTTAGGCCACTGGATATTATTCCCTGTATTTTTCCTTGTATTTGCTTTGCCTTGCGCCGCGGCAGACAGCACTGAGCACACTGCACTCTCTCCACTTCGGGCCTGCAGGAGTTATTCCTGCTGCGTCCTCGCTCACGGTGGCCATCTTGAATCTTGCGAGGTTCACAGTGTCCATTTTGTTTCTTGTTCTAGTCCATTATGTTAGTATCTACAGCGTTTTTACAGTAACATATCTGTACCAGGACACACTATAAGACTCACACTGCTCCATAGTGCCTGTCAATACAAGGAATCATTCTGTTACACTGATACCTCTCACATATTGGTCTGCCTGTACTCCTGGATCTTCTGCTACACTGCATACATCTACTACAGGATCTTTCTCAGGTGATCTCCTTTATTACTACATAAGAAGGATTTATTTGTGCCCTATCAACTGTACAGTTATAATTTCCATTACGAAGGTTTACTTACATATAGTGTGCCTGATGGTGCAGTCTGCTTGGTGTAACTGTGCGCAGGGGTGAGTCCCCATCCTGGCCACGTGCCTTATGGTATTCTATAGGGGTGAGCCCCCTTTACTACTGGAGACTATCAGCGTCTCCCCATATTAAAGGTACCAATCCCTTGCATATATTAGCCACTTGCTGGTGGCGTGGCCTGGTGCACAGTCGGGCACAGAGAGCCTGGGGCGGGGTATACACACAACCAGATGGAACAGATAAGGGAGGATCTCTGTGCGATCACTACCTCCATGTTCACCAAAGCTGATGCGATGCCTTGGAGACGTCTCTAAAGCGTACTGTGGCGAAACCAACCTCGCCACTGGGCATTGGAGAAGACTGATTGCCAGCCTCCTGCCATGTGACTATGGCCCCTGGGATGTATTGCCCTTTAAAGACATGATTTGGGCATAATGGGTTTGTGTTGTGCTGCTACTGGCCCTTTAAGAACCATCTGGGGACATACTGTGGAGTTACTGGGTGGGCACCATTTCTTGTATCAGAGGCACATGGTGAGAACAATGGATGAAGCACATGGTGAGAACAATGGATGGCGGTCATTTTAACTCACAGACACTGTTTGGACTTTTCAACACGGTGTCATCTCGCCGGTATTTGGTGCACAGAGACATCGTGCAGTGGTTTTGGACTATACAACTGGGGACACATTATACAGTAATTGTTTTTCATTTAGCCTGCATATGTTCTGTGGAATCTGCATTAAACTGTATCTTCCAAAGTACTGAACGGATCTGGGTGAATTTTGGATATGTGGTTCACCCAGATCCCCCGGTTCCGAGCATATACTTTTATGGGGTTATTGTGTGTTTTGGGGTCCCTGTGATGTGTTTTATGATACTGTATTTTTCCTGCTTGTGATAATTAGGTTAACCCATTGTGTGCCATAATTAGATCACAAGCAGAGGGGAGGATTTTGTGTATATTTGCTGGGAGTGTTTTCTGTAATGTACGTGTGTTATTGGTTGTTCTGTAAAACCCTGTAGGCAGTACTAAGTTTGTGGATTGGGAATAAAAGAGGCTGTATGTGCCAGTACAGTCAGTTCTGCTTGACCTCAAAACGAAGTGTCGTCTCGTTATTGGGGGAATTGGATTGTATGCTGATTGCCAGGAGTGTAAGCTGATTGTATGCTTTTCCTGTTCAGCTGCTTACAGCATTCATATGCTTGAGAGTATTCTAATGCTTCTCCGGTTCGGTGGTTGTGGTGTCTGCTGCAGTGCTTGGAGTCCTCAGGAAGCGCTAGGAGCATCCTTCAACGGAGGTACTCAGTCGGGGTGCCAGGTGATCCGTTACACGTACCATCAGGGCAGAACTGGCCGCAAGGACATCTTGGCCTTGCAAGAGCGGGTCTCAAAGTGCGAGACTGCTGCAGAACGCTCCATCGCCAAAACACGGTGCTGCCGAGTTAGCAGCGATCAGACGGGGTGCATGTTACTAGATATCTGGAGGCAGGTCGAGGACCTCGATAACAGAGGCCGGCGATGCAACATAAGGGTCCATGGCCTGCCGGAAGAGACGGAAGCGGAGCCCTTGGAGGATACAGTACAGGCCATATTTAACCACATCCTGAGTAACGACACACCAGAGAGTATCCAGCTGGATAGGGCACAGCGATCCAACGGAGTGTCACACAGCAAAAAGAGCGGACCATGGAAGTGCCAAACCTGGCAATTTCGAAAGCCTCTTCCAAGATCTGTCTCCCATGACTCTGGAGGCCCGGCGGGCCCTCTGATCAGAGCAACATGGCCTACCAACGTGGTGCAGAACTGGATACTCCACCCCTCCACCATGCCACCGGATTACGGAGATGTGTGACCCCACAATCACCCTCCACACTAGCACCGCAAGCAAACCCCTGTGGTTGTTTGTGTGTGTCACTGCACAGCCTGAGTCCTGCAGACAGCAAGGCGTGGCTGCCCCTTTTAAGAGACCTGGCTGGGTTTGAACTCACAGCTCCAGCATCCCAGTCAGGTTCTTTGTCGTGGCTGCAACATGTCCAGGTATCCACTTTTTTCTGCTTCCTGACCCCTTCTCTGGATTGAGCAGTACTGATCCACCTGCAACCCTTTTCCAATTAGGGTCAGCTGCATCTAATTTGCAGGCTGTAAAAACCAGCCCTGACTGAAACCTACCATCTGGTCATTTTGCCTGTTTGGTGTCCACTGAAGAGAGCCTACCCATGTATTTGGCTTTGTTAGTCCATTTCTGGATAGGTCTCGGAAGGGACGTGACCCATGTAAAGGAATAAAGAAAGGGTTAAAGAGCACCCACGATAAACTGCTTGACCTTCTAGGTCCGTTAGCCAATATACCTGAGCTCTCTCCTTAATCCCTATGTATATTTAAACAAATGGAGGTAATTTAGTTACTCCAATGGCCACTGGAAGGAATGCCCGCCTGCCAACGTCAAGGCAGACCCCCCTAGACAGGTCCTACACTGACCTTTCACCTTGCTTCCAAAGATATCTCTAATGAGACAGAGAGGGGTATTTTTTATATACACCCCTATATACTTATTAACCCTTAATAGGGAACACATGGGATGGGCGGTAGCATTGTAACCTAGCTGTGTGATACAAAAAGTGAATACAAATACAAAAAGATACGTCCTGCACTCATTCCCATCACTCCTGGGCGACAGCAACAACCACAGTACACATCAGCTCCAATGCATATAGTAAAAACCAAAGAAAAAGTTACTGTGCCAACGTCAGGCATTCCCTCCAGTGGCCATTGGAGTAACTAAATGACCTCCATTTGTTTAAATATACATAGGGATTAAGGAGAGAGTGCCGGTAACTTTTTCGTTGGTTTTTACTATATATATTGGAGCTGATGTGTACTGTGGTCGTTGCTGCCGCCCAGGAGTGATGAGAGTGAGCGCAGGACTTTTCTTTTTGTATCCGTTAGCAAATATACTATAATTCGCAGTCCTGGCACTGTCACAAGGAACCCAGCTCAACCTAAGTGTTATACGCAAACGGGCCCAACGCTCCATTTATATGCTGGGGAATACTAATGAGGCTATTCACAATGCAAGACAAAGAGTCCCTCTGGCAAATTAACTCTGAGCTCTTGAACACTAAGGAGCCGACACCCTTCCGACAAAAGATTACTGTTTGAAGACTCCTTCATCTCAAGCTCAAGAAACACGCCTCCCTGTTTACGACCCTCAACAAGGCTCAATGCTCCTTGAGACAGGTATAAAACCCTTCTCCAGGTTGCAGTGTTTTTGGGTGAGCTGGTCGGTAGACTGACTAGCCGATTTTGGGCTTCCGACCCAGTCCTATCCTGACAACCTCCAGCTATGCTAGGTAATCTTCCACAAGTTATTCACCTACAGGGGCCATCTACATGTCGACTTTTTGTCTGATAGTCTAGCCGGTTGAAATGTGTTTCGGTGCTCATTCCGTTCGCAGCGTGGTTTTATTGCAGGCTTTTTCGACTGGCGCATCTATTACGGACATCACGCGTTACAGGATTGGTCTCCCAAAGCTTCCTTTCGGGTCTTTTATTTCTGTACGTCTTCTAATGCTTACATCGCTTTACTGTAATCCTAGCGTTAAAAATGCAAAATACGAAGCCTCCTATGCTAACGGAGTGAACCTTAGTTCACTTAACGGAGTGAATTTTAGTAATGACAGGAGGTGAGTGTTTTCCCCGCCTTCTATGGGTTTCTGTTTTTTCTGAACGGTTTCTTTTTCAGACTTCAATACCGTCCTTCGGTGGGTGTTTCCTATGTCTCTGATGTTTATGTACCTTATGCTTTGTTCTGTTATGATTCATAATTGTCCTATTTGCCTGTTAATATTGCACTTGCTTATCGCTGTTATGTTGACATGAAGCCATTATCATTGCATTTCACTTATTTCTGTTCTTTTCAGTTTGATCTTCACCATCTTTTATCCGCTCTGTTGGTCTTTTCGCTAAATGCAGAATGCTTTTTTGGAACCATTTGGAATTGGTGTTTATTTTTCCCATTTACTTTCCTGTTTCAGTTCTGTTGGTGGTTTCGATCTATCTTGCATCAAAGAAAGAAGAGAAGTTTCGACAGTCAGGGCCTTATATAGAGAATGTTACTTTGTTTTCATTGGTTGATTCTATGATTTATCTGTGCTGCTGGAGTTCTGAGTAAACACAGTTATGCATAATACAAAGCCTCCTGTCATTACTAAAATTAAGAGGTACACTCTGTTAGCATAATCTACAATTCTTATTTACTTTTCTAACTTTATCTGATTATTCTCAGTATAAATCGACCATTACATCAACAATTTACATGTTATATTTATACTATATAGCAGATGTGCCCAAAGGGCTGTAAGACCTATAGCTTTCAGGTTGTACTTTAATATTTTTAAAGCATATGTCTTCAGGTGACATTGATCTGAAACTTGTGCAGGATTGCTTTTTTCCTCTTTCCTTCAGTGGAATTTTTTGTAGTTATAAGGCAGTCTATGCCTTCTCTGTAACATAAATTAAACAATGTTTCATTTTTGTAGCATACTAATCAAGTAAAGGAATATCATTAGGAATCATTAGGAATACAAATAAATATTTCTAACGCTAGAGTGTTATATGAATTGTATGGGCTATTGCCCTCCCCACCACACCCGGATCCATTCTTCAAATGACCTTTATTCACCCAGGGTGCCAGTCTCACAGTGGCTGCCCCATAGGGAAGCATTGGGAGATTACTATTCATGCATTGTGGGAATATTCCTAGGCATGTCTCAAGAGAAGTGAGACTTGCCTTTCAGAGCACTCTGATTTGTTGGTTTACAAGCCAATCAAGAAGAGGACTCTAATGAGAACTCAAAGTGTGAAAAAGCCTTTATAAATTACCATTCCTGCCTTTAAAGCTCATTTTGCACAGAGCCCTTGAGGGGCAAAGATGTCTCCTTTTTTGTGTTAGGTTGTTTTGGGTTTTTTTGGTTGACTTTTTGCAATCTGGGGCTTCTTTTTAACGTGTAAACACATTGAATTATGATTTATTTTAATTTTGCCTTTATGGAGGCTGAAAAAAATCAATTACAAGAAAGAAGACATCTGATGGTAAATAAAAAATTTCCCCCTCACTATTATAAGGAGTGAAGGTAAAGTTACATTATTTTAATGAAACACAGAAAAAGTGCTAGTGCGCAAGAATATATATGCCAAGACACCTTAAATGTGAAAAAGTGACTCTAAGATGTATATACATCTCCTATGTTATAGAGACCAGTGATGCCTATTGACAGGCTAGAAGTATTGATTTGTCAATGTCTGACACCTATGGTTTTTGTTGGGGACTGTAATACTTTCATTGTACGTACATCTTAGAGTCACTCTTTCACACTTGCGCACTAGCACTTTTTCTGTGTTTCATTTTTCTGTATCATATAACCTGGGTATACTGTTGGTGCTGCATATTAACCCGTGATTGGTTTACAGATTTGGTCTGCGCCAGCTTATCTACTTGGTATTTTGTGAAATTATTTTAATGGGTTGGCTAAGGAACCCCTTGCAACCCAGGGAGGAGGGGGAAATCACATTTATTTGTTGGTATGTGGACAAGTGAATGTCCATCTCTTCTTTATATATGTATATTTTATTAGTAGCCACTGCCCATGGGTGGGGCTGGGACACGGTTTTCCCCACTTTGTAGATAATAAATTAGAGCCCCCATTATATAGTAATGGCACCCACCTGCCAGCTATGGGTGGGGATGGATTGGTGATGCTAGATACTCCCCCACCCAATTCCTAGGGGTGTAGGCATGAAGGGGACTATGTCCCATCACACCTGTAATATTACAGGCCCTACCCTCTTTTTAGCGGCTTAGTCCACTCACTGTTTTGTTTTTTTGTTTTTTTGTTTAGTAGATTGTGCAGGATGAATCTGGATTTTTTTTTATGCTTTATGAATATTGTGAATCTTTTATACTTTGTAAAGGAGAAAATACTGATTTTTAATTTGGACAATAAATGCATTCAAACCAAATCTGGTGCTTAATGAATTACTGACAATATATTGCATTAATATCATATTTGGTGACTCCACAGCATTAAGGCCCAAATTTGTAAAGAGCCGGGAGCAGTAACTAAACAGCCTGCAGGCATTCTTGCAAGCAATTAGACTGTGCTTCCCAGTCAGGGGGCGTACTAGATGTCAGGGTCTATCCTAATAGCAGAACTTTGTTTTACAGATAACAGATAATTTAAATCTGCAGATACACTATTTAATCTCTATACAGACTTTGAGCTGAATTAGAAAATAATTAGAGGTAGATAAAGATTACTTTGTTTCACAGATATATGTATCTCTCTCAGTTAACTAAAGATATATTGTTACATTTCTAGGATATGACATCTCTTTAGCTTAATAGACAGCAAAGCTGGATACAACCTGTCCTAATTGTACTTCTTTGATCAAACTTGTCTAAAAATATGGAAGACTGCTAGTAAAAATCCTTAAAGGACCACTATGGTGCCCGGAAAACATACTCGTTTTCCTGGCACTATAGTGCCCTGAGGGTGCCTCCACCCTCAGGGACCCCCTCCCGCCAGGCTCTGGAAGGGGGAAAGGGGTAAAAACTTACCTTTTTCCAGCGCTGGGCGGAGAGCTCTCCTCCTTCTCTCCTCCTCTGTTCCGCCCCGTCGGCTGAATGCGCACGCGCGAGAAGAGCTGCGCGCACATTCAGCCGGTCACATAGGAAAGCATTCATAATGCTTTCCTATGGACGCTGGCGTGCCACAGTGAGAAGCACGCAAGCGCCTCTAGCGGCTGTCAATGAGACAGCCACTAGAGGCTTTGGGGGAAGGATTAAACCATTTATAAACATAGCAGTTTCTCGGAAACTGCTATGTTTATAAAAAAAATGGGTTAACCCTAGATGGACCTGGCACCCAGACCACTTCATTAAGCTGAAGTGGTCTGGGTGCCTAGAGTGGTCCTTTAAAGCTGTTAGAAGCTTGAAGAAATTTCTTTGAAGGGAAAAAAAAGGCGGTAAAAAGGGGGTGGGGGGGAAGGGAAGGAGAGAAAAAGCAAGTTTGTTAAGATATTATTGTATCTTTTATTTTTAGTCTGTTTGACTACCCTTTTTGTTTGTTTCTTACTAACACCAATATGCCCCCCCCAAAAAAAATCTTCAGCAGATAAGACAGAAAATAAATCAATTAATACATTCTATTCTCCAAAAGCAGATCCCAATAAATTGCAATCCCAAAGGACATCTATATCACCTCCCCCTTTGGAGGAGTTAAACTCAAAAGATATAACCCTAGAAACCTCCAATCCATCTATTGAAACCATAGGAAATCAAAGTCTTACCAAAATGATGGATGACCTCTATGGGAAAAGTAAAAATGATATTATTCAAATTATTTTGGAGGTAATTAAATAGATATCTACTCTTAACGCTAAATTACTTGAACAAAATCTGGAGTTTGAAAAAAATGAGATCAGAGATTATGTTATTGCAAACACAAAATATTACCCTTAAAAATCAAATCAAAGATATGGGTAATAAATAGTGATATCCCGAACGGTTCGCCGCGGACTCATCATTGAGTAAACTTTGACCCAATCAGCAGCAGACCCTCCCTCCCAGACCCTGCCACCTCCTGGACAGCTCACTAAGAATGCAGCTTCACAATGAATATAAAATGGATGCTGTCCAGGAGGTGGGAGGATCTGGGAGGGAGGGCCTGCTGCTGATTGGATGGAATGTGTCTGCTGACTGTGAGGTACAGGGTCAAAGTTTACTCAATGATGAGTCCGCGGTGAACCGTTCGGGACATCACTAGTAATAAATTAACAGAATATGAGGATAGATCGCATAGAAATAATATAAGAATTAAAGGTATACCGGAAGACATTAAACAAGAAAACTTAACAGATTATACCATGGAATTTATTACTCAATATGTCAATCCTTCACTTTTAACGCCCTCTCCATTAGAGAGATTAGATCTAGAGAAACAGAGAATTCCTCTCCCAGAGATGTGGTAGTAAGGTTTTTAAACTCTTCAGTGAAAGATGAGCTAATGAAACAGATGAGACTTAATCCAAATTTAAGCAATAAGAAGTTTCAGAATCTGTTGGTTTTCCCTGATCCCTCTCTGGCAACCAGATTAAATAGAAGACGCTTTAAAGATCTAACTCGTCATTTGAGATCTAAAAATATAAGCTGCAGATGGAGTTTCCCCTCCAAAGTGATAATTTCCTATAATGGTAAGAGTTTTACTTTTAAAGATCCTATAGAAGAACTCTCTAAATTAAAAAATTTGGGAATAATAGATTGATGTAAATAACTTCATATAATCTGTAAAGTGGAACAAAGCTTACAGAGGCGAGTGAAGGAGAAATAATAGAAAGTTAAGGGATGATAGACAAAATGTGAATCTTTATTTTGTTGGAAATTTACCAAACAATCTTTAAATCTCATATTTACGCAGTATTTCATAATTCATGTTGGTTATTGCAATTTACTAAACTATAATGTTCCCCTTACATAAATCTACGTTTTTAGTCACGCACTTATATGTTGATTTAAAATATATCAATATTTGAATATCTTATGACACAAGTAAATAATGTAATACACTTATATACGCAATTATGTTAGTTAAGAAAATAAAGCTCTTTTTATTAAGATAGATATACACTTGCGACTCACTACAAGGATAAAATATATCACAATTGAATAAAAGTAAACTTGAATAAACACGATAGTACAGATTTGTATGTAAACACAGCTAATAGAGAAATGGGATAAGAGAAATATAGAAGGGAAATGAAAGAGAGGAGAGATAAGGAAAGAAGAAAAATAATTTTTATATGATATTAGATTAGTATATTTTTTTTTAAAAAGCTACGAATGAATACTTACTAAGACTCATTTATATTATTACTAGTGTACCTTTAGGAATTTCTAGACTTACCCTGAGGAAGTTAGTCTTCATATTGTCTTATATTTTTGTATCACACAATTCTCTATTTAATTTTCTCTCCCCCCTTCCTATACTAGTCCACCTAATTCAAGGGCCAAATGCGAGTGGAGGATTGAAATCCTTACGTTTAAGCTTAAAAATTGGCTTTAATCTATGGCTTATTTTTTGGTCACAGAAGATTGATGTTAATAACCTCATTTAACTGTAAAGCGGAATAAAGCTGGTGGAGGAGAGGGAAAGAGAAGTAATAGAGTATTAAGGGAAGATAGAAAAAATGTGAAGCTTTATAATGTTAGAAACTTATTAAATCATTTTCAATTTTAATATTCATGTAGTATTTAAGAACTCATTTTTTGCCTTTGTCACTCATTAAATTATAATACCCTAATTATATAAATTTATGTTTTAAGTTATCCACTTACATGTCTAGTTAAAACATATCACTATTTGAATATCACCTATGACACTAAAGAAAATAATGTAAATTACTTAGACACGCAATTACGATCCCTAAAAAAACAAAATAATAATGTCTCTTTTCTGACCTATATTAGGTATCATCTATTTATCTGGAAAAAGGGGGGGAGAAACCGCGCCTTATATGAATTATATATACATACACTTGATGTCTCTTAGTAGTTGCAGGTAATTTGTCCTCAAAAAGAAAACAGAAAAAATATATACAATAGTGTAGTATTTATAACAATGTTAGGAAAGAGTAATAAATAAAACGGAGGTATTTTACACTCACATTTGGTAGAGCTACTGTGGGAGCTCTACCGTGATAGGTGTGGACGGTACAATCCCCGTCTTAGGATGAGAAGTCCAGCGTCTTGAGTACTCCAATGGTATAATGGTACAGATAAAAGAAACACAGGAAACTGCAATAGTGTAGTAATTCCAATTAAAAGTATAAATAAGTAAATATAAGTATTTATACTCACATTTACTAGAGCAGATAACTTGCTCTAGTATATAAGGTATGCAGTGGTATAATCCCCACTGTAGGATATACAGGCCAGGAAGTTTGATGGTACAAATAAAATATAGCTTTAAAAAGTATATTTAATAGTAATACAAATACAATGAAATAAAAAGCTATATAAAATAACACTTAATGCGTTTTGCCAATGGCTTCATCAGAAGTGTAAAAAGCATGCATCAAAAAACTTCCTTTAAATATGACTTACTAAATTACCAATTATGTTTAGAAAGTCATATTTAAAGGAAGTTTTTTGATGCATGCTTTTTACACTTCTGATGAAGCCATTGGCGAAACGCGTTAAGTGTTATTTTATATAGCTTTTTATTTCATTGTATTTGTATTACTATTAAATATACTTTTTTAAGCTATATTTTATCTTTATTATATTTTATTTGTACCATCAAACTTCCTGGCCTGTATATCCTACAGTGGGGATTATACCACTGCATACCTTATATACTCGAGCAAGTTATCTGCTCTAGTAAATGTGAGTATAAATACTTATATTTACTTATTTATACTTTCAATTGGAATTACTACACTATTGGAGTTTCCTGTGTTTCTTTTATCTGTACCATTATACCATTGGAGTACTCAAGACGCTGGACTTCTCATCCTAAGACGGGGATTGTACCGTCCACACCTATCACGGTAGAGCTCCCACAGTAGCTCTACCAAATGTGAGTGTAAAATACCTCCGTTTTATTTATTACTCTTTCCTAACATTGTTAAAAATACTACACTATTGTATATATTTTTTCTGTTTTCTTTTTGAGGACAAATTACCTGCAACTACTAAGAGACATCAAGTGTATGTATATATAATTCATATAAGGCGCGGTTTCTCTCCCCCCTTTTTCCATACTGTTTCCTATCAAGGCTGGGAATCCTTGTTTTGGTTACTGCTGCCTATTTAACTGTTTATCTTTGGAGTGAGCACTCGACATATCTCTTCTTATCATCTATTTATCTATTTGATTTTCTTCCCCTCACTCCTATATTAGCTTTAATTAACTTAAGGCTAAACACAAGTGGAGGGCTGAGCTCTTTACGTTCCATGTTTAAACATCGATTATGTTTTTTGTCTAATCTCCTGGCCACAGATAGCCACCAGCGACTGAGTATCCCTGAGATTTATATTAATTTATTTTTGTATGTTTAGACCTCTCAGGGTAACCACCTATACAATATGTATTATCTTGTTATGGTGGTGTACTGCTTGTTTTTTATGTTATATGGTTGTTTGTGTAGTATTTGCAAGGACACCTATGGAGAATGGGTATGGACAAATCCGTTTGAAACCATTAGAACCATTTATGGAAGGATATTAGTTATAAAAAAATAATGTCAATTAAAGTAGCTTCCATAAACGCTCAGAGTTTGAACTCCCCGGTAAGAATAGGTCTTCTTTATAGAATGTTGATAGAGGACAAAATAGACATGTGTTTTGTACAAGAAACACACTGGAAAGATAACAAAACATTTTGGAAATTTTCTAGATTCTCATATATCATGAATACTAGTATGTTGGGTAAGAAGAATAGAGGAGTTGCCATTATTCGCTCATCCAAGCTTAGATTCAAACAGATTCACATAGAAAAAGATATATCCAGAAGATTTTTAATTCTTGTTTGTAAAAGAGATTTTTACTTTTCTTTCTAAACGTTCATCTAAGTTACTCTAGAATAGATTTTTTTTTTTAATGGATATGGCAAACTTGAGAAAATTTACAAGCTCTGAAACTGGCCCTATTGTTTGGTCAGATCACGCCCCCATCAGTGTAGTATTAGAAAATAATCCAGACTACATACATAGACTTCAGTGGTGTTTAGATGAATCCATTATAACATCAGAAAAAAAATAGAAAATATCTAGTAAACAAAATAATTTGTTAAAATTAACGACAATGGATCTAGCGAGACTCTTTGGTTAACTTTTCTTTTTAAATTCTTTATTTTTCGTTGTGCACGTGGTAACAAAACATCTTACAGTGCCACAACGGTATATGTAAGTACAATAAAAACACAGAGTTTCACATATATGGCATTAAAGAGTAGATTTAGACAGACTATGTATACCCATCTGTGAGAAGATTCCAACAGTGTAAAGATAAATAACTAAGCATGCAAGACGCGGTCAGTATTATGCTAGGTAGAATGGCTGAGTGTCTTGGGAGTAGTACACAGGCTAGGGCTTTAATTTACTTCCCAAGATTTACTTCCCATATCTATGCATGAAAGGGTGGGAGACCAGTGATTTTGGTTAAGGTGAGACAGCAGTGTGCAGACAGGCATTAGTATGAGACACTGCCCAGGCTGTTGATATAACGATTAGGCCTATACATAGCTTGTATGGAAATAATGCTGCTCATATAACATTGATTATTTTCTTGTGGTATAACATCCTATACATCAGCACGTGCGTGTAGGTGCTAGGTGTGAGACAGTGCGTATGCACTAGAAAACACGATATGTAACATAGGTAAAATAAACTTGTATTGGCTACCCTTAGGAAAGGTAGGGTTTGCATCACATGGGAGAAAATTAAACAAGAAAATTTAACGATGTAGAAAAGGCAGGATAGCGTCCGTCATGTGTGAAACTTGCATGCCCCATCCCATATCTCCTCTGAGGGTTAGGGTATGACCAGTGAATCCCTCAGGCCCAGCTCAGCCTATGCCATCTAGGGGATAAACAGAGTCCAGTGACCAGGGTGAGTGCTGCAGGCTGTCCCAGCTCACACCGGATAGGGAAGGTAGGCCTCTTGGTATAATGTGCTTGGGGGCAGCTTGTGTGGGGAGCTACAGCTCAGCTTGTGCGAGGAGGATGCTTGCAACACTTGGTTTAATTTTGCCCAGAAGTCCTCCAAAAAATATTTGTCGCGTGTGGTCACTTGCAAAGTTTGGGTTCCTGTATGTGTTGCACACATGGCGTCCGCCATATCATCGTGTTTCCCACTTATGGAGGCTGCTGTGCGGTTGTGCTGGTCTCCGCTGGGTTGTCTCTTGGACCGGGATATCCCCCACCGGTTCATAGTGGGGGTGGCTGCGGGGCTCACTGCTTTCTGGGAGATTCCCAATTTGAGATCGGACGCTTCTCCAGGGCTGACCAGGCCACAGGTCTTTCATCCTGCTCTCCGGGGTTTATTCAGTTTATGGATCGTATGACCGCTTATGTTGAGCTCCGTTGCCGCTTGAGAGGGTGAACTGCCTTCTTGACTATTTTTCCGCTGGGTTTTTGGGCAGGAATCCTCAGTTTACTGCTGAAATTTCTGAAGCTCTTACAAGACACGTCTGCCTGGCATGGCAGTCAGGCCCCCGCCCCCTCTTTGGTTAACTTTTAAATGTGTTATGAGGGGGAACTTAATCCAAATGAGGGCAAAAACAAGGAAAACCAGAGGAGCAAACTTAGCGGATCTAAAAAATCAATTACAAACCTGAACCAAAGATGGTATAGTAGTAACAATAGAGTAGGAAATAAAACACCAGACCGAATAAAACAGGCAATAAAAAGATTATTGATGGTGAAAACATTTGTCTCTCCCGCGGGACCGATGAAGCGGGGGTACCCTATTGTGGATGCCCGCAGCGAGAGACTGAGAATGCACGAACAGTGCCTACCGGCAGTGCGGCCCCGCTCCCCCCCCCCCTTTTTTGGCCGGCGGGGGTTATCCCAGCCGCATGGCGACGGCCCTCCAGACGACGGGAGCCCCGTGCTGGATCTCAACCGTTCGCCTACACTGGCACAGGCTGTCAGGAGAACAGCCCGCCAGGAGACCTGAGCGGATGGAGATAGAACCAGAGGCGGAGAAGATTGGTAGTGAGCAGGGGGACATCCACCGCTTACACCTCTGGCCCAGCATCTACCACGGGCCTACTTCCCCGCAGACGCTGACACCAGCAAGCAGGATCAAGGAGGCAGCAGATTTCAACAGAGGGGTCCTGCCCTCGTCTCCTTTTCCTGGACCAGCTAAAATGCACCTGTGAACGACCAAAGATGGAGTAAGAATGATAAATACTCACCAAGCGGATCAGGACGGCTCGTGAGGACTTTGGCACTGCTGACCGCCAGACGGGTCCCCCGCACTGACTGCCCGCCCGCTGGAGAGGTGGGTGCCCTTGCTACTGGGTCGGGGGTCCCCGGAAAGCATTGTCCCTGATGCTGAGAGCCCTGTGGGGCAGGTCTTCGCAGTCCGTCCGGCGGACCGGTGGCCGGGAGGAGTGTGAGCCGGTCCCAAGTATGTGGCCGGCACCGGGAGAGACATGGGGGCACTCGTTTCACTGAGTTCTGGGTGGTGATGGGGAGGTGCAGGGAGTGGACTGCCCGCGGACTCAAGGTGTGGGGGTCAAGTGGACAGTTTCTACTCCTGAGTGCCCACAGCACCACGGGGGGCTCTGACAGTGGGCGGGAGCCGGTCTGGGGAAGACGGCTGGAGGCTTGGCGACCTAAGAGACGTAATGCAGCTCTGCCGGGTGGGGCCCTCATCAGACTTCTTCCAAGACCAGTATTAGTCCCTTAATGTCATCATTTTTTTTATATTTTATGCACCCATCTTTATTGCATACATAGTTTATAATTTATCAATGTAATGTTTCGTAGCTCTAAAACGGGAGGTCCATACCCCCATCATATCACCCTATGTTAAGGAACAACCTGCTTACAGTTTAACCGTTCATTGCTTATTTTCTAGATGTGTTTGTAATCACGCACGTACAGATTTTGTGGGTCCAATCTTAGGGACATCGATTACCTCTTACCTGAGGGCACGAATTAAAGACTTACAACATACTACCCTGTTAAACGTGGGGAGAGGAAGTTATACAGCAACCAAATAAGCCCCTAATGCCACATTATCTAATCATAGAATGTCATGTTAACATCTCAGAGTGAAATACTAACCCTTTCTCTGATTTTCTAATGATGAGCCCTTGTGTTATACCATAGTTTAATCTCCCCCTGCCAGCATATGGGGACTCACTAATGGGTTGCTGCGTATTGTTTAATCAAATAAAGTTGAGAATAGGCATAAAACATTATTTAACTGGACCCGTTACAACGTAGACAACAGTGCAAATACCTCGGTTCAGAGTTAGCTAAACATTGTACTGCTACCATATGCTGACCGCAAAATAAGATGCAGAGAATGATCTCTTCTAGCTAATGTTGGAATGGATATGCAATATGACATTTGCTTAACCTTAGTTATGTTACTTGTGTTCACATAATTTAACCTTTCAGCCTTACTAGACTTTGACTGTTCTCATTCGATATAAAATGCACTCTGTGGCATATGCCTATGTCGAAAGCTTATTATGATACATTTGTCTCCCCTGCGTGGGATGACTGCTTTTCCTATGCACCAATAAACTTATTCAAAACAAAACAAAACATTTGTCTCTCCCCTCACAATATAGGCAAGGCCTTTGCAAAATATTATACTTCGTTATACAATCTGAAGGAAAACAAATTTTCTCACAGTGAACTACAAGCTTTCCTTTTAAAACGTAATCTTCCTAAAATAAAACCTGAAAAACTAGAAAATTTAAATAAACCTATTGAATTTGAAGAAATTAAAAGAACAATTATTAAGCTTAGCAATCGGAAAGCACCCAGGCCAGATGGATTTACAGCCTATTTTTATAAATTGTTAGAGACTGTGATAACTCCTTTTACTTTTAAAAATGTTTTCAGATAAAATAACTTCTAAAAGTTTTTCCTCCGAAATGTTAAATGCCACGACCTCCCCAATCCCAAAACCAGGAAAAGACCCACAATATATATCCAACTACTGTCTGATTTCTCTCACAAATCTTGATATAAAAATATTAGCAGATAGACTTACTCAGATAATTTCAGATCTAATTCATTTTGATCAGTCTGGATTTTTAAGAGGAAGATCAGCTAGTGATAAGGTTCCACAGGTACCAATGGGTAATACAGTAGTACAGGTGCCAATGGGTAATACAGTAACGAATCAAAACACTCTAAAGCTTAAAACATAAGAAAAACAACCAGTGTAAAACTTTAAGACATACACAATAAAAACAAATACTATGCACTTACAAACACATACCTACTGCAAGTTGCATGAAATCAATATTCCCAGACCAAGCCCAGCATATCACTGCTTCCCACAGTCCTTCCTCAATAGGACTTCTGGACCAGATTCCAAAAGGAAGCAATGGTCCAGATGTGAAAATGACATAGTCCAATGCTCATTCAATGATTCCTCCAATGGTTTTCATACATGTTTTAAGCATTAAAGAGTGTGAACATTCATAACTATGTTACCCATTGGTACTTGTAGAACCTTATGTAAGATTAACAATACATGGACACTTATCATTGGAGTTCAGCACTTAAGAAAAATAAGCATTTAAACATTTCAGTGTATTGCACCTAAAGGGTTTAATATTAGTGTTATTCAGAGTATACAAGGTAAGGTCCAAACCTTAAAGGGACACTATAGTCACACACACAAAAAAATTGCTTAATGAAGCAGTTTTGGTGTATAGATCATGTCCTTGCAGTCTAACTGTTCAGTTCTCTGTCATTTATGAGTTAAATCACTTTGGTTATACAGCCCTAGTCACACCTCCCTGCATGTGACTTACACAGCCTTCCTAAACACTTCCTGTAAAGTGTTATCTAATGTTTATACTTTCTTTATTGCAAATTCTGTTTCATGTAGTATTTATTATCTCCTTTGCTGGTAATAGCTAGCTAGACCCTACAGGTGCCTCCTCTATGTAATTAAAGTTTAATTTACAGAGCAGGAGATACAAACGTTTAAAGTAACTTAGAATGTTCTTAGAATGAAAAACATACATTTTTACTTACCATAAATGTATTTTTCCTGAAGATTGTAGCTTATGCTAGCTTTAGTGTACCTATAATCTTAATTTTATTAATGACAGGAGGCGAGTTTTTGCTAACGTCTCTCTTTACTAGAACTCCACAGCAGCACAGAAAAACAACCAATCAGAAAAAAGTTAGGTACTATAAAACTCCCCTCCCCATGCATCATTTCCTCTTTCAAGCTGCGACAAAAACAGAATAAAAGGCAGAAAACTTAATAGGGAAGAAACAAAGTCCTAGATACAATGAATACAACGATGTCCACCATCCGAGAAGAACTGCCAAACCAGATAGCGCTGATGAACTGTAAACTGAAACGAGAGAAAAACAGAATCGAACAGGTTGATTATCCAATGAAATGTACTTTGAATAAACATGTAGGTACCCAATGTAGCAACCAAAAGTGCCTTAATATGTAGATATCCCAACCCTACTTATGAAAAAACAGACATAAGAACAGGCGACATGTAGCAGAGACAACAAGCAGAGTTGCATACGTACCTGATTAATCCAAACTATTAAAATTAAACAAGGGAGGAATAAGAATGGACGTTGAGTGTATTATTATTATTATTGCCATTTATATAGCGTCAACAGATTCCGTAGCGCTTTACAATATTTTGAGAGGGGGGGATGTAACAATAAATAGGACTATTACAAGAAAACTTACACGAACAATAGGTTGAAGAGGACCCTGCTCAAGTGCGCTTACAGACTATAGGAGGTGGGGTATTAGAAACATTAGGACAGAAAATATCAAGTAGGAGTGAAGCAGAGCTGGAGGAGAGAGTAAAGCACTGTCCCATAGGAGAGAGCAGGAGACAGGTAGAGATTACTCTGGGAGGCCATACGCGTTCCTGAAGAGATGGGTTTTAGGGCCCTTCTTAAATGATTGAAGACTAGGGGAGAGTCTGATGGCAGTAGGCAAGCTATTCCATAGGAGAGGAGCCGCCCGTGAGAGATCCTGCAAGCGCGAGTTGGCCGTATGGGTGCGAGCAGGGGTCAGGAGGTGGTCACGGGCAGAGCGGAGGGTACGAGGAGGGGCATATCTATGGATTAGTGAAGAGATATAAGAGGGGCTAGAATTGTTCAGTGCATTAAATGTATGGGTTAGCACTTTGAATTGACTCATACAGCATACAGGGAGCCAATGTAAGGACTGGCAGAGGGGTGAGGTGTGAGAGGACTGACTAGAGAGGAAAATCAGTCTAGCTGCAGCATTCATTACAGACTGTAGCGGGGCAATACGGCTTTTGGGGAGACCAATCAGTAGAGGGTTACAGTAATCCATGCGGGAAATTACTAGAGCATGGACAAGCTCCTTGGTAACATCTTGCGTAAGAAAGGGGCGGATGCGGGCTATGTTTTTGAGTTGGAACCTACAGGACTTGGCAACAAACTGGATGTGAGACTCAAAGGTGAGACCAGAGTCAAGTATGACACCAAGACAGCGTGCTTGCAGGGATGGACTTATGTGGATATCACTGACTTGAAGGGAGAGCAAGAGAGGAGGATCAGTATTAGGAGGAGGAAAAACAAGGAGTTCAGTTTTAGAGAGGTTAAGTTTCAGAAAGCGTGAGTACATCCAGTCAGAGATGGAAGAAAGGCAAGCAGTGACACGTTGCAGAACGGCAGGGGAGAGGTCTGGGGAGGAGAGGTATATCTGAGTGTCATCAGCGTACAGGTGGTAGTGGAATCCAAAAGAGGCAATAATTTTACCAAGAGAGGCAGTATAAAGAGAAAATAGAAGGGGACCAAGGACAGACCCTTGGGGAACTTCAACCGAGACAGGACGAGGGGAGGAGGTATCCTTAGGAAAGGAGACACTGAATGAGCGTTGGGAGAGATAGGAGGAAAACCAAGAGAGGACAGAGTCACAGAGACCGAGTGATTGAAGAGTTTGAAGGAGGAGAGCATGATCAACAGTGTCAAAGGCAGCAGAGAGGTCAAGGAGAATTAATATGGAGTAGTGACCTTTGGATTTAGCGGAGATTAGGTCATTAGTCACTTTGATAAGAGCAGTCTCAGTAGAGTGGAGAGGGCGGAAGCCAGACTGAAGAGGGTCAAGGAGAGAGTTGGAATTAAGGAAGTGGGACACATGGGTAAAGACAAGTCTTTCCAAAAGCTTTGATGAGAAAGGGAGCAGGGATATGGGACGATAGTTAGAAGGGGAGGATGGGTCAAGAGATGTTTTTTTCAGGATAGGTATTACAGTGGCATGTTTAAGGTCAGCAGGAACAGTGCCAGAAGAGAGAGAGCAGTTAAAGATGTGTGTTAGGGGAGGCACAAGACAAGGGGAGAGAGATCTGATGAGGTGAGATGGGACAGTATCGAGCAGGGCAAATGGTGGGGCGAGAGGAATGGAGAAGCGCAGTCACCTATTGTTCAGTAGCCGGGTAGAAAGTCTGGAGGGTAGGGAAAGCATGATTTACATGTGGTTGAGAAAGAGAACGGCAAGGAGGGGAGAATTGTTTCCTTAGCTGTTCAATCTTGTCGGTAAAGTAGCATGCAAAGCTATCAGCTGTAAGGTTAGTTTGGGGGGTGGCCACAGCAGGGTGGAGAAGGGAATTAAAGGTGTCAAAGAGACGTCTGGGATTGCGGGAGCATGAACTAATGAGAGAGGAAAAGTATGACTGTTTGGCGAGGGCAAGGGCTGCGCTTTATAAAAGCAACATGAATCTATAATGGAGAAAGTCTGCCTGGGTGCAGGACTTCCTCCAGGAGCGTTCAGCACAACGGGGGCAACTCTGCAGATAGCGTGTTGATTTATTATGCCAAGGTTGGGGTCGTGTCCTCCTCGAGGTGCATGTTTGAAGTGGGACTGCAGCGTTCAAGGCAGATGTGAGGGTAATGTTATATGTGGAGATGGCCAGTGAGGGACAGGGAGGGAAGGGATGATAGCAGTTGTGAATCAATGTCAGCTGGCAGCTGCTGGAAGTCAATAGAGTTAAGGTTCCTCCTGAGCTGAGGGGGGTTAGGCTGAGATTGTTGGGTGAGGGGGTAATTGAGAGCAAACGATAAGAGGTGGTGATCAGAGAGAAGAAATGGAGTGTTGCAGATATTAGATACTGTACATGAATAAGAGAAAATAAGGTTGAGGGCAGTGGCGTACACATGATCCATGGGGCCCCGGTGCGAAAATTGATCCGTGGGCCCCCCCGCGCTTACTCAGCGCGGGTCGGGGCCGCACCACATGGCGGCGGGCACCTGGGGCTGCGACCCCGCGACCGCGGTATGCACACACACTTAAAGGACCACTACAGACACCCTGATCACATCAGCTCAATGAAGTGGTCTGGGTGCCAGGTCCCTCTAGTTTTAACCCTGCAGCTGAAAACATAGCCGTTTCAGAGAAACGGCTATGTTTCACTGAGGGTTAATCCAGCCTCTGGTGGCTGTCTCATTGACAGCTGCTAGAGGAGCTTCCGCGATTCTCACTGTGAAAATCACAGTGAGAAGACACTGAACGTCCATAGGAAAGCATTGAGTAATGCTTTCCTATGGGCGGTTTAAATGCGCGCGCGCGCCTCTTGCCGCGCATGTGCATTCGGAGCTGAGAGGCGGAGGGATCCCCAGCGCCAAGGGAGTCCGACGCTGGAGAAAGGTAAATGCTGAAGACACACACACACACTCTCACGAACAGACGCATACACACTAGCTAACAGACACACACATTTACTGACAGAGACACACTCAGCGACAGACATACATACACACTCACTTACAAAACATACACTTTCACTGACAAACACACTCAGTAACAGACACACACAGTAACACACTCACTAGCAGACACACACCCAATAACAGACACACTCACTGACACACACACTAACACTAAAACACACACACACACATACATACACTAACACACACACACTAACACACACACACACATACACTAACACACACATACACACATACACACATACACTAACACACACTAACACACACACACTAACACACATACATACACTAACACACACACACCACACACACACACACCCAACACACACACACACACCAACACATACACCCAACACACACACACACACCCAACACACACACACACCACACACCAACACACACATACACCACACACACACACACACCAACACAACACACCAACACATACACCAACACACACGCACACACACATACATACACCAACACACACCACACACCACACACACCAACACACACACACATACACCAACACACACATTTTGATTAATCCCCCAGCCTCCTTACCTTTTGGAGTGCTGGGGGGATTCCCTGGGGTCCAGTGGTGCTGCTGGGCTCCTGGGCGGGTGGCCGGTCAGGCAGGCCGGCGCGCGAGGGAGCACTCACTGCTTCCTCTTCAGCTCCCTCGCGCGCCGCGTAGGGATGCCGGCGCCGGAAGATGACGTCATCTTCCGGCTCCGGCATCTGTGCGGTGCGCGATGGAGCTGAAGAGGAAGTACTGAGTGCTCCCTCGCGCGCCGGCCACCGAGACAGGGGGGCCCTGGGGTGGCCGCCTCCTGGGCCCCCCAGGAGAAGAGGCTGGCCCTGTGGCTACATACTAGGGTCGCAGGGGCGGCCGGGCCCCCTGGTGGGCCGGGCCCGGTCGCAGCCGCGACCCCTGCGACCCTGGTATGTACGCCACTGGTTGAGGGTATTGCCAGCTACATGAGTGGGAGAATTAGCCCACTGCAAAAGTCCAAGGGAGGAAGTAATTGAAAGTAGTTTAGAGGCTGCTGGGGTTAAAGGTGGGCTAATGGGAATATTGAAGTCTCCAAGAATTAGGGATGGGATGTTGGAAGAGAGGAAGTAGGGTAGCCAGGCAGCAAAGTGGTCAAGGAAGAGGAGAGGGGTAACCAGGGGGACGATAGATTACGGCAATGTTAGCAGAGAAGGGATTGAAAAGGCGAATTAAATGAATGAATTTCAAATGATGGGAAAGAGAGTGAAGGGGGGGTGGACAGGGTTTTAAAGGAGCAGTGGGGTGAGAGAAGAAAACCTACACCGCACCTTTAATCTCTGCTTGTCTTGGATTGTGGGTAAAGTGAAGACCACCAAAGGACAGTGAGGCAGGTGCAGCAGTATCAGAGGGAGAGAGCCATGTTTCTGTAAGTGCAAGTAGGTTTAGGGAGTGTGAAATAAATAGGTCATGAATGGAAGTAGATTTAAAGGTACTGCACACAGAGCGTGCATTCCAGAGGGCAGCTTTAAAAGAGGAATTATAGTGAGAATTCCATGGAATGGGTATTAGGTTGTTGTGGTTTCTGGTGTTTGTACCAGGTGGCTGAGTAGTGGCGGGACCAGGGTTTGGAGAGACATCACCTGCTGCTAGGAGTAGTAGGATGGAAAGGAAGAGAAGGTGGGAGTAAGATTTAAATGTTGGGGATGAGAGCTTGTATTTAGGGTATTTAGGAGGGGTGTGTGGAGAAAGGCTGGATAAATATGAGTAAAGTGTGTGTGATGAGTACAGAGATGAGGGGAGCAGAGGGGGAGCAATGAAGATGGTGTTAGCAGGAACAGGTAAGTAAAATGATAGAGAGATTTTAATGATGAGGGAAGTGAGAGAGAAAGTGTATAAGAGAGACGCGCTCTCTAATAATGTGACCGAATTCCTTGTCAGCATCCGGCTGATAGCCTGAGCGGGGCCGCACCCGTTAATAACCAAACAGTAGAGTCTACATCCGTGACCGGTTCTCTCAATGAGAATGTGTCACTCCAAACATGTCCTTTGTATCCAGCTCAGTATCAGCTGAGGTTGAGGGAGGGCAGCACCCTCTAATAACAAATCAGTGTCCGGTTCTGTATATGAGAGGGGTTCACTCTCTGTTCCTGAAAATAAAATATCATTCTCGGATCAGGGTGATGGAGGGCCGCATCCTCTTGTGATCCAAACTAGACTCAGGGTGACCAACTGCAGGGATACACCAATTACTAATATCAGCATAAGACTGAGGTCCTTAGGTGGGTCTCTCCCCAACCACGAGACCTCTCTCTGAATTGCTCACCTGAAAAAGGAATCAACTGGTAGTAAACCAGACCGATGGCAGATGGGATAGTATACAACCTCGGGCCGTGTCCATTCTTAATAACAAAAAGGGATGGTGTGAAAATGCAACCTTCGGAAACAATGATGGAAACTACCAACTGACCGCCTGGATCCCGTGCACGCGTGCGGGGTCCAGGATGACCGTCGGTAGCCTTAGGAAAGCTGGAGATGTTCTCCGCAATCCACAAGCGCCCAGGAGGTCGGAGGAGGTCAAGTCAGGCTTCTCGACGACCCGAGTGATAGGACAAGGAAGGCACGAAAACCAAAACAATAATAAATGTAGATAAGGGTAAATACGTAAATTCTAGCTCGGATAGAAGGCAAATAGCAGGCCGGAAGGCAAGTCAAGTAAGCCCCACTGAACAGGGCCAGGAGCTAACCTTACGCAGGAATAACTACCGATATCTAGATGGATATCGGGAGGCAGTTAGAGGGTTAGTTGTTAAAGACAAGGAAACACTGTGTTCCCCTGTAGGCGTCTGAGTACCGGTCCCTGCCTGTGCAAAGTTCTCCTTGGAGATGTGCCGTTGCCGGGCTGGTGGAAACCGTGGATGTGTGCCCAGGGTCTTCATAAGAAACCTTGCCCTTCAGCATGAGTTTTAGGGCCTTCACCCTTCCCACCATACTCAGGTGGCCGTATACTGGCATCCTCTTGGATAGTATGGCAACAGTGCTTACATGGACATCTGCCTATCTCCATGTCACTAGTGGGTACTGGGTTTTCCTCAGTGATATTCCCCCAGGCCTCTGGCCAAAAGGGGGTTCGGCACCGATAGAGCAGGCCCGTCAGAAGGGCACAGGCCCAGCAGGCCAAACGAATGGGCACAGAATAGTTGGCCAATCAAATAGGCACAGACATGGCAGGCCAGTCAATGGGGCACAGATATAGCAGGCCAGTCAATGGGGCACAGACATAGCAGGCCAGTCAAAGGGGCACAGACATAGCAGGCCAATCAATGGGGCACAGACATAGCAGGCCAATCAAAGGGGCACATACAGAGCAGGCCCGTGATAGCGTTCCGACAGCCGTAGGGCCCATCTGCGTGTGTAGAGTCCACTATATATATATATATATATATATATATATACACATGTGCGTAATGAAACAGGGAAACCTTGGGTTAAATAATTTCAATATGTAAAACCCACTAGCAGGGTAGTAATGTGATTATAACAGTATTTTTACATAATACCTCTGGATTAAGTTGCTATAATGTCTCCAGTCTAATATCACAGATGTTACAGCTTCTAGTGATGAAGTGCTATACCACTATACAGGGAACTGTCAGACTTTAATGTTTGGCCAAAGGCAGAAAACCAAACTGCAGGCATCTCACAGCAGTACAGGGTGTACTGCCTAAAGTCTATTCTCCAGCCCAGCAAAATATTTATATAAAATTATATAAATGTGGAGTCATCTTGGTTTATAGATTATCCCTGAGCAGGGTGAAGGGCCCTCATCTGATAAAAAAACCTCCGGCCGTGATCGGAATCTGGCCTTGATTGACAGAGGGGAGGAAAGCCCCTCAAACAGACCTCCAACCAGTTAGGAACAGACGGGGGGAAGGGCTGCAAGCGGACGCACCCTCCCCCGCCCGGTCGGACACACGTGGGAAAGGAGATCCGGCCGCCGGGTGCTCGTCTCGAGCTCCCCTGTGACCGGCAAAAACACACACAGGACCACCGAAGATGAACTCTGCGGTCCCGGAGCTCGGGGATCGAAGGAGGCAGATGCAGTCAGCCTCCTGAAGCCCCCGAGCGACGCACACGGACACCGCCAGACATAAGTACAAAGGCGGAACAAAAAATATAACAACGAGCATACACAAAGTTAGGAGACCGACAGGGGGAACAAGGCCAAGGGGATAGAGGAGACAGGAGGACCCCAAAGACCCTCCAGAAATCCAAACTAAATATGTATATAACAGTGATAGCCTGAAGTTACAAGTAAAAATAAAGTCCCACAGGGGTTTTAACAAAACTGCATGTGTAAGGAAAATTTACACATGGACCAAGGTAATACTGCATATAAAATGAATACCACAAGGCCTAAATAAAATATTCTAAAAAAATATTCAATATATAAGCATAAAAATCCCACAAGGGAAAATAAAATACTGAATATGAAGAAATAAATCCCACAAGGAACATGACAATATTGTATTATAAAAATAAAATCCTACAAGGATTATAACAAAACTGCATTCTAAGAATAAAATCCCACAAGGATTCTAACAGTACTGCATTATAAAAATAAAATCCCACATGGATTATAACAATACTGCACTATAAAATAAAATCCCAAGGATTATAACAAAACTGCATTCTAAGAATAAAATCCCACAAGGATTCTAACAGTACTGCATTATAAAAATAAAATCCCACATGGATTATAACAATACTGCACTATAAAATAAAATCCCACATGGATTATAACAATACTGCGTTATTAAAATAAAATCCCACATGGATTATAACAATACTGCATTATAAAAATAAAATCCCACATGGATTATAACATACCGCTTTATAAAAAATAAAATCCCACATGGATTATAACAATACAGCATACAGGAATAAAATCATACAAGGATTATAACAATACTGCATTATAAAAATAAAATCACACATGGATTATAACAATACTGCATTATAAAAATAAAATCCCACGAGGATTCTAACAGTACTGCATTATAAAAATAAAATCCCACATGGATTATCACAATACAGCATACAGGAATAAAATCATACAAGGATTATAACAATACTGCATTATAAAAATAAAATCCCACATGGATTATAACAATACGGCATAAAGGAATAAAATCATACAAGGATTATAACAATACTGCATTATAAAAATAAAATCCCACATGGATTATCACAATACTGCATACAGGAATAAAATCATACAAGGATTATAACAATACTGCATTATAAAAATAAAATCCTACATGGATTATAACATACCGCTTTATAAAAATAAAATCCCACATGGATTATAACAATACAGCATACAGGAATAAAATCATACAAGGATTATAACAATACTGCATTATAAAAATAAAATCCCACATGGATTATAACAATACTGCATTATAAAAATAAAATCCTACATGGATTATAACAATACTGCGTTATTAAAATAAAATCCCACATGGATTATAACAATACTGCATTATAAAAATAAAATCCCACATGGATTATAACAATACTGCGTTATTAAAATAAAATCCCACATGGATTATAACAATACTGCATTATAAAAATAAAATCCCACATGGATTATAACATACCGCTTTATAAAAATAAAATCCCACATGGATTATAACAATACAGCATACAGGAATAAAATCATACAAGGATTATAACAATACTGCATTTATAAAAATAAAATCCCACATGGATTATAACATACCGCCTTATAAAAATAAAATCCCACATGGATTATAACAATACAGCATACAGGAATAAAATCATACAGGGATTATAACAATACTGCATTATAAAAATAAAATCCCACATGGATTATAACAATACTGCATTATAAAAATAAAATCCCACATGGATTATCACAATACGGCATAAAGGAATAAAATCATACAAGGATTATAACAATACTGCATTATAAAAATAAAATCCCACATGGATTATCACAATACTGCATACAGGAATAAAATCATACAAGGATTATAACAATACTGCATTATAAAAATAAAATCCTACATGGATTATAACATACCGCTTTATAAAAATAAAATCCCCACATGGATTATAACAATACAGCATACAGGAATAAAATCATACAAGGATTATAACAATACTGCATTATAAAAATAAAATCCCACATGGATTATAACAATACTGCATTATAAAAATAAAATCCTACATGGATTATAACAATACTGCGTTATTAAAATAAAATCCCACATGGATTATAACAATACTGCATTATAAAAATAAAATCCCACATGGATTATAACAATACTGCGTTATTAAAATAAAATCCCACATGGATTATAACAATACTGCATTATAAAAATAAAATCCCACATGGATTATAACATACCGCTTTATAAAAATAAAATCCCACATGGATTATAACAATACAGCATACAGGAATAAAATCATACAAGGATTATAACAATACTGCATTTATAAAAATAAAATCCCACATGGATTATAACATACCGCCTTATAAAAATAAAATCCCACATGGATTATAACAATACAGCATACAGGAATAAAATCATACAGGGATTATAACAATACTGCATTATAAAAATAAAATCCCACATGGATTATAACAATACTGCATTATAAAAATAAAATCCCACATGGATTATCACAATACAGCATACAGGAATAAAATCATACAAGGATTATAACAATACTGCATTTATAAGGTTAAAATACTGAATATAAGCAATAAAATCCCAAAGCCACCCACTATAAACAGGAGGCAGTGGTACTCTGACCTGTACTGACTGCGGAGCAGCAAAGAAAGAGGAAATGATGCATGGGGAGGGGAGTTTTATAGTACCTAACTTTTTTCTGATTGGTTGTTTTTCTGTGCTGCTGTGGAGTTCTAGTAAAGAGAGACTTAAGCAAATACGAAGCCTCCTGTCATGTTATAAAATTAGAGGCATTACGACAGAGATTTCTAATCTGGAGGGAAAATAAGGCAGGCAAACCCCCCAAAATTTTTAGAACCTCCCCCAAATATCCTTTGGCACTGTGAAGTGCCTTCAACCCCAAAGCTCCCCAGAAAAAGAACTGCAAAAATAAATAATTAGAAAACGGGGTGCAAGTGTGCACTGTCGCTAATCTTCAGGAAAAATAAATTTACAGTAAGTAAAAACGAATGCTTTTCCATTCAGATTAGAGACAGTGTATTATGACAGGGATAACACAAGCAATAAGATATAAGTTAGTATGGTTAACCAATATATGTATAGCCTGTATATAAAGTGAAGGGTGCAAAGGGTATTAGGAACCACCCCTCCCTAGTGGTACATAGGCAATCAAAATAATTAAAGAAATACCCGCACGCCAAATACAATAAAAATGTAAAAATGTATTTAGCTTAAATAACACTCAAAATTATATGTATGCCTATAACTGTTGGCACAACTATGTCACAACATTTGTTGAGTATATAGGAAAAAAAATACATGAAAATTCTATATTAAATAAACAAAGAGAAAATTCATGAAAAATTAGATAAATAGATAAATTGCTGTACAGTATTACCTGACAAGTAGACAGAAAAAAAGCACCCGACGTTGGAGAACCTTTGTCAAGGGTGATCTTCAGTCACAATACCATATGTTTATATAAGCATACAACCAATTGAAAAAGGAGATAGGACCTCCCTCTGATAGCCCCAAATCCAATAGAGAACACCTGTGTAGCAATTACCCTGGTAATTGGTTAAACTCTAAAGTGTAGGCAACAGTACACTTCAATCGATATGCGCATATCGTTTTGAAAAAGAACCCTCACACTCCCCTGTATAACATTGTAAATACGGTTGGTCAAACAGATTAACATTATATGGCAGGTTTTTACAGCTTTACTTATAACAAGATTGCAGCAAAACCGCAGTACAATTCCGTTCGGATGTAATCCTGCATGTCAATATTCAAACTACGGGAGCTAATTTTTATTGTATTTGGCGTGCGGGTATTTCTTTAATTATTATGATAACACAAGCAATCCCAAAGGGATGGACTCATTTAAACACAGCTTGTAACACCTTGCGCCCAAAAGAAGCTTCTTCCGTGGCCAGTATGTCTAATCTGTAATGTTTCGAAAACGTGTGGAGAGACGACCAAGTGGCGGCCACACAAATTTGTGAATGTGCACCTGAAGCCCTTGAGGCCCATGACGTGGACATGGCTCTAATGGAATGTGCTTTAATGAATTTAGGTGGAGGAACCTCTAAAGATGAATATGTCAAACATATAGAATACTCTAACCATCTGGCCAAAGGACCCTTAGATTCCATCAAAACCTTTTCTTGTGCCACAAAGGAGGACAAAAAGTCTGTTAGATTTTCTAAAGGACCTTGTACTTTGTAAGAATTTGAGTAACGATATTTAAACGTCAATGCAATGAAACTTCTCTTCTAAGGCATTAGAAGGGTGATGGCAAAAAGTAGTTAGAATTATCTGTAAATTCACGTTAGATGTTGAACAAACTAAGGGAATAAAGGATGGATCCAGTTTTAAAACAACCTTGTCCTCAGGCCCGGACTGGCCATCGGGCACACCGGGCAAATGCCCGGTGGGCCGCGGTGGCCGTGGGGCCGAGGCCGGCAGGGAGGTCACAGGATCTCTCCTGCCGGTCTTTGCAGGGCCGGCACTATCTGAGCGCCAGCCCTGTAGTAGTCTACAGCGGGCCGGTGGGGAGATCAGAGATCTCCCTCACCGGCCCACATAGAGAATACTGCGGCCGCCGGGGGAGAGAGGGAGGGAGCCAGCCTGCCAGCAGAGGAACCCCGGCAGAGCTTTAACTTACAGCTCCGCCGGGTTCCTCGCGCGAGATTCGGAGCGCTCCGGGTCTCGCGAGAGTGAACTCCAGCCTTATAGGCTAGAGTTCACTCACCACTAAGACCACCAGGGATGGATGGCAGCAGCAGGATCCCCCACCTCCCAGGCTAAAGGTAAGGGGGGAGGGGGCATTCCATCTGCTATCAGCTTTAGGAAGCCATTAAATGTTAATTGGAACAACTTCAAAGTGTTTTTCATTTACATTTTTATTAGGCAAGAAGCCAAAACATACACATATGATAAGTATGGACCTGTAAGAGGTCCCAACCGATCAGCATGGCGATCTCCTCTTCCTCTGTGAGCCATGAGCGTCAACTGTGTGGGTCTCTTGCAGGGCCTGCATCCTGACAGCATAAAGGACACTTTCTGCTTGCAGGGCACGTCCTTCTATAAAAATTAAAGTGTCCTCCCTCCCGGTCACTTCTGGTCCTGTAGGAACCATGTCATTCAGGAAACCTTATTCTCCAACTTTTTAGGGTTGCAGAAGTGTCATGGTCTAATCAGTACACATAAGCTTATTTAAAGGCACATTACATCTTTATCATTGTCCTGTTGTGATATCTCTTTCTAACTATATTTTTTTGTTTATATTCTTGCACCTTGCACACTGCACCCCTAACACTCACAGCACCCTCACTCACACACACACACAAACACTGCACCCCTGACATTCACAGCACCCTCACTCACACACACACACACTGCACCCCTAACACTCACAGCACCCTCACTCACACACACACACACTGCACCCCTAACACTTACAGCACCCACACACTGCACCCCTGACACACACAGCTTCCTCACACGCACATAGCACCCTCACGCAAACACACACACACTGCACCCCTGACACTAACAGCACCCTCACTCTCTCACACACACACTGCACCCCTGACACTCACAACACACACTGCACCCCTGACACTCACAGCACCCTCACTCTCTCACACACACACTGCACCCCTGACACTACAAGTAACCCTTTCACTCACACACACACACACACTGCACCCCTGACACTCACAGCACCCACACACACACTCACACACACACTGCACTCCTAACACTCACAGCACCCTCACACACACTGCATCCCTGACACTTACAGCACCCTCACACACACACACACACTGCACTCCTAACACTCACAGCACCACTCACACACACTGCACCCCTGACACTCACAGCACCCTCACTCACTCACACACACACTGCACCCCTGACACTCACAGCACACACACACTGCACCCCTAACACTTACAGCACCCCCCCACACACACACACACACACACTGCACCCCCCTAATACTTACAGCACACACACACACACTGCACCCTGACCACACATCACACATACACTGCAACTCTAACACTTACAGCACCCTACACACACACACACTGCACCCCTAACACTTACAGCACACACACACACACTGCACCCTGACACTCCCCCAAGTAGCACACACCTACCTCTGTAACCCCTTTAACACTCACATCACCTCATCATATGTACACACACACACACTGCACCCCTGACACTCACAGCACACACACACTGCACCCCTAACACTTACAGCACCCTCACAGACAGACACACACACACTGCACCCCTAACACTTACAGCACACACACACACACTGCACCCCTAACACTTACAGCACACACACACACACTGCACCCCTGACACTCACAGCACACACTCACTGCACCCCTGACACGCACAGCACACACACACTGCACCCCTGACACACACAGCTTCCTCACACGCACATAGCACCCTCACGCAAACACAGTACCCAATCACACACAACACACACAACACCCTTACCCACATAGCACAATAACGCAAACACAGCACCCATCACTCACACACTAAACACCTCACAGACACTGCACCCCTCTCGCACACACACTACACCCCTTACACACATACATTGCACAATATGCTTTCCTAGCATTTTTGTCTCCTGGTATCCCAACTATGGAGACACCAGAGACAAATTTCAAGCAAACACAGTGCAAGCATGTTATTGAATTTGCTTGCGCTCTGTGCATGGTCTACCCTGGAAGAGCATTGAACCAACATGCTCACTTTGTGATGGGGCGTGCTTGTCATTGGTGATGACAAAACACACCCTATCTGGCCCCGCCCCCTTTGTAGTGGGCCGCTGTAATTAAAAAATGCCCGGGCCGAATTTTCTTCCCAGTCCGGCCCTGCTTGTCCTGATGGAAAATAAAAAAGGGTAATTTGAATTAAGAGCCTGAAGTTCACCCACATGTTTTGCAGAGGTAATTGCCACCAAAAGCCATCGTTTTGAAAGAGAGAATCTTGAGAGATGCTTCTCATAGCAGATCAAAAGGAGGCTCACACAACGCTGTCAACATTAGATTGAGATCCCATGTGGAAAAAGTTTCCCTGATGATTGGCACCAAGCGAGATAAAGCTTTGAAAAACCTGGAAATTAGAATATTCAATGCCAAGCATCTAAACTAGAAGAAACTGAATGCAGAACTTTGGACCTTGAGTGTAGAAGGTCTGAATCCTTTCGCAAAGCCCATCTGTAAGAATTTCAGAATATTTGGGATGGAAGCTGATAAAGGATTGTCTTTGATCTTCAAACACCAAATCTCTTCCATATTCTAGAATAAATCTTGGCCGTGGAATCCTTTTTGGCAGACATTAAAATATCAATAACTTAAGGAGATAAACCATTGTCTTTTAATATCTGGTATTCAAAAACCAGGCCATCAGGATGAATTTCTTTAGAGTTTGAAGCGGTACCATGGAGGGTTACAGCATATACACGGAAAAAGGAAGTTTCCCATAAGTTAAATTGGGGACCTTTAGGAGCATGGAAAACCAACTCCTTGGCCACCATGGCGGAATTATAATAAACTTTACTTCTTCCGTCATGATTTTCAGCAGAATCCTGGGGATTAGAGGAAATGGCTGAAAAATATACGCCAGGTTGACATTCCATGTAATAGACAGGGAGTCTATAACCTCTGGTCGGTCTGACGGATTCAGAGAAGCAAATATTTTAGTTTTTCTGTTTGCTCTAGAAGCCAAAGGGTCTATATTTAGATATCCAATTTTTTTTTCCATTTTGACTGAAGGTTGAACTGAAAGAGACCAATCTGCTTGGTTTAAATGCTGATGACTGAGCTCATCTGCTAGGATGTTGAATTCTCCTTCTATATGCACCACCAATGTTGACAGAAGATGACATTCGGACCATAGCATGATCTGTGAGCACAGATTTTCTAAAACAGCCGACCTTCTTGCTTGTTTATGTATGCTACAGCTGTTAAATTGTCCGACCTGATCTGGACCGGTTTGTTTCTGGAAGGTAAAATGCGCCAGCCAAATAGCCTACAGTTCTTTGTAATTCAAAGATCTTTTTATATCTCTGATAATCCAAATTCCTGGTTATTTCTTTTCTTCCATGTGTGCACCTCAGCCGTAACTGGAGGCATCTGTTGCGAGAATTTGGAACAACTTTATATGGAAAGAAAGGTCTTGTTGAAGGAAACATGCCGAAGTCCACCACTGGAAACTCTTCAGGGTTAGACTGTTGAGTGTCAAAAGACTGTCTAGGCTGTCTGTTTGTTCCAAAAGGTGAGAATGTTTATTTGAAGAGGTCTCATTCTGGCCTTTGCCCAATTCACTGCCGGAATGGAAGCTGTGAAAAGGCCCAGCAAACTCATCACTTCTCTGATGGAGCACACATGTCATTCTTTGAGTTTCTGTATGGTCTGAGAGATTTTTCTTCTCTTTTCTTTTGGAAGAAAGATCTTCATATTGACTGAATCTATAATCAGACCCCACAACTGAATCATTTAAGAAGGACTCAATTCCGATTTGTGTAGTTTATTATTCATCCATAGCATATTAAGGATTCCGAAGCAGAACTGAGGTCTCGACACAGTTCTTTTGAATGTGCTATTAAAAGTCAGACCTCTAAATACAGGATCACATAGATGCCTCTTCTTAATTCTGCGGCAATGACTACCAGAGTTAGTTTTTGCAATTAGTGCTTTACATGGAGATGCTTAGGAGCTAAACAGCTTCTTCAAAGAAGAGACAATCCTTTTGTCCGCCGCATCTTAAAACCACTTGACTCTCCAATGGATAATGTGCTTGTTTTTTTTTACCCAAATGCGCTATGAGTACGTCTACTACAGAAATAGGCTCTATTTTCAATGTTAATTTTTTCAATTTAATTTCTTACATGCACAGAAAAAACAACATAAATTATAAACAATAATAAAACACAATAACATGAAATTAAATAAAATAAAAATACATAAATAAAATAAATTAAATTTTGCTTTTCTTTGCTATTGCCTTAATTTCATTTGTAATCCTTATGTTCAACTCATACAAATGTGCAAAGTAAAAATAATTGACATTGACAACTAGTTCTTACTCACAAGCGGAATGCCCAGCATATTCGTCCTGTTTTAACAGTTTTAACAATTTTTTACTTAAATATTTCAACTTTGCAGTCATACCCTATCAATTATTCATTAATATGCAATAATGTACACGCTTTAATCTCATATCTGTTTTAGTCTATTCCTCATTTTGCTTTAACCTCTATTTATACCTTAAACCTATATGCTAACCAATCTTGCCATGCTTTTTCATGGCCACCTTCTCTTCCTTCTATTTTATTTACTATTCTCTCAAATTGATAAGTCTTGTCTACTCTTTCCTGCACTTCCAAGATATTTGGTGGGATTGTTTTTTTCCAATTTTAAAGCAATGCATATTTTTGCAGCGATTAATATATGAATAATAACTACATTATTTTTTATTCGACACCAATCTTGGTATATATGTAAAAGATAGAACTCAGGGAAATTTGGTATCACTGTATCCATTAAAATTTGAATTAATAATTTAATATCGTTCCAAAACTGTGCAAGATGAGAGCATTCCCAGAAAATATGTAATAAAGTTCCCTTCTCCCTTTGACACCTCCAGCACCTGTCAGAGGTAGCTTCATACATTCGAGACAATTTTGCAGAAAACTAAATACCAACACATTAATATTTTGCTATAAGCTTCCCAATATATAAAGCTGTGAGATATTTGTTTAGTGATTTTTATAGTTTGATACCAATGGAATAGATCAAAGGTTTTTAATAGGTCTCGTTCCAATAATATCATATAAGGCAACTTTTCTTCCCCATTTACATATAAAAGGCTTTTATAGCATATTGAAAGAGGTTTACTCTCCATATTAGGGTTCAAACAGAATTTACCCAACCCCTAGTCACTAAGGCCATATCTAATTTTGACAGCTTATTTTCTAACAAACAATTCTTGATCCTTAAATACAAAAATACCTCTTTATTCAGAAGGGCAAACTCTGCCTGCAAACTAGGATACGATTTGATCCCTACCTCATTACATAAGATATGCACTTTACCAATGCCATTAGATTCCCAAGTATTCAAATTTAAATCTTGTACAAAGTACTTTTCTATTAAATAGGGTTTAGTGCAAGCTTGTTCCAGTTTTAACCATACTGGTGAATTTAAACGGAAAAGTATTGCCAAAGCATAGGACAACATAGATGCCTGATAATATTTAATAATATTAGGAATGCCCAATCCGCCTTGTAGCTACGGAAGCTCTGTAAGCCTAGCTGCCACCCTTGGCGTTATTTTTTTCCCCATATATATGAGTTAAACATATGTTGAAATTTTTTTAATAACTTTTTGGCACAGCCATAGGAATAGATCGAAAAAGATACAATATATGGGGTAAGGCCATCATTTTAATTGTATGTACACGCCCTAACCAAAATGTCCCCAAAGCCCCCCAGTTTTTTAGCTGATCTTTTAATTTATGTAATACAGGAATATGATTGTGCTTAATTAAGAGAGAGCTCGTTTTAGTAAGTTTTATCCCCAGGTATGTTAGAAAATCTTTGCGCTAGTTGAACGAGTAAGTACCTGCTAATTGATTTATCTCTGCTTTAGGTACACCCAACGGTAACGCCTGGGTTTTTTTAACATTATTTTTATAATAGTAGATCTATGCTATATCTTTCCAACAGTTTTACTAAATACGGTAATGATTCTTTAGGTTTTGATACAAATAAAAGTACATCATGAGCAAAAAGAGCAAATTTTTGTTCCCCAATCTGAGTTTTTAACCCACATATAACAGCATGTTGTTTTATGTGTCTAATCAAGAGCTCTAAGGTTATTATAAAAATTAATGGGGAAAGTGGACACCCCTGGCGTGTTCCATTTGAGATCTCAAATTTAGAGGATATAAAACCAGTATTCATAACCTTCGCTGATGGTTTTGAGTATAATTCCATAATATTGTTCACAAAGGATTGTGGGAAATTGTATTTCTGGAGGACATGCTCCATATAACCCCAATTCAAATGATCAAACGCCTTTTCAGCATCCAAAGCAAGCAAAATCCCTTGGTGATTATTAGTGTTTGCCCATTCTATAAGATTAATATAATGTCTTGTATTATCCTCTACTTGTCTACCTGAAACAAAACCAGCTTGCTCCTCTGAAATAAGCCCCAATAGGATCGGTTTTATTCGAGATGCCAATGCTTTACCATATATTTTTATATCTACATTTAGGAGTGAAATGAGCATGAGGTTGGCGCATTCTGTTGGTGATTTACAAGGCTTAGGAAGGGTTACTATAAATGCCTCTAACAATTCCGGCGGTATCGCACTTGGTGTTATAAAGCTATTAAAAAGCTTTGTAAGAAATGGTGTCAAGATCGGTTCCATTTTGATATAATAATAGTTCGAAAAACCATCTGGCCCTGGTGCTTTATGTTTGGGAAGAGCCAATATAGCTTTGCTTATTTCGTCTTCTGTAAATGGCTCCACCAACATCTGTTGTTGACTCACTGAAATTGTAGGAAGATCTGTTTCCTCCAAAAATTTCTCTATTTCGTAGCTAGAAGACTGTAATATATTTGAGTCTTCCGTTAAATTATAAAGTTTCCTATAATAACTTGCTAATTCAGCTACAATATCTTTTGGGTTAAATAATTTACAATTATTCATCGAGATCATATAGGGGATTTTTGTTTAAAGATCATTTGTTTTTAGCATATTAGCTAACATTTTTCCTGCTTTATTGCCATGAATATAACATTTCAATTGTAATGCTCTCATATATTTTTCTGTTTCTGCTAATGCCAATACATCGAGTTCCTTTCTTACTTTAGCTATTTGACTACCATGCAATCTATTTGGTTTAAGTTTATTTTCCTCTTCTAATTTAGACAGTACCTGAAGTAATCGTAAACGTTCAGCATCCATTTTCTTTTTACTGCTAGCCCCTGATTTTATAAAAAAGCCTCTCATTACAGCCTTTTGTGCCAACCATAATGAGGAGGCTGCTATATCATCCTTGTCATTTTCCTGAAAATATTTAATGAGTGCCTCCTTAGCTTCTAAAAATGTTTTATCATCGTCCAACACTGCTTCATTCATTCTCCACGACCCCATTCCCCGTCCCGGGGATTTAGCTAGAAATGTAACTATAACCGGTGAATGGTCTGACCAAGTTCTAAGGCCGATGTGCACTTCTAATATATTATTCAAAGTAGGTTTATCTACTATGCACATATCTAACCTTGAGTATGTCATATGTGCAGAAGAATAAAACGTATAATCTTTACCCGATGGATAGAGACATCGCCAGGTGTCATATAGATCGTAATTATTGATCAATTTCCTTAGTTTCTCACTATTACTAACGGCTAAGGGATGAGGGCTTTTTTCTTCTGTTCTAGAAATATCCAGTGTTGGATCTAGAGTTGTGTTATAATTGCCACATATTATCAAATGGCCCACACGCAATTCCAAAAAATGTTTGAATGCTGCCTTTTATAAATTTTATCTGGAAAGTATTTGGGGCATATAAAGAGACCAATGTAATTTCAATCCCATTCAAGGAACCCACTAATATTAATAACCGTCCCGCCTCATCTGTATATTGTATATTCTCTTGAAAACCCCAATCTGCATGTACTAAAATTGCTACTCCTTTAGTTTTATTAGCTGAATATGCATGAAATTCCTGTGGGTATTGTCTTATTTTTAATCTAAATGTCTCTTGAGATCTGAAGTGTGTTTCCTGTAAACATATTACAGCTGCCTTAGATTTCCTCAATTCCTGATGCACCAACCGTCTCTTATGTGGACTATTTAATCCATTAACATTCATGTTAAATATTCTAAATCTTGTATCCATAGATACTTTTTATGTGTTTTTATTTTTCAGTTGCATCTTTCTAACACTTAAAACTTTTACCATATTTGGGCCTAAGTCACTATTAATTACCTGTGCATTCCTAATATTTATGCTGTGCTTCCGCTTGAGAGAAAGAAAACTAGAATAACCAGCAATACTCTCTGACTTCAAATAAGAAAAAATAAAAAACAAGTAGTAAAAAAAAAAAATCACAACCAAGAAAGAAAAACCACCCAAAAAAAACATCAAGTACATATACACCCTTATTGAAAAGGATAAATTAATGGCCTGTTCAGGGATACCCATATTTCCTGTAACGGCCAGGGGGCGTGAGTAAAACGACCCACTCAATGCGAGGTCAAGCTAGTAGCAAATGTCAAAACCAAAAAAAAACTAAAGCTAATTAATCTATTACTAAATATACCTAATTTTTATATTTTCCTTTTTGTTTTACCCAAGCTATTATTTTAAATTTGTATTTGTAACTGTTACCCAAGGGTTACCCAAGGTTTACTTTAAATCTATATTTGTAACTGTTGCATTTATTTACATCAATTTTTTTTTTTTTTCAATTTGTATTTTATTGAGTTTTTATGAGTAAGACATAACTTTGTCATTTTATATATAGTATTCTGCGTACAGAAAAAAAGGAAAAACACAACTGTATCACAATATATATCTACAATGGTAGGTAATTTTAACGTCTCTGGTTGCTTCTCTCTGGGGGTATTTGGAGAGGAGCAGTGTCGGATTGCTCTGTTGTGGCTGGTAGTCGCCGCTATTCCGTTCTGGAGGCTCCTTTGGCTGTCCTGTCTTTGCCTGGTATACTTGCATGTTGATCTCTGGGCATGTGGGTTGGGTAGGGTTTCGCTCAGTAGCAGCGGTGTGGAGGTAGGTTGTGTCTCAGCTCCAGGATGTAGCCCCCTCTGAAGGTTTGGCCAGTCTCTGAGCTTTGTAAGTGTTTGCCTCTTTTTTTGCCTGTTTGCTGCTGTTTAGCGGGAGTCTCTATTTGAGGCAGGGGACGCAGTTCCAGGCGTTTATACAGCTCCTCGGGGTCATCTGCCGACGTCAGTGTATACGCCTTGTCACCAGCTGTCACTTCTAGGGATCCCTCTGCCCCCCAGCGGTATTTTATTGAGTGGTCTCGTAGTTTCTTTGCCACAGGAGTCAGTTTGCGTTTCTCCATCAGCACTGGGAACGGAATGTCGTTGTAGATTGCCACCGTGCTCCCTCTGTATGTTATGTTTCCCTGTGTTCTGGAGAGTGTCATGATCGTGTTCTTGACTGTCACGTCGCGTGTCACTGCTATTACTTCTCTGGAGGTTCTCTCTGGCGCCGCTGGGGATTTCCTGACTCTGAACACCGAAGTGATCAGTGGTGGGGTTGACCCCCCTTGATTCCCATTGAGTCTATGAGGGTCTGTGTGTATTGTAGTAGGTTCTCTGTGCCTATCGTCTCTGGGATCCCCCTGAGGAGGATGTTTCTGCGTCTGTGACGCATTTCTAGCGTTGTCACTGTGCGATGTAGCTGCCCCATTTGTGATGCCAAGCCTTCCATCTGTGCCTTAGTCTCTTGCATCAAATTGTTCCTATGTGCCTCATTTGCTTCAATAGCCCGGACCTTGGTATGGACTACCCCCACCTCTGTCTGGACCTTCTGGAGGTCCTCCCTCCATACCTTTCTGAGGTCCAGCGGGAGCCTCTTTATGTCCCCTTTTGTGGCTGGGGCTGAGTCCTCATCTTACTCAGGTGCGTCGGATTCTCCGCCTGATTGTGGCGTGGGGAGTTCATCCTCCTCATGGGAGTCCTCAGACGTCTCCTGGTCCTGGCCCTTGCTCGCCTCCGGCGCCATCTTTGTTTGCAGTCTCGGCATGGGTCTGTCAAAGGAGAGCCGTATATCTTGAAAACGGGATGTCTCCGGGTGCTGGTCTCTCTTATTCTTCCGCCCCATTGTGTCTGCTGGTGGGGGGGGGGGGTGAGATGTGGTGGTCGGTAAGCCTGTATTTCTGGCCAAAAGGTATCTTTTCCGTTATCGAGCATGGAGCTTCGCTTAGAGACGTCCGTGCAGTCGCTCAGATGGCCACGCCCCCCCCTATTTACATCAATTTTAATAACGGAGAAAAAAAACGTGAACAGTTGTTATGCTACCCTTCTTGCCCTGGGCAGCTGACTACTACATTTACTCGCTAAGCACAACCCTAATTCGTGTACTATAACATATTGCAGACTATTATTTCTTTATTATTCTTTTCGAGCGCTAGTATTTTGTTCGTCTTGAAACCCTTGAAGCCCCACCACCACTTGCAGGGAGCAAAGTGGTGTTGGCATACTACTTAATTTGCTATAGTCAACTTTAATTAAAGTAAAGTGAGATCATAGATATCTATCCCCAAAAAAAAAAAAAAAATTAAAGCCCTGAACCTCACTTTACAGATTCTGCAACATCTAAGCTTTTATAACCAGGTGTGCCAGCAACCATCCATTCTGCTTATATTTTCTTTTCTGCTTTATTTGAATTCCCATTCTGTGTTTGTAACATTCCCCATTCTTTTAATTTGTTCTTCGCTTCTTCTGGTTCTTTTATTACATGTAATGCTCCGTTCCGTCAAATCAACAGTTTAGTCGGGTAGCCCCAATGGTATGAAATTTTTTGGTCTCTCAATACTTTCGTGAACTCCGCAAATTCTCTTCTCCTTGCTATAGTTAATACGGACAGATCAGCAAAAATCAGTACATCTTTGTAAGGAGCAGGGAGGCAGTGGTGTATCCTGGTTTTGTGCTGCCCTAGGCAGGACAAAACTCAGGCGCCCCCCTCCCCCCCGCGCCACCCCCACCCAACCCTTCCCCCCGCCCCACCTTCTAAATACACACACACACAGTCAGACACATACACAAACACACACACACACACAGTCAGACACATACACAAACACACACACACAGTCAGACACAAACACACACACACACAGTCAGACACACACACACACACATACACAGTCAGACACACACACACACACAGTCAGACACACAGTCAGACACAGTCACATACACACACACAAACACACAGACACACACAGTCACATACACACACACAGTCAGACACACACACACACACAGTCAGACACATACAGACACAAACACAGCCGACACAAACACACACACACACAGTCAGACACATACACAGACACAAACACACAGACACCCACAAACACACACAGCCGACACAAACACACACACACATTAACTTTGATGAATCCCCCAACCTCCTTACCTTTGGGAGTGCTGGGGTCTCTCTCCCCAGGGTCCAGGGGTGGCTGCAGGCGGGCGCTTGGCAGGCGGGCGGCCGTAAGTAAGGAGCACTTCCATGAGCTGACTGCCGCCCTCATACAGCCGGTGCCAGAGGCTGGGAACCGGAAGATGACGTCATCTTCCGGCTCCCAGCCTCACTCTGCGGCGCGCGAGGGAACTGAACAGAGAGCTCATAGGAAGAGCTCCCTCGCCAGCCGCCCGCCTGCCAGCGCCGCCCGCTCGGGATGTCAGTTAGCCGCGAGGCTAACTAGGCATTTGCCCTGGGCATTTGGGGGGCGGCGTTTTTTGCTGCCCCCTGAAAAATGCCGCCCAAGGCAAATGCCTTGTTTGCCTCGCGGCTAATACGTCCCTGCAGGGAGGCTAGGCTCCTTTCTTGCTGACTGCAGCAGCAACTCTTTAGATTTTGGATGATGGAATTTTGCTATTACATCCCGTGGTTTATCTACTGAAAGGTACTGAGGTCTTGGTAGGCGATGCACACGATTCAGCTCCCATGCGGATTCCTCACAATTTTTTACAATTTTCTCACATAGGCCTTTAATATATTCTGACAGTTCCACCACACTGACTGACTCCGCTATTCCTCTTAAACGTACATTGGTGCGACGTGACTGATCTTCAATCACAGCCATTTTATATTTTAACTGCTTATGTTCATCCTCCATGTTTTGTATTTTGTCAATCAGCGCATTATGAGACGTACATACATTTTCTGTTTTTTTTTTTTTTTTTAATTCTTTATTTTTGGTGCAAAAGATTTTACATGCAGGCCCATGTGGCCATGACAGCAGACACAGGCAGGTTCATGCAGACATGTTCATGGTTTTTTACATTTGCACATTTTTTGTTAAAAATGAATATAACAGGCTAGTAAACATTGCTTATATGAAATAACATGTTAAAGTATTTAGGCATATAAATAGTTAAACGTAAGATTGATAATCCGCTTTGTCTATTTGGTATGATTCTAATAGGCTAATACAAGTCGAGTGTTCGTTAAAGGTTAAACAGGCTTATTGGTTAACTGTAAAATTACAAGCTTTGTAACATTAGTAGACGAAATGAACATTCTACGCTAGACATACATGTGATAAAGTTAATTATTAATAAACAGCTTCAGTTAAATTACGATGAGTATGCTTGGATAACATTAGTAGCTCAGGCTCTCGCTCAGTACTTGTCAACATGGCATTGGTAGCTTATGGCACAACAGGTTAAGCGCTCTGATTAAAATAACAGGATTCTGACACAGATTCATAACGTTAAACATATTCACACAGGCTAAACTCAGCTGTAGCGTGCTATAGTGAAAGATTACTCTGACTGCTCCTATACTAAAGCAAGTTGGAGAAGAGACAAGCTTAGTGCATTATGTGTAGAGCCAGTTGGGTATTTATCTACAGTATATGCGGTCTATAAGAAGGTTTGTGTTGCCCTAGGAAATAGTACAGGCTAGCAATATATCACATATCAGACATTTGTGGGGCTATTGCCAACAGCGCCATTTTCCATAGATTTGGCGTATATTCCAAATTGTAAGACTAGCATGGTGGGGATGTTAGAAGTATTTTGCAAGATACCATGTAGTAAGGTATAGACATATTGTGCACTCTGGGCATAAGATAAGCATAGTTAACAGATTAGGCTGGCTGTTGGTTTAGGCAGCATTAGGTCACATTGCTTGCATGGGAAAAACAAAAAAAGATCCTTATAGGAACCTGCAACAATGCTAGGGTAAGCTTATGGAGTTGTTAGCGTGTTTGACAGCCAATAAAACTGAGTAGATGACTAGGCCTAGGTAGTTAAAATGAAGAGGCATTCATGACTCTAGGCTTACAGTCTATTATAGTCGTGAGGGAGCATCCAAAGTCCTGTTCTGTGTCAGAGCTGGTAGCTGGGCTGCGATCTCTCACCCTATGCCACTGGTGTGCTGTATGAGGTAATCCACTCGGTGGTCCTGCGTGATGCTCATGTAGGTGTTTCGTGGGCCGCGGCGGCTCCCGCTCAGGCCCCAGGTCTCATGGATTGTCTGCATCTGTATTCCACAGACTCGGGCATGCAGTGTAGCCGGGTCTTCCCCTTTATGGGCGCTGCGGAGGACCCCGATATTGCGACGCCGCCAGCAGCGGACGGTTCTCCGACGTCGTGGGCGATGCTGTGGGGGTTTACCCCTCTTGGCCTTAGGCCCAGGTAGGCAGGGAGCCTGGGTGGTGTGTGCCCCCGGCTGGGGTCTGCCCAAGCGGGGCATGTGCGGCCCTTTCATCTCGGCTTCTCTCACCTCCCGCATATGCTTCAGTGCTTGCAGTGCCATACGCTGCTCCAATTTCTGCCAGAAGCGCTGGAATGCCCTGTCTATGCGTCGGAGGGATCGCTTGATCATGTTGTCGCCGTGGCCTGTATCTGTAGACGCCATTTGTGTTGCGGCGTGCGTGCTATGCCCACTTTGTGTTGGGCCTGGGTGTTTGCAGGCTGTGAGGGTGTGAGCGAGATCCTGCTGCCCATCGATGGGGACCGGGATGACCCCCACCGGTCCAAAGGGGGGGGAACAAGGGCCCAATGTCGAGTGTCCAGTAGAGGATGGCATCGGAGGAGCGGCCGCCTCCTCCGTGCCGGCCATGCTTGTAGGCCGCATTCCGTACTCGGGCAATTCTTGCTTCAATTGTGGCATGTTTAGTACCTGTTGATTCGCCCGGGTGTCACCAGTAGCTCTGTGGCCCTTGTGAGTCGGGTACTCGCTGTAGTTTAATGATTTTGTCGCTTTATTTGCCAGTGAGAGCAGGAGCCATGTGTACAGGCATCCTCTCAGCTCAGCAGCCAGGCCCCGCCCTACATTTTCTGTTTTAACCTCCAATTGCCCTGTGCGCTCACCCAATTCCACCACTTCTTTATGTATGTCTGAAATATTTTTTTTTAAATCTTCTTGCAATGTAATTCTTAAGTTTTGTAACATCTTATGTAGCTTCCTTTCAGAGACCAGTTGTTCCAATAGCTCTTCTTCCTCTATAATTGCTTCTATAGTCTCCTCCTCATGTGAGCAGGTGGTTGCACCATCTTGGTCCTGCTTATTACGGTCTCTCTTGCTTAGTCTGACCGTATCTGTTAATTTCATTTGTTTAGCTGGTGCCATTTATACCTCCTCGTATGAAACTTTTAGATTTTTTCCAACTTCACCAGCTTAAAGGACCACTATAGTGCCAGGAAAACATACTCGTTTTCCTGGCACTATAGTGCCCTGAGGGTGCCCCCACCCTCAGGGTCCCCCTCCCGCCCGGCTCTGGAAAGGGCTTAAAACTTACCTTTTTCCAGCGCTGGGCGGAGAGCTCTCCTCCTCCGATCCTCCTTCTCTCCTCCCTGTCGGCTGAATGCGTATGCGCGGCAAGAGCTGCGCGCGCATTCAGCCGGTCACATAGGAAAGCATTCATAATGCTTTCCTATGGATGCTGGCGTGCTCTCACTGTGAAAATCACAGTGAGAAGCACGCAAGCGCCTCTAGCGGCTGTCAATGAGACAGCCACTAGAGGAAATAGGGGAAGGCTTAACCCATTTATAAACATAGCAGTTTCACTGAAACTGCTATGTTTATGAAAAAATGGGTTAACCCTAGCTGGACCAGGCACCCAGACCACTTCATTAAGCTGAAGTGGTCTGGGTGCCTAGAGTGGTCCTTTAACTTGCTTTCCAGATCTCACAGCTTTATGTGATCTCACTGGGTCAATTACTTTAAACAGCCTCAGTACAACCTAAACACTATAACAGTTACTTTTCTGTGACTGCTTTTATGCACTATTAAATTCTGTTATACACTTTGTGACAGCTTGTAACAGTTTGTAACATTTCTGTTATGCCTTCGGATACACTGCTGATCCACTGCTGTTATATGCTGAATGCACTGAGTGCACAGGGCCTTACCAAAAGCTTAATGAATATCAGAGGTTTATAATATTATGCCTCACCTGCTGCTGACACCATCCAGCACTGCTCGCAATTTCACTGTTCCAATTGAAAGCTGATGCCTCACTGCTCCTGTTCCATTTTTTTTAAAGCTTTTAGGAATAGGCTCTAATAAACACTCTGGTTCCTCTTTGATGGCAAAAAGAGATTTAACGTGTCTCGAAAAGAAAGGTTACTTTCCTGGACATTTCCATGCACTGAAAACAGATCTTAAAGGACCACTATAGCGCCAGGAAAACATACTCGTTTTCCTGGCACTATAGTGCCCTCAAGGTCTCTCTGATTTTCACAGTGATAAGCACGCAAACGCCTCTAGCGGCTGTCAATGAGACAGCCACTAGAGGCTTTAGAGGCTGGATTAACCTATTTATAAACATAGCAGTTTCTCTGAAACTGCTATGTTTATTATAAAAAAGGGCTAACCCTAAAGGGACCTGGCACCCAGACCACTTCATTGAGCTGAAGTGGTCTGGGTGCCTAAAGTGATCCTTTAACTGTGAATGAAATGGAAATGCTTTTGAGTTTTCCCCATTACTCCGGATTTGTTCCTGATCACCCATCAGTAACTGGACTTCTTTACCAAGTTTTCCAAAACATTCCCCAGGAAAACAACGTTTTTCATCAGATTAATAACTAGAAAGCTCTTCTACGGATCCAGAAAAGGAAAAATCAGAGCTTGCATCAGAGAATTCCCCTGTACTATGTATTTTCTTAGCATGAGCTTTTACTGCTGTATAATGGGAAACAGAGGCCTGTGCAGACTGAAAAAGCTGCGAACTGCATGCCAGACGTCTGCTGTAAGTTTAGTTGGAACCAGCTTAGGAAAGGGGACATCTCTGATCTGTTAGATTTGTCCGAAGCTTCCTTTTAACAATTAGCACAATCTTTCATTTGTAACAATCTGGCATGGGTTGGGAACAAGAAGAAAAGCTTAAATGTTTTGATTATGTGGAGCATTTTCCTTTCTCTGAAGATCTCTCTGCAGGCTCTGGGTTAGACATACTGAAGAGAAAAACAAGAGAGAAAAGTAAAATGTATCTTTAACTAGAGAATTTTTTTTTATATAAATATATATATATATATATATATATATATATCAGACTGAAAGCATATAAGATAAAAGCCAAAAAAAGTCTTACCTTAATGGCATCAAAGTGTGCTGGAGGTCAGGTAAGAACACACTTGCAAGAGATTCTGAGTGCACCTCGCAAACCGTTGCTGCTGGGTTATATAGCCCCCAAGGTCCTGGAAAACCAAAATTCATAAAAAAATACAAAAAACATTATATATATTTTAAAACTAATATATATATATATATATATATAAATATATATATATATTGACACCTGAGCCTGAGTTCTGAAATCGCATGATTCCACCGTGGAACCCAGCATAACCTGTACGTGCGTTCCACCGCCAAGACCTCCCAGCCAGTGCGCACCTTCGCCTTACCCGGCTCGGTATTGGCGGAGGTTTGAAATATCGTCGGAACGCAGGCGCCCGGCGTGCATCCAACCAGTCAAGAGCCTGAAGCGAGTACACCCACAGGCCATCCTGAGAAGAACCCGAGCTGCAGCTTCCTCCCCTTGCTTCTGCTAAGACTGGGTAAGCCTGACAACCTCACCTGCCGGAGGCAGGAAAAGAACTGGGGAGCCTTGGGGTTGAAGCACTATATAGTGCCAAAAGAGATTTGGGGAGGTTGTAAAACATTTTGGGGGTGTGCCTGCCTCATTTTCCCTCCAGATTTGAAATCCCTGTTGTAATGCACTGCCTCTAATCTCAGGGGAAAAGTTGCATTTCTTAAACTGTGTACTTTGTTGTTAAAAGATTCTGAAAACTGACAATTTGTTAGAAATGGAAAGTGTTTTTCATACAATGTTTCTTTGATAAATGACCTCTTACCCATATTCAGTAAATATGGTGTTCAGACTTTAGGACTCCATCTTGACTTAAGTTAGTGGAATTCCCCACGTCATGTGTACCCTTAAGTTTTAATCTAAATATAGATCATGTGAAATGACCAAGTTATGGCCTTGTATCTTTGCCAAGTTAAGATAGGTCCTAACATGACCCAATTGAAAATTAAGGTATAAATTATGTATTCTTATTAATATAAGACACAGAGGAGATATATTTTGGAGACAGAGACCCTGCTCCATCTTTTACGACTGAGAGGTTGACATGTTCAAGAGGGCATGTTATTCTATGTTACTGATATTGTGTCACGGCTCCCGGTCTGTGACACCACGTGACCGCACCCGATCGGAGCGGTCACTTAACCAAAAAAACAAAACTTACCTAATCTGGCCGCGATCCGCCGGCGCGTCCATCCCCAGCGAGCCTGGCGTTACTATGGACGCCGGCCACTGTAAAAGCAGCACATGATATAGCCCTGCCTCCAGCAGGGTTAGAGGTCACGCAGACGTGTTCTGGAGTCAGGTGACTGTCATGGTTTCCACTTCCAAGAGCACGTTTGGGATTATTATTCCTGGTTTTTGATCTTGGCTTATTTGGATTATCTGTATTACTGGTATCCCTGACCCTTTGGCTTTGTCTTCTCATTTATGCTCCGGTCTGTGTCCCTGACTTCAGCTTGTTTATGACTATTCTTTCTATGTAAGTCTGACCATTCTAAGGCCCGGTAATATGTTTTTCTAGTTTACTTGATTCTGCGTGTTGGGCCACAACCCCCTCCTGACATATTGCAAGCATATACCTTAATCTTATAAAACTCTACTATAAATTGTCATGGATTTTATGTATATTTAATAAAATATTTGAAAAGACAAAACTTAATTGCTTCCAGGACAATCCTTATTTTATATTATATTCTCAATTATTTATATATTTTAAATAGAGAAACGCTTACCAACTGTATAATATTATGGCTAAGGTATCTGTACGGTTAGATATGAGCAAAAAAATAGTATATACACTACAAATGTGAAATACAAACGTATAACTGGAAGAGTTCCCAGGTGTACCTCACAGACACCCAAGAGACAATATAGGAAAAGTAAATGGAAAAACCCCAGAATACGTATAAGTGAATATATAAATTAAACAACAACCTGATGTAGGGTATGGTCCATATAATAGATTCTGTGTGAAAATCAGAATACTGACATAGCGTAATACAGTAAAAAAGGAAAAAATATATAAATATAGGTGAATATAGATACACTCACAAACGAACGTGAAAAAAAGGCTTTCCACCCTCTCTGGGGTAATATGAAGTATGATGAACGAACTGGAGAATCACCTCATCAGATATATGTAAATAAAGGAAATCAGAGATAGTGAAGTTTGGTATAAAAATACAAAATCACATTTATTGGTCACACTTACATATGTGAAAATCATAAAAAGCGTATCTCCTTATAACCTGGAACTCCATCCAGTGTGATCAGCGGTCCAGAATAGGATCCAACAGGAGTAGTTATAGGGAAACAGCCCAAAAATACAAAATAAAAAAATAATGAACAATAATTTAAAATAATATATAGTATAAGTCCATATATAGAGAGAATCCAACGCGTTTCGTCCTGTAGGGGTGTAGGACTTCTTAAAGGCTGAAGAAGTCCTACACCCCTACAGGACGAAACGCGTTGGATTCTCTCTATATATGGACTTATACTATATATTATTTTAAATTATTGTTCATTATTTTTTTATTTTGTATTTTTGGGCTGTTTCCCTATAACTACTCCTGTTGGATCCTATTCTGGACCGCTGATCACACTGGATGGAGTTCCAGGTTATAAGGAGATACGCTTTTTATGATTTTCACATATGTAAGTGTGACCAATAAATGTGATTTTGTATTTTTATACCAAACTTCACTATCTCTGATTTCCTTTATTTACATATATCTGATGAGGTGATTCTCCAGTTCGTTCATCATACTTCATATTACCCCAGAGAGGGTGGAAAGCCTTTTTTTCACGTTCGTTTGTGAGTGTATCTATATTCACCTATATTTATATATTTTTTCCTTTTTTACTGTATTACGCTATGTCAGTATTCTGATTTTCACACAGAATCTATTATATGGACCATACCCTACATCTGTACGGTTAGACCTGCTAAATTCTATGCTTTAAGACGTTATAGTGGTAAATAGGGGAACCATCAGCGGTTACACATCTGATTGAAAATTAAACCATTATGTTTTGGTGCAGTATGTGTCAGTCACAGCCAAGGGAGGGCTAGGGCTGCATAAACAAAAACAAGTAATTTAACTCCTAAATAGCAAATAATTGAGCCGTGGGACTGCAGGGGCATGAACTATATACAAAAACTGCTTCATTAAGCTAAAGTTGTTTGGGTGACTATAGTGCTCCTTTAAGAATCAAACAGACTACTGAAGATGTGTTTGGACTGGGATAAACCCCACTGGCCCAAGGGGGAGAAAGGGTGAAACTAGTTCTTTAAATTGCATGATCCATTCAAGAGCAGGGAATTGCCCGCCTCCTCTGCTTTGAACAGGCTGGTAGGCCTCAAACAAAGAACACTGGAAACACTGTCCACACTAGCAACAGAAAGTACCCTGGTTGATAAATGCAAGTTTACAGCAGTATCTAGCTTAAAATCTTGTTTCATAAATTTAATTTGAGAGATTAGCGGAGGAGCTTCTCCAGCCTGCATTTGTTTAGTCACTGGTCAAGCACCACGCCCATTTTATTCTCTTCAACACTCTCCATTTAAAAGAAAATGAAATAGAAGCACCTAAAACTAACTCAGATTTTTTTTTATTAATAATTATAATTTGAAACCTAATTATGGATTGCCCCTAAGTTTGATAAAGGTAACAAGTGGTTGAAACACTGCCAAATCACAGGAAAATTAAAAATTACCCAAAAGGCTGTGCTATATTTATACTTTGGGGAATCAGATGTTAATTTATAGGACTCTGGGTAGGCGAGAATCTCAGGAAATAATGCCTAATCATGTCCAGTCACATTATCTCACCTCATAAATAGCGCTAACTTTTCAATGAGAACCTTTAAAAGAGAAAAATGCTCCCTCATAGGTTGTTTTAAAAATTAATAAACCTATACGGTATCCTTTATTAATCTTTACAGAGTGTTCCTTTAGCCCAGTACAAGCCAGCCGCCCCCATCCTCAATGGAAGAAATAAAGGTTACTCAGCTTTTCCTGTCCACCATATGCACATGATTGCGCCAATCAAATTGAGTAATTGGGGCAGGTTTATGTTGCAGAAAGATGTAAAATTATAAAAACTAGAACAATTTGAACATTGAGACAAATAAAACAGACCATCAAGTAGTCAAATAGCAATTAAGTTGTAGTGAATTCCCTTCCCTACAAGAGGAAACAACAATATTATGGTTAAATAAGAGTAAACAAGCACTTTATTCTGCAGTTAGAACATACAATTTTATTAATGCAGTTATTTAGTCTATTTGTACTTAAAAAATTAACAATTGACTTTAAAGATCTCTTCTGTGAGCCATTAGTCCCCCATTCCTTGCAGCTAGCTATGAGTATCCATGCAGCGCATCAGCTTCACAGCATTCAGGCATCCAAAGTGCTGATTACTTTAAAGTGCAGACCGGCTTTGTCAAGGCGTTCAATAAGCTTGGTCTTCGAGAATGCTGCTCCTGGTGTGAATACACCCCCCCTGCAAAAACAGAGCAGAATAAAATAAAACACATATATATGTATACAAAAATAATTAGGATATCAGGAATATAAACGATACATAATGATGAAGTGTGTATTATGGGATACTGGAGGGGTTCTGGAGAAACATTGAGACCAAATGTTGAGTGGTTCGTGGATGCCTCTAGAACCCAGAGAGGTAATGTTTTCTCCACAATACATCTATTATATGTGGGGTGGGGTTATGTTAGTGTTCCTGCCTTTTAGGACAAATGGCAGAAATAATGGAAAACAGACTCCAGGATGGCAAATTCCATTAAAAGAACACAGTATTATAATTCGATTTCTTGAGAGAATGAACAATCAGGTGGTTTTCATTGAGGGGAGGGAGGGATGAGAGAGTAATGCCAGGCTCAGATGTACTGTGAGCCATGAGGACTCGCACATGTGTTCACTGACTTACTTCTGTTAGCTCCCTCTTCTGAAACGCAAAGGACAGGACAGGGAATGTGGTTATTGAGACACACCGTCATCACCTATAGCTCCTCACCTGGTTAAAGGGACACTATAGTCACCTGAACAACTACAGCTTAATGTAGTTGTTCAGGTGAGATCTACAGCTCCCTGCAGGCAATCTAGAGAAAATACAGTGTTTACATTGATTGATAGGAATACCTCCAGTGGCCGTCACTCAAAGGGCCACCAGAGGGACTTCCTATCATGTATGGGCCTAAAGGCCATGTACACGTCAGATGTATTAAAATAAGTCTGACGTGTGCAGGAGAGAGAAGGCACTGTGTGCTCGCCTTCTCTCTCTTGCCTGTCAGCAGAGGAGAGGGGGCGGGCAAAGACAGCGAGCTGAGCTGTCAGTCAGCTCGCTGCCGCGTGCGCGGTAGTGCGCTCAGGACTTCATAGGGCGGCATGAAGGTCGCCCTATGAAGTATGTGCACGTGTGCAGCTAAGCAGGGAGCAATAACGCTTCCGAATGGCAGAAGAGGAGGAAATGGACAATTTTGGTATTTTATGGAGAGCACACAATACCCTCATTGCTTTTTACGCTCTTTCTATCAATGACAATTATGATACTGTGACTCAATATGGGAAAAGCAAAGAAAAATAATTGAGTCTGCACTAGCGTACATCAATGTATTACCATATTGTGCTATGCATTTTAAATGTTCGGAGCACTATTTTTCACGCCAGCTGGGCAAATTTAGGCTGGTTATGTAGCACGGAAGGAGAATTTGTGTTTTCCATGCAGATTTTATTAAAACAACCATCATCTCTGTCTGGAGTCAAATAAAGCAGCAAAACATATAATGCACTTATTCATATTGGAATGCACTTAACCACAAATTTACAGGGTGGGTTCACTTAGGACAATAATATATAGAAACACCCCTTGAAGGTGGTACATAATAAAACCAGAAAGGATTCTTTTAAAAAATAAAAAATAATTCACACATGATACAATTAGAACACAAACAGAACACCGAAATAGCTGAAGTAAAACGATATTTGTATTTATAATTAAATAACATGAAACTGTAAGTGGGGAATAGTCAAGCAAACATATTTAACTTATACATGCTCTAAAAGATGATGCTTATGAGAAAAAAAATAAATGTAAAAAACACAATGTAACCCTTTAGTGACACATTGTAAGTCAAGGAGGACTGTCTAGTATATGTTAGAAATACGGAAGTTTTTTAAAATAAAATTAGTCCGGAACTCATTACCACAATCAGAAAACACATAGAACAACATACGCCTACATCCAATTGCATATTTACATTTTTTTTTTTCCTTCATAGGGTAGTCCGATATATCCACTATATCTTTTTTCCCCATGTGAAATATATGCAGTTGTGTCACAGAATGAAAAAATGTCCTTGATGCTATACCTACCCTTTTGGGAGGGAACCTGGTTCCTTTAAAATGGTCACTGCAGCCTGCACCATTGCAATGGGAGTACTCACATAGCCAGCCTCTGCAATTACAATGTAAAGAAATACATTCATAAATAAATAATATACAACAGTGTTTTGCTCTTTTACTTCAGTAAAAACATTGCATGCCAGAGAAGGGTATCCAACAACCAAAGTGACATGATGACTCAAAGCATCATTAGTTTAACTTTAATATCTGAGCTAGTGGGGCTTACTCAGGCCGGAGCCACAAGTGGCATCCTGAAATGGCACGGATTTAATTTTAGTACCCTTTCATTCTTCCTCCAATTCGTCCCTGTAATTCTGAGATCTAAATGACACATTCCAATTTTTAATTTGTGACACTCATTTTTCTATACTAAATTTGGATTAAATTACATAGCACAGTGTGAGGGTATTGCTGTGGGTGCAGGTTTAAAACTGTGTGTTTGGGGTTAGTGCTGCAGGGTTAAAACAGCAAGTAGAAACACCCCCCCCCCCCAAAAAAAAATAAAGGGAATACTTAAACAACACAATGTAACTCCAAGTCAATCACACTTCTGTGAAAGCAAACTGTAGGTGGAAATTATGGGTAATTAGCAAGACACCCCCAATAAAGGAGTGGTTCTGCAGGTAGTGACCACAGACCACTTCTAAGTTCCTATGCTTCCTGGCTGATGTTTTGGTCACTTTTGAATGCTGGTGGTGCTTTCACTCTAGTGGTAGCATGAGACGGAGTCTACAACCCAAGTGGCTCAGGTAGTGCAGCTCATCCATGATGGCACATCAATGCGAGCTGTGCCAAGAAGGTTTGCTGTGTCTGTCAGCGTAGTGTCCAGAGCATGGAGGCGCTACCAGGAGACAGGCCAGTACATCAGGAGACGTGGAGGAGGTCGTAGGAGGGAAAAAACCCAGCAGCAGGACCGCTACCTCCGCCTTTGTGCAAGGAGGAACAGGAGGAGCACTACAAGAGCCCTGCAAAATGACCTCCAGCAGGCCACAAATATGCATGTGTCTGCTCAAACGGTCAGAAACAGACTCCACATGAGGGTGGTATGAGGGCCTGACGTCCACAGGTGCACACTGTGCAGAACGTTTGGCATTTGCCAGAGAACACCAAGATTGCAAAATTCGCGACTGACGCCCTGTGCTCTTCACAGATGAAAGCAGGTTCACACTGAGCACATATGACAGACGTGACAGAGTCTGGAGACGCCATGGAGAACGTTCTGCTGCCTGCAACATCCTCCAGCATGACTGGTTTGGCAGTGGGTCAGTAATGGTGTGGGGTGGCATTTCTTTGGGGGGCCACCAGAGGTAGCCTGACTGCCATTAGGTACAGAGATGAGATCCTCAGACCTCTTGTGAGAAAATATGCTGGTGCTGTTGGCCCTGGGTTCCTCCTAATGCAAGACAATGCTAGACCTCATGTGGCTGGAGTGTGTCAGCAGTTCCTGCAAGACGAAGACATTGATGCTATGGACTGGCCCGCCCGTCCCTCAGACCTGAATCCCATTGAGCACATCTGGGACATCATGTCTCACTCCATCCACCAATGTCACGTTGCACCACAGACTGTCCAGGAGTTGGCAGATGCTTTAGTCCAGGTCTGGGAGGAGATCCCTCAGGAGACCATCCACCACCTCATCAGGAGCATGCACAGGCGTTGTAGGGAGGTCATACAGGCACGTGGAAGCCATGCACACTACTGAGCCTCATTTTGACTTGTTTTAACATTACATCAAAGTTGGATCAGCCAGTAATGTGTTTTTCCACTTTAATTTTGAGTGACTCCAAATCCAGATCTCCATGGGTTGAAAAATTTGATTTCCATTTTTAAATTTGTGTGTGATTTTGTTGTCAGCACATTCAACTATGTAAAGAACAAAGTATTTCAGTAGAATATTTAATTCATTCAGATCTAGGATGTGTTATTTTTTTGTTTGCTTATTTTTTTGAGCTGTGTGTGTGTGTGTGTGTGTATATATATATATAAATAAAACGCTATAAATTAATACTAAGCTTTGTAATTTGATTCATAAGATGTATTCGGGTTTAGGGTTAGACAAGGTTGGAGTTGTAGGAGGAGCGAATATATGTAAAAGAAGCCGTACAATTTGTCCTTTGGCCAAAGCCTAGGTCTTTAAATATATATGTATAAATTAAGGGTTTCCAGTAGAAAGCTCAGCTTACCTGGTCCTGAAACCTGAGTGCAGATTTTCAAATCTGGCTTCCCTTGCTGTGGATCTTTACCCTTACTATAACCCTCACCAAAGAATGTCATGTCAAAAGAAGATTCGTCCATCTGTCAAATGAAGCAAAGTAATTTGGTCAATGAATATATAATGCTTATAAATTGACATGTTAAGAAATATGCACACTTTATTTATATACATATACAGTCAAACGATAGAATGAGTGCAACTGAAAGGACCACTATAGGCACCCAGACCACTTCATCTTAATGAAGTGGTCTGGGTGCCTGGTCCATCTAGGTTTAACCCTGCCTGCTGTAAACATAGCCGTTTCAGAGAAACTGCTATGTTTACATTAGGGTTAATCCAGCCTCTAGTGGCTGTCTCATTGACAGCCGCTAGTGAGAAGACGCCAGCGTCCATAGGAAAGCATTGAGAATGCGCTCTTGCCGCACATGCGCATTCAGCCGATGACATCAGAAGAGGGAGGAGAGTCCCAGCGACGAAAAAAAGGCAAGGGATTAACCCCTTCCTCCCCCTTCAGCACCACGGGAGTGGGACCCTGAGGGCACTATAGTGCCAGGAAAACAAGTTTGTTTTTCTGGCACTATAGTGGTCCTTGAAGCTTGTTTTATTCTTTATTTTAAAAGGGACACTATAGTCATCAAAACAACTTTCACTTAATGAAGCAGCTTTTAGTAAAACATTAGATAACTCTTTACAGGAAGCATTTAAGAAGCCTGTGTAGGTCACAAGCAGGGAGTTGTGCTTAGGGCTGCACAAACAAAGTTGTTTAACTCCTAAATGGCAGAGAACTGAACAGTTAGACTGCAGGGGCATGATCTATACACCAAAACTGCTTCACCAAGCTAAACGTTGTTTTGGTGACAACAGTGTACCTTTAAATTTTCCCTAAAATGTAAAGTAGAACATACATTATGCAACACAAATGTGTTCTAAAAGAAAATACATAATGTACACAATACAGTAGTATCAAAGCATGATTGTAGTGTCATATGAATATCGTAACTAAACTAAACTAAACTAAAACACTGGGGAGAGAAACAGAAAAGGGAGTATTCTCTCCAGGGGAAGAGAGCATATGCTAAGCAGATAAAGGAATACTAAGCAGCAAAACCACATTATCTTAACAAGGTGGTTTTGGTAAATAGACCCCGTCAATTTTTTCCAGACAATGTCCTAGCAGAAACGGATTAAAAATGCCTAAAGCCCTTGTATCAGAATGATAGATTATGGCCCTCTCCTAGAGCCCTGGACACTCATGCAGACATTGCACTCACAAATAGACATACATTTACAGATACACTTACCTTCAAACATCTCAGACACACACTGCCACGCATATATACTATGCCACACATATATACACACACACACACACACTGCAATACATATGCACAGCACATACAAACAGACAGACAGCTATACACAGATACATACTGCCACACACACTGTCATGCATATAGAAGGAAAGGCGCTCACTCATTGAGCTCTGTTTAAGCTCCCCTCCTCTTTGCCAATTCTTTGTGCTGGAGGAGGTGACTTCTCTGTGGTCAAGTGGGGCAGACAGTGAGAGGCTGTGTACCAGGGCTGACATTTGCACATGGTTGCTTAGTCTCTTGTCGTTATTCCCAAGCCATTTTTATGTACCCCCAGCTCAATAACGTTAAAGATTTACATAAGTTGTGTGTTCACAAAATGCATAACTTGCAGTTATGTACTTTGAATCTCATTTGCTACTTGTCTAACCAGCCTCCTACTTTATCCATATCCTTCTGAAGAGAAGTTATATCCTGCTCGGGGTGAATAACCTTACCTACTTTTGGATCAATCACAAACGTTGACATATGATTTACAATGCACACTTCCTTATCATTATTAAAAAAAATAAAAAAAAATAAATAAAAAAAAATCAAAAGAGACTTGGCCCCAGTACTGAATCCTGACGTACATCCATTTTCGGCTAACGTCCAACTTGAATATTTTCCATTAACAACTAAAACGTCAATATCATCAATCACATCAGTAACATGGTGTCTGGGAATGGGTGCCAAGAGAACCCTGGTCTTTGTCAAACCACTCCATACTGGTTTCACAAAATAGCTTAGAGTTACAGCACCCAAAAACTGCATTAAGCTATAGTTTTTATGGTGCCTAGTGTGTTTCTTTAAAAGGCGCTTTACTAACTGTTCTAACCCTGTGTAGCAATCATGGAGTCATAATTACACAAAATACACATTTTATTTTAGAGCAAACAAGGTCAGGACACCCCTGAATAATCATCATATCAAATTTATCAATTATAAAAGCAGTATTTTAACTAATTAAACTAATCTAACTAATTATACTCACCAAGCACAAATTATGGCTGTGAATAGAGTCTGTTCATAGGTTTTGTACTCCATGTGCATTACACCCTGTTGCCCCCCTCCCATGCAACTCCCATCCAGCTATGGGATTGGAGTCAGCATGGTCTAGAAAATATGGACACATTGGGAAGGTGGCTCTCTAGGCTCCCAGCAATGAAATAGCTTCAAAACTACAGTAGAAACAATTTGAGTCGAGTACCAAATATAACATAAATAAAGCATTACCAAATAGTTTGAGAAACTTTTTTTATTTTACTCACTTACGATTTTTCCTAAAAGTACCCTGGGATTAATCTCACGCTGGAATTGTGTCTATTTACCGTAATTCAATTAGCATATGAACCAGTAACATCAGTACATCTTATCTCTACCAAAATATAGCACACGTCATCACAAAACTTTGAGGTTGCAACGTGCTGCTTGTTCACTTTTGGATCTTTGTGTCATACATGTATTTACTATTTGTTTAGTGCATTAAACTTTCTGCCCAGAGCACAGATTGAATCCTTCAATTTTTCTAAAATTACCTGCTGCTGTGTTGGTCCCTCTGATGAGAAATAGCCAAATGAAAAGAATTTGGGGTACTGTAGAAAGAGAAAAAAAAAAAATAGATAGGAAAATTTACACAAAGTTTAAGGGTTTGTTTTGTTAAAATTGCTTTGCTACTGTGATTGAATAGCAAACTATACAAACACTTACTTTTATCATAAGCTTTCTGCCAAAGCTAAATTTTGTGAGAAGTACAAAAAGTAATCCAGCAAAAATCAGTTTGATTGCTGATCCAATACCACCCACTGCAGTATAGGCAGAGTACTGCACCTAATGGAAACAAATCATATAATTGAGCGACAAATTAGAAAAATATATAAAAACACACACACACACACACACACCTATAGAATAGAATGATACGACTAATAAGCATTTCATCACGGAACACTAAAAGACCTGTCTGAAATAAACACTTTGGATTGGCTGTTGATAAATTAAGCACTGAAGATTCAGTGAATGGGGTGAGAATCCAATCTAGACACCGGTTTCTTGTCTTTCGTGGATAGAAGTCTAAGGAGCTCCATTCATGGATACAGATGACCTCTTGAAGAACAGCCTCTGCCACCTCCCCTTCCTTGTCTCAGGATAGGCAGTTCCATCAAATCTGTGCAATTAAATGGCTTATAATGTGGAGCAAAGGTGTTTCCTTCCAGACTATAGCCAATATGAGACAAGAGGAAATTCTCAGCCCTTGAAGACATACTGACTTCAATTCTATTTGATATTTTCATCCAGTGATCTCCAACAGAGTCATTCCACATTAACTATTTCAAATATTTTCCTCTCTCAATTCATGAAGAGAATGGCAATCTATTGTGGATCACTCACAAGTTAAAAATGAGGATCAAGATTGCATCACTAATATCTTTGGAAATTTGGTTTCCCGGGAACATGTCTGGGGTGACTAATCTTAAAGTTTCAGATACTTCGCTTTTGGGCTAAACATCAACCCCATTACTTTTTCCAAGATTCTGTGTCGCTAAAATTAGATTATTTGGAAATTAATCTTTCACTAACTGGATATATCCACCAATTTGGCAGTCCTGCGCAGAGGATGTGAGGAGAAGCCTATCATGACTAAAGGGATACTGTAGTGCCAGGAATACAAAACTGTATTTCTGGCACTATTGTTCCCTTTTCCCTGGTAAATAAAGGGTTAAAGGAACACTATAAGGTCAGGACACAAACATGTATTTCTGACCCTAAAGTGTTAAACCCACCATTTAGGTGGCTTGCCATCCCTCAGCCCTTACGCAGCACAGGTCTGTCGGCGCTGGCCCCGCCACCTTGATGACATCAGAACTGCTCTATGAAGCTGCCTGCAGGGGGACTGTCTGAGCTTTCAGGCAGTCCCCCAGACTACTATAATGTAAAAAAATAAAAATAAATCAAACATGTTAAGTAAATAGATTATACATATATTATATATGTATAATAGATTAAAAAATAATTAAAGCATTTTATAATATATTATACATATATAATGCATGTATATGATTTCATTAGAAGTGTACTTTGTGATATATATATATATATATATATATATATATATATATATCACAAAGTATACTTCTAATGATATCATATACATGCATTATATAGCTTGACACCTGATGGAGCTGGAATTAGTATGCTAATGATGCCATCTCTTCTGGGCCCTTATGTGCAAATTGTGTGTGAAATTGCATTATCTGCTACAGCAGAGCGGTTTTCCATGTACTATTATCAAGGTAGGACGTAAAGTAGCCAAATGAAAAGAATTTAGGGATGATGTTCATTCTCCTTCATTTGATGAAGTGGAACCATTTTTGCCCCATGGCTCACTCATCTGGTGGCTTTAAAATTCAGGTGCAAATACGGATTCAAAAAAGGTTTTTTTTTCTTTCTTGGTTATCAATATCCTTCTGCATTCTAGCTACCTAAAGAATTTAGGACATAATCTATAAAAGGAATCCGTCATAATATTTTGACTTCCTCCACTACTCAAAAAACACTTTCTGGAGTGGACCACAAAAGTGGATGATCAGAAGAAGAGAGAGAGACACCAAGGTATTTATTTTCATTTTCTTTTCTGGTTCAACCTTTTAAAGAATGTCCTGGAATAACATCTAACTCTCAATTAGTTTCTTCTAGTGGACATGAGGACAGAGTTATGGAACATTCCACAGCTAATATTCCCCAACTTGATGTCAGGGCTGCCTACAATTTACAATGATTCATTTTGAGCAGCCATTTGTCTTTTTTTCTTTATAAAGCTTAAATATAAAAAATAATTTCAGCACTGGAATAGGTTTACAAAAGTAAATAATGTATTCCTACTTCAAATTTCTTTCTCTGGCCATTTGCCATGACAGAACTATGCTCCGCCATTTGTGAGTGTTTGAAAGTGGTATTTGGGGTGTGCACTGGAGAATGAATAATCTGTTTAACATTCAACAGAATTATCTCGCCACTCCCTAAATTGGAAGCTAAAAGGATTGTTATTGAAGAATCAAACCCTTTGCATTGCAGAGTTGAACTTAATAAAGATCCATTGTTTCTTAAATATTCAAACTTACAGGGGTCTCCTCATGGTGTTCGTGCAGGAAACGTTGGGTTCTTCTAACTACAGAAGCATCTGCTCCAAGGAATGGAATGGCATACTGTCCTACTTCATTGGCGTAAAACAATGCGCCCCTGCAAAATATGTAAACAACCCAAAACTTTAATGTGTAAAAATAATGTAATTTAAAAAATTATTTCTTAGAACTGTGCAAATTATTTCACAATTCATTAATTCAATGCAAGGTACTGCTATTTTAATTTGTTGGGAGTATGATTTACATTTTCAATTTAAGACTTTAATTTAAAAAGAAAAAATAATCTCACTGACCTTTTTTTTAATTTTTTCCCAACAACTGGAAGTGGCTTACATGCCAATTGCTTCCTGAGTTTCTTAAGATTACCCTGGTCTGCTATTCCATGAATAGCAGATTGCCATGTTCCATCATGAATGCAGGTACCCTGTTAACGAGAAAATACAAATTGAAATCAAGAGAGGGTGGGAGAATATAGCCAGCATGTGATACAACTTTGTATGGAGATGGGAAGCATAGTGTGCACAACTGCCAATGTGCTCCTTAATTATTTGTGACTTAAAAGAAGTAGATTTAGTAGCATTGATGTGCAGTAATAAGTACTTGTTGGAGGGTGTTTGCATTTTACTTGCCCATCCTGAATGCCCAAGTACATTTTCTGAGACTATATTCCAAAATACCAGTGTACCATTTAATTTAACCTAGGGAGACTGTGTGGAACAAAATTTGGAAAGGTCAGGGCAAATAATTGAGTTTTTTTTTTTTTTTTAAACAGAGATTACTTAGCATTACAGACAGACGAATTAACCATAACTATACATATGCGGCCACCTAGGGCCCAGGTTAAGACAGGGGCCGGTGGGGCCCTGTATGGGCCTGGAGCTCTGGCTAATGCTATAGATTTAAGGGGGCCTCCTTGAGCCAGAAGAGAGATCAAAAGAGCTCCCTGCTAGGCACTATGCCTATAGGAGGGAGTGATGTGGTCTGCACCTCTATCGGGTGCAGATCACTTTAATCTGGATCTGATTACTGAGTGAAGAAGCAGTGTGCAAATTCTTGGAATATTGTGGGATTTGGTGACACTGGTCAGGCTGGAGTGCTATGGAGAATGAATGCAACACTGTGGGTAAGTGCCAAAAGAGGGGGAGAAGGAGTGGTATCAATTGATATTTAGGACATACTTTGAAAGACTACAAGCAGTTAAGTATTTCAAATTATGCTTAAACAGATTAGAATATAATAAATTAAATTAAAAATACTTAAACTAACCGATGGTCCGGTTTTGAAAGTTAAGATGCTTTCCACTGCGGTCAAAGTACCTAGCAAATACAAACATTGCAACAACAAAAAAAAAAATAATGTAATCATTAGTGATTAGTAACAATGGCAACAAATAAGAGTGTTTGAAGTAAATGTCCAACACGTATGATACTCTGACATAAATGGGGTGTATATAGCTACAGAACATATCTGAAAATTAACTTACCAAAAGATCTCTCTTCTGTAAAGGAGGATGGTCATAGGTAAAATTAGGTCTGGGGAGGGAAAAGCTGAGGTCAGCCAGAAAAGGGACTGTCCCCATATATAGATGGAATTGCATTCTTTAAGCAAGGCACATCATTCACGAGTGGGGCCATTTAGGGTGTTGAAACCTTTTCTGATACAAATCATATTTATTGTCTGTAATACGATAAAACAGATTCTTAAAATGCTAAATTAAGTCATGTTAGCGTAAACCCCACCATATATGTCAAGGTACATATAAGTCAAGATCATTTTATAGAGAATAGTATTTAATCTAAACATTATGCAACCATAATGGCTAGCAAATGTGTGTGTGTGTGTGTATATTATATATATACACATATACATACATATACATACATACACACACACACACACACACATACACAAACTTTTTTTAAAATAAATAGTTTTTTTATTCCACCTGACAATCAATTATTTGGCATAGACCTCTGTACTGAAGGAGAGCATGCTCTTAAAAAAAAAAAAATGAGGACACGGAGCTCAACCTTTAAAACACATCTCCTTATACTGTTGTTCCCAAAGAAGGCACTGTCCTCTGCTACCTGCATCCACACACTGCTTCAGCTGCACTGATAAACTACACTTCAATCCACGGTGCCTAGAGAGATATCAGCTATGCCTCACTGATGATGCCTAACAAGGCTGGGGTTGCTCTGTCTCTCGTGCAGAGGGAACTTGCTGGCATTTCAGATCTGGACTGCCCGTATGGGTGGGACCAGTCTGATATGTTTCAGAGAAGTTTTCTCTGTAATGGCACAAGATGAGCCAAAACCAGCTTAAGATCTGAGCGGGGACCCACCAAAGGGCAGGCTACTTCAGCTGCTGCCCATTCTCAGTATTCTCTTTTTTTTGCTCTACACTTCAATCCAGCCTAGATAGCAATGATGGCCTGAGAGTGCAGGAGGCAGAAAATCGTATTTTCTCTATGAATAAATTGTGTTTCCGGTGTCAGATCATTGTAAATATGATCTGACACACAACCAGTTAATCACATATGTATGGCACTTTTCTAGAAAAGAATCAAACACAAACTAGACAACATGATCATCCTAATTTGATGTATAATCCCACGTCATGGATTAATTCCTTTATCCCTGATGAAGCAACATTGTTTGCATAACTTCTTGGGTAGAGCTGCATTATAACATAACAGCATTATAACATAAAACCACCACCTCTCTGAACTGTGTACTGCTTAAAGGAACGCTGAAAACCCCATAATCAGTACAGTCCAATGTAGGGGTTATGGTGCCAGGAATACCTTGATGCCCTCCCAGAGTAAGTAGACAAACCATTTAATAATGGTTTGACAACTTACCTGGATTCCTTGACTGCTTACTCCAGGAGTGTGCCAGGTCACTCATGGCCCCATAATACATAATACGGAATGTACTGGTTATGGGGCCATGAGACTAATCTAAAATGAGACGGACTCTTTGCAATATTTTCAGCTTATCCATCATTTACACAAACATTGATTTTCAAGGCTTCTTGTTATGGATATCTAATACAGTATCAGGTACATTCATGAACTACCACAAAATGTATATAAATAAATGAGAGCAAAAAAAAAAAAAAAGTCATTAACATGAGCTATAGCTTCTTGTGTATATATTTAACATAGAATGTAACGACAGATATCAGCCATTCGGCCTATCTAGTTGGCCCAATTTTCTAAATACTTTCATTATTCCCTGGTCTTATCTTACAGCTAGGATAACATTATGCCTTATCCCATGGATACTTAAACTCCTTTACTGTGTTAACCTCTACCACTTCAGCTGGAAGGCTATTCCATGTATTCACTACGCTCTCAGTAAAGTAATACTTCTTGATATTTTTAAACCTTTGTAAGTATATATCCACAAACATTGATAAATTGGCAGTTATTGAGTTAATGCCACTGATCATTTGTCTTCCAGTTGGGAATTCTAAATTTTTAAGGATTTTGGGAAGATAATTAAAAAAATGGGCAAGATGGGATGTTCATTTAAAAGAAACCCAAAATTACTTGCGGAAATAATACCACTTTAAGGTATCTGTTGAACTCGGCGGTAGGTTTGTATCCCAGTCTTCTATATGTAGTTAGGATCTCCTAAAATTTGGAGGGCTTCCTCCCAATAATATGTACGAGACATGACCACAACTCAATCACCTTTGTCTGCTTACCTAGTTAAATTATATTTCGTTTTATCAATCAGATCTCTGAATTGTTGATCAATCATTTTATTGAATACCTCTAAATGGCCTCCTTCCCTCTGCACAAGATAAAACCAGGATTGGTTTTCTTTAGAGGTCATGTCTAATTCCTGTATTGCAATTTTATTTTTGTACTGGAATTTTTTTTTTCTTGTTTTGGTATTGGAAATCACAAAAAAGGATCAAGTTTGTGCACACTCAGTATACTCTGTGGAGTATGTTTGAAAGATATGTGAAAATAAAGTGAATTGGGTAAAAGTTGGTAAAGGTTAACCAAGATATGTTTAAATTAGTGAAAAACCACATAAATAGTCCCAGTGCACACCTTGTAAGCGATTTCGTGTAAATAACACTCCCATGTCTGCTGGAATAGAGTCAAATCCGGTGCTTCCAACAATATATACTCCATTTTCAGCAGCTTGGCTGTTATATTTCGCATACATTCCTTCTAGGAACTAAGGCAAAAAAGTGTTAGGGGATAACATACGTCACATGCTAAACAGACGGTTATGCTTTAATGCGGGATTTAACCAATAAAAAAATTGTAGTCACTAAAAACCAAATTTGTAAAATCTAGATGAAAATAGCCAAGCTGGAAAAAGAGCTAAAATATGACTATTTACCCAAACTCTTTTTTTAGCATACATATTGGAATTTGGTTTTCTTTTTAGTCAATAACTGCAGCTGACTCGTAGGTGAAATAAAAGAAACACAGCAAAAAATAAATAAAATGAAAGATGTCTGTAAAATATATTTTTAATATTTAAGAAATCTCCTTTTATCCCTATTCGTTGCTTGGTCAAGGTCTAAGAATGCAGTAGCGAATAGATAGAATAAATAATATATATATATTTTCACATCCCATGATAAATCTCGTGGTATCTATTCTAGATTTACATCACTTGAAAAAAAATATACTAATCTGAAACTTACCTGGGGCTCTCCACTGATATCAACACAGTGTGCTCCATTCTCCACACAGGACTTTATTACAGGCTCACCGAAAAACCTGTACTGTAATAGAAAAGGCAAATTACATTAAGAAGCTGGTAAAAAAAATTAAAAAAAAAATCTAAATCTAATAATACAATATTTTAGTTAGATTATCTTTATTGTTAAAACTTCGATACAAAAGACATTACATTTCAAGAACCAAGAAATGCAAAAATACAGACACCTCGATAGGTTCAAACAATTTCTGTCACAACCAGTTATTTATCAATTGAGAAGGTCATAATGATAGAACTTTGCACTGTATATAAACTTGCATCATCCAACCCCAGCTGGATAGGAATGAAAGGCATCTCAACATTTAACATTACACAACTGGGTTAAAGGGTGAAGTCTGCATGAACACACCATGCAGTAACCCAGTCACACTATATTCAGGAGTGCCCTTGCGACCCACATTGTAACTAGTAAAAGCACCCTTCAAACAGTTTCACTCCTTACCTGGGGTCCATTGGGTGCTGCTCCCTGCCTCTACCACCAACTCCGGAGACTCTGAATCTTCTAAGCAAGAACTTCTATTAACTCTCCTGAGCTAAGCCTTGCAGCTGACACTCTCAGGCAATGAGCAAGCCATAGTTCATAGTGTTTAGCTCAGAGGAGTCAATGGAAGTTTCTAGCAGGAGCTACTAGCTCCAGAAGAGGCTGTGACCAGTAGCTGGCAGACCACAAGTGAGTTGTCAAACTTTTTGCAAAATGGGCTGTAGTGTGTTGCTTTAACATTTGGGAAAAGCCAGAAAAAAAAAAAAACTCTCACAGTAGTATGCAAGTGAGCTCACAATGCTTAAATGTACAAACTTAGAAATATCTAAGGAGACCAAAATTGAGAAAACGCTTCAGTGTGAGCCACATGTAATAACGAAAGAAAGCAGGTCCATAAAGGAGCACCGAAACAAAAAGGGAAAAACATAAATAATACTAATAAAAATAAATAAATAAATAAAAGAAATAAGCACCACAAACATTTACAAATTGCACAGTCTCTTTGAAAGCAGTTGCTTTTAACTGAGGCAATTAGCAAAAATGTGCAGCTAGAAACCATCTCTATTTCTCACACTTAACATAGAAGGAAACTATAGGTTATAATAGTCTAGTCTATTCAAGTCTCCATCTCCCCTAACAAACGCAGAGAATGAGACTAGGTCTCGGCTAAATACAGGTGATACTCGAAAAGTTAGAATATCGTGCAAAAGCCAATTTATTTCATTGCTCTTGATGCACTGACTCAAGCCTCAGTTCACTCCTTGTGAAAGTCCCCAACACTTTTGAACGGCCTTTTCCAGACAATCCTCTCCAGGATGCGGTCATCCCTGCTGCTTGTGCACCTGTTTCTTCCACATAACTTTCTATTAATGTGCTTTGATACAGCACTTTGGGAACATCCAACTTCCTTTGCAATTACCTTTTGAGGCTTTCCGTCCTTATGCAGGGTGTCAATGGTGGTTTTCTGCACAACTGTCAGGTCAGCAGTCTTCCCCATGATTGTGATTCCTACTGAACCAGACTGATAGACCATTTAAAGGTTCGGAAATCCTTTGCAGGTGTTATGGCTTACTTAGCTGATTGGAGTGGGACACTGTGAGCCTAGAATATTGCACCTTTTCACAATATTCTAATTTACTGAGATTGTGGATTTGGGGTTTTCATGAGTTGTAAGCCATAATCATGGCACTTATGACAAATCACGGCTTAAAATATCTTGCTTTGCATGTAATGCGTCTATCTCATATATTAGTTTCCCCTTTTACGTTGCCTTACTGAAATAAATGAACTTTTGCACGATATTCTAATTTTTCGAATATCACCTGTATACGCACAATCAGATCTCTGGCAAACTCAGTCCTATCTCCAAACTAGGAAGCGTATTAAATTCCTACCAGATAGGAGTGTATGGGATAAGTTTAAACCATATGGAGCAGAATGGCAGACTCCTGATTGCTCTAGTCAGGGAAGAGCTTGTTGCTTCTTTTCTGTTGATTTGTGAGTCTCTTTCACATTAATAATTATTTTCATATTTCCAAGCATTCACTATATAAGATTTAAATCTATATACACTGCTCAAAAAAATAAAGGGAATACTTAAACAACACAATGTAACTCCAAGTCAATCACACTTCTGTGAAATCAAACTGTCCACTTAGAAAGCAACACTGAGTGACAATCAATTTCACATGCTGTTGTGCAAGTGGGATAGACAACAGGTGGAAATTATAGGCAATTAGCAAGACACCCTCAATAAAGGAGTGGTTCTGCAGGTGGTGACCACAGACCACTTCTCAGTTCCTATGCTTCCTGGCTGATGTTTTGGTCACTTTTGAATGCTGGCAGTGCTTTCACCCTAGTGGTAGCATGAGACGGAGTCTACAACCCACAAAAGTGGATCAGGTAGTGCAGCTCATCCAAGATGGCACATCAATGCGAGCTGTGCAAAGAAGGTTTGCTGTGTCGGTCAGCGTAGTGTCCAGAGCATGGAGGTGCTACCAGGAGACAGGCCAGTACATCAAGAGACGTGGAGGAGGCCATAGGAGGGCCACAACCCAGCAGAAGGGCCGCTACCTCCACCTTTGTGCAAGGAGGAACAGGAGGAGCACTGCCAGAGACCTGCAAAATGACCTCCAGCAGGCCACAAATGTGCATGTGTCTGCTCAAACGGTCAGAAACAGACTCCATGAGGGTAGTATGAGGGCCCGACGTTCATAGGTGGGGGTTGTGCTTACAGCCCAACACCGTGCAGGACGTTTGGCATTTGCCAGAGAACACCAAGATTGGCAAATTCGCCACTGGCGCCTTGTGCTCTTCACAGATGAAAGCAGGTTCACACTGAGCACATGTGACAGACGTGACAAAGTCTGGAGACGCCATGGAGAACGTTCTGCTGCCTGCAACATCCTCCAGCATGACCGGTTTGGCAGTGGGTCAGTAATGGTGTGGGGTGGCATTTCTTTGGGGGGCCACCAGAGGTAGCCTGACTGCCATTAGGTACAGAGATGAGATCCTCAGACCCCTTGTGAGACCATATGCTGGTGCGGTTGGCTCTGGGTTCCTCCTAATGCAAGACCTCATGTGGCTGGAGTGTGTCAGCAGTTCCTGCAAGACGAAGGCATTGATGCTATGGACTGGCCCACCCGTTCCCCAGACCTGAATCCAATTGAGCACATCTGGGACATCATGTCTGGCTCCACCACCAACGTTGCACCACAGACTGTCCAGGAGTTGGCAGATGCTTTAGTCCAGGTATGGGAGGAGATCCCCGAGGAGACCATCCGCCACCTCATCAGGAGCATGCACAGGCGTTGTAGGGAGGTCATACAGGCACGTGGAGGCCACACACACACACAACTGAGCCTCATATTGACTTGTTTTAAGGACATTACATCAAAGTGGATCAGCCTGTAGTGTGTTTTTCCACTTTAATTTTGAGTGACTCTAAATCCAGACCTCCACGGGTTGAAAAATTTGATTTCGATTTTTAAATTTTTGTGTGATTTTGTTGTCAGCACATCCAACTATGTAAAGAACAAAGTATTTCAGAAGAACATTTAATTCATTCAGATCTAGGATGTGTTATTTTTGTGTTCCCTTTATTTTTTTGAGCAGTGTAATTTATAACAAAATAGGACTCAATTGCAGCCTGGAGTGCCACTACAATGTTTCCTCATTTTCTCAAAGCAGAACCATAGAACATATAGTTTGTTTTTAATTAAAATGATATAACACATGTATGTAAATGTACAGGCCTACACAGATAAGTGTACCTCTCATTTTAGAACAATTTCTTGTACTTTATTTTCCACTTTTAAAGCGGCTCTAATCAGTTTACAAGTTTTGTTTGTAAATTTTTTATTTTTTTGTTCCTCTATTTCTCTTTGTATCTTAAATTCACCATAGAATGTGACAGCAGATAAGAACCATTTGGCCCATCTAGTCTGCCCAAACACTATGTATAAAGACTATGTTATGTATAACTAAAAACACCAGTTTTTAGTTATACATAAGAAAACGTATGGAGTACATTTTCTCATGGGGAGCTTGATCTTTGTCAAATTGTCTATGGGCAGATATTAAACGAAGTTCCATTTCGGTTTCTAACAGTATAATCAGTAAGATACAAGAGTCATAAGGAAAGGAGAAGTAGCAACTGGGCAAAGTGGTTTTGAATTTAAAAAAACATTTTTTTGCTTCTATTAAGTTTGCCACCTGCATCATACTTACTGGTCCCACGCAATCAAGAACAACAGAGGCCTTCTTACACATTTCGTCAAGGGAGGGGGGATCACTAACATCGCAGATTATAATGCCAACCTCCAACTTCAGCTGCGGCTTAGCTAAGAACGGCAAAATAATAGAATCAGACGTGACTGGCACAGAAATACAAAGACATTCTGGGTACTCTACTGAGAAACAAAATACCATCAAAAGACAAATACGGCACTGATATACTGCAGAGCGTATGTACATACAGAGCTACACATAACATTTACATGGAATGCTTCCTAAAATGTGCTCTCATTTGAGGCTCTTAACAAAATGAGTACATATGGTAAGCAAAGCCTACAATCAGTCAGTGGCTTTGTTAAAGGGACACTCCAGGCACCCAGACCACTTCTGCCCATTGGAGTGGTCTGTGTACCAACTCCCATCACTTTGAACCCTGCAAATGTACACCCTGTTCCAAATTATTATGCAAATTCTATTTAAGTGTCACAAAGATTAAATATTTTGTTTTTCAGTTTAACTCATGGATGGCATTGTGTCTCAGGGCTCTTTTGATCACTGAAAACAATCTCTGACACCTGTGATAATTAGATTGCCAGGTGAGCCCAATTTAAGGAAAAACTACTAAAGGAGGGTGTTCCACATTATTAAGCAGAGCACCATTTTCATGCAATATGGGGAAGAAAAAGGATCTCTCTGCTGCCAAAAAGAGTGAAATAGTTCAATGCATTGGACGAAGTATGAAAACATTAGATATTTCACGAAAACTCAAGCGTGATCATCGCACAATTAAGAGATTTGTAGCTGATTCAGAGCACAGATGGGTTCGGCAGATAAAGGCACATTGAGGAAGATTTCTGCCAGATCCATGCATCGGATCAAGAGAGCAGTTGCTAAAATACCATTACATAGCAGCAAACAGGTATTTGAAGCTGCTGGTGCCCTTTGAGTCCCAAGGACATCAAGGTGTAGAGTCCTCCAGAGTCTTACAACTGTGCATAAACCTTCTAGTCGGCCACCGCTAACCAATGCTCACAAGCAGAAACAGCTGCATTGGGCAGAAAAATACATGCAGACTAATTTTCAAACAGTCCTGTTCACTGATGAATGCCGTGCAACCCTGGTTGGTCCAGATGGATGGAGTAGTGGATGGTTGGTGGACAGCCACCCTGTTCCAACAAAGCTGCAACGTCAGCAAGGCGGTGGTGGAGTCATGTTTTGGGCCGGAATCATGGGAAGAGAGCTGGTCGGCCCCTTTAGTGTCCCCAAAGGTATAAAGATGACCTCTGCAAAGTATGTGGAGTTTCTGACTGACCCCTTTCTTCCCTGGTACTGAAGGAAGAACTATGCTTTCCGTAATAAAATCCTCTTCATGCATGACAATGCACCATCTCATGCTGCAAAGAATACCTCTGCATCAATGGCTGATATGGGGATAAAAGGAGAGAAAGTCATGGTGTGGCCTCGGTCCTCCCCTGACCTCCTATTGAGAACCTTTGGAGCATCCTTAAGCAAAAGATCTAGGAGGGTGGAAGGCAGTTTACATCCAAACAGCAGCTCTGGGAGGCTATTCTGACATCTTGCAAACAAATTCAAGCAGAAACTGTCTAAAAACCCACAAATTCAATGGATGCAAGACTTGTGAAGCTGCTATCAAATAAGGGGTCCTATGTTAAAATGTAACGTGACCTGTTAAAATGTTTAAAAAGTTAAAATGTTGTTATAAGTTTGACTGAAATAGCTTTGGATTTCAGTAAGTATGCTGCAAACACAACAAATGACAATTTTCTGTTTTTTTTTTTACAACCTATAAAAGTGTTTTGAAACTTACTGTGCGTAATAATTTGGAACAGTGCATTGTAAGTTTATGTTTAAAAAAAAAACAAAACAAAAAAAACGTATTAGGAGGTTTGTTCAATAAAATTTGAATTGTACTCTTAATAGTTGATAACATAAGAATTATGCTGACTGTTATTTACATCAATTATTTAGGTAAATGAGAAAAATATCATTTGCATAATTTGGAACAGGTTGTAATTATTGCAGTTTTTAGAAACTGCAATAATTACCTTGCAGGGTTAAAGGGACACTATAGTCACCCAGACCACTTCAGCTCAATTAAGTGGTCTGGGTGCCAAGTCCCCCAGGTTTTAACCCTTCAGATGTAAACATAGTTTCAGTGAAACCGCTAGGTTTACATTGCAGGGTTAATCCAGCCTCTAGTTGCTGTCTTACTGACAGCCGCTAGAGGCGCTTCTGCGATGCTGGATGTGAAAAATCGCATTCAGAACGAGGGAGCCCGATGCTGGATCAAGGTAAGTAGCTGAAGGGATTTTAACACCTTCAGCGCTAAGGGAGGGGGGCCCTGAGGGTGGGGGGAGCTAAGGGTTATATAGTGCCAGGAAAACAAGTTTGGTTTCCTGACACTATAGTGATTCTTTAAGTCCTCCTCTAGTGTGTCTACTAGACACCCACTAGAGGGACTTCTGGCTTCTTAAAACACAAAAAGTGTTTTAAACGTTAAAATGGGTTTTCCTGGCACTGGAGAGTCCCTTTAAGTCAGTTCTTACATGAAAACATTTGATGACTGAAGGGCAAGACAAGTGAAGCTTCGTGAGGAATGAAATAGATGGTAAAATAAAGGAACAAAAATGGCAATGATTGATGAAAAGGCAGGGCAAATTAAATGGAAAGGTTACTTTGCATCCTTTAATGCTCCTCATACAATTCCATTGGATCTTCTTAAAACTTTTGCTACACAGGTAGCAAATACTCTGCTAGTTAAAAAGTGTTTTTTGTCGTTTTTTTTTTTTTTAATTCACCTGACCAGTGAATTTCAAGAATGCCAAAACAAGAGTCTGAGATCACACAGTGGCAAATCAAGGAGTAAGTACCAGCTCTGAGCTGGCAGTTGGTCCAATTACAATTGGACAGTGGAAACCCCAGGGACGTCAGGAGGTGGAGCAGTAGTTGGCACAGTGACCTTCGTCCGCGCTGGAAGTGAGTAAAAAAATCTTAATTTTTCAGGTTTTAGAGAAATCAGAGTACGGGATCTCCTCCACAATGCCCAATAGGGCATTTTTACACAGAAATGCCCCCCCCCCCACCCCCAATGGTTAAATTAATCATTTAACTGTCACTTTTCAGAATATTTTGATAAATATCCTTTTATATATCTGTTGTAACTGCATCCCATGCAGACCAAGTGCTCTTTGGGTTCTGGGATAATTTCCAAGTTTGTCAAACTAGTTGAAAACAGTTTGACAAAACCAGAATGAACTGCCCCCATAGACTATGTTCACCATAACCACTACACAAGTTTTGGTTATTTTGCTTGGCAAGGGCCTTTGCCAGGCTAATAATCTGCACCAAGTGACTCTGTATGGCGTGTCAGTTTGGTGAATTAAAAGAAAAATATAGCTCTGCATTCACAGTGGATATTCGCCAATATATAATGTACCCATTACCAATGTACATTGCAATAAAACAGTGACATGCATTGCTGAAGTTTTTTTTGTCTGGTTTTTTTTAATGTGCCTCGCTGAGCATACATAATCTCACTATTCCCTTCCCTAAATAAAGCCTAAGTTTTCACCATTGAATTATGTCCCTGGGTATACTGATGCAGAATTGTATGCAATTAATACAAAAGTGGGCAAAAACAAACATATCAAAAAGAAAAAGAGTTAAAAAAATAAATGGAGTAAATGTAGAAGAGAACGTTGTATTTGAGGAATTTATTTGGAAGGATGACAGTAAACTGAAAGACAAAAAGATTTGACTTGAGTGAGACATCGGTACTAAATCTTAGTTATATTGGTTTTCACATTCTCTTTCAACATTTCTTTTTGTTTGACGCAGCTATAGGTTAGACTTGCCAAATCAAATGCCTTTTAATTTACACCCAGACAAATTGATCATTCAGATTTACCTGTGGAGTCTTTTTCAATGATTAAAGGAAAAGTATAGTGTCAGGAATACAAACATGTACTCCTGACACTATAGATCTAAATGTGCTGTTTAGGTTTCTTGTCCCCACTGTTAACAATTTGATTTTATTCTTCCAGAGCTGTACAGGTCTTATTGTGGTTGGCCCTGACCTGCTCCTCCTTCAAAAAAAGGCAGTTTACATTAAAAAGCCTGCAGGGTCAGGTTGTTGACACCAGAACAACTATATTAAGCTGTATTTGTTCTGGTGACTATAGTGTCCCTTTAAAGACTGACAAGTAAATCCCTAACTCAATTGAATCGATTGAACCAGTTGTGGATTAAAAGTCATTTGATTTAGACAAACCATCTGAAACAACATTTGAACAATTCTAGTAACTGCCATGCACATATTTTCTTATTTGTGTAACCATGCAAAGTCTATTTATACATATCAGAGACAAAAAGTTAGATTACAAAGAGCAGACTACTGATAATGGCAATGGAATGCAATTTAGGCCAAAGGTTGAACATACAGAGGAGTGCCAAAGGAAGATGATTAAATTAGAGAAAATAATGTTTGAACCCCGTTATGTTATGAGCCAAGTCTAGATAGTGAGCAGATTTATGCAGGTACCACACAAGTACATGGCACATAAGAAAATGAAATTTTCTAACCAAGTAGATTTAGAATGAAAGCTGAAAGGTATACTATAAGTGCCAGGAATACAAAGTTGTATTCCTGTCACTATAGCTCCCTATGCCTACCCCTCCCCCTGTCAGTGAATAAAGGGTTAAAAACCCTTTATTTACTAACCTTACCCTCTTTTAATTACTTACCTCTGCCTCCTCAGTCCTGTGACTTGCAGATGTTAACGCGCACACACGGAAAATGCCGCATGCATTCGATTTCCCCCTAGGAAAGCATTGAATCAATGCTTTCCTATAGGGAAAAATCTGACGCTGGACATCCATCATCAGTTACCGGGCCAAGGGTCTGTTTGGATCCAGGAAGCACCTCGAGTGGCTGTTTAGTAGACAGCCACTGGAGGCAGATTTAGTGCTGCAATATAAACATTGCAGTTTGCAACCAGACCACTTCAATCAGCTAAAGTGGTCTGGGTGCCTGTAGTGTCCTTTTAAATAAATCTGCATGGCTATAGAGCATGCACTCTAACACTACCTGGCTCACTAATAAATGCATCACCGCTCTCTACTCCTCTATCTGCCTCATGTTACCAGTCCTCAGGGAACACCAACACGTTCAGTACTATTGTGTGTGTGGGCGCCCTGAGTAATGGTCTGAAAACCAACAAATTACTTTGTATTGCTCATTTCGTGTTGCTTGCTTGCTTGTGTATATCTGTACAAGAATAATGTCATGTTGATCAGCAGCACATTATAAAATGATGACTGGCTCATTTCCAATCACATCCTGCAAGCTGCACTGAGGATTCAGGTCTTGTTTTCCCATCCTGCAGCACATTAATGCTACATACTGCAGGGCAGCACTTTAATGCTACATACTGCAGGGCAGCACATTAATGCCACATACTGCAGGGCAGCACATTAATGCCACATACTGCAGGGCAGCACATTAATGCTATATACTGCAGGGCAGCACATTAATGCCACATACTGCAGGGCAGCACTTTAATGCTACATACTGCAGGGCAGCACTTTAATGCTACATACTGCAGGGCAGCACATTAATGCCACATACTGCAGGGCAGCACATTAATGCCACATACTGCAGGGCAGCACATTAATGCTATATACTGCAGGGCAGCACATTAATGCCACATACTGCAGGGCAGCACTTTAATGCTACATACTGCAGGGCAGCACTTTAATGCTACATACTGCAGGGCAGCACATTAATGCCACATACTGCAGGGCAGCACATTAATGCCACATACTGCAGGGCAGCACATTAATGCTACATACTGCAGGGCAGCACTTGTCCAGCACAGCTCGGACTGCCCTTTACCCTCCACTGCAGATGCTGCCGATAGCTGAAGCCGTGTTAGATCGCACCGCAGGGCGCTCCATGCGGGTTAACCCATCACTACTCACACAGCCGCTCGGCAGCCCAGGACAGGACATCCTCCAGCCGCTTCTGGTTTCTCCCTGCAACCGCCCAGCGGAGCCTGGACTCTCTGAATTCCGCCCCGTCCAGCACCCGAGCCAGCTCCTCTACCACGAACTGTCCGGTGAAGCCTGAGGCCCCGAACACCACGAACTGGTACTGGCGAGCGGTATCCATGGTTACAGCGTACACAGAGCGCACAGGTACCAGCGGCACGAGGACAGCAATCACACTGCACAACAGACCGAGGCAGCGCCGGAGATCACCTGACTGAGTGGGCGTGTCCTAGCGGACAAGGGAGAGAGCGGAAGCCACGGATTGGCAGAGCGATCCCCCCCCACAACCAAATAATCTTTATTGAAAAGTAGCAATCACAGCAAGAGAGGAGACCGACACACACACACACACAGTGTTATACACAGCCACAGAGTGAGAGCATCACGGGCAGCAGCACTGGGCGTTACAGCCATGCTCTCATCAGAACTACTGGGCAGGCCTGTGTTAAAGGGACACTCCGGGCAACCAGAACACTTCTGGCCATGGCGGATTAGGACCCCTGGGGCCATGTGATCGCTCAACACAGCGGTCACATAGTCACAATGGGTGTCCTAGTGTCTGCCTGCAGGGGACTGTCTGTGCTGACAGGCAATCTCCCTGCTAGTGTAAAATCATTAAAGGTACATGTTAATAAAAGGAGAGAATATGATATATATAATGTCACACCAAGTGTATGTTTATATTAATATAAAAATACACTTATAATTAAAGTAAACACGTATAAATATAATATATATGATAACTATATATATTGTATATAAATATTATTATAAATATAAATAATAATTAAAATATAAAAATTAAAAAAATTATATATCTATATAAAATTTTATTCCAACTGTATTTTGATATATATATTTATATCAAAATACACTTAGAATGAAATTGTATATATCTATGTTTATATATATAAATAAAAATAATACGAAATATACATGTGTCCATACACAAAATTACATAAATAGTTATATAAATATACACGTAGACTTCAAATATATAAGTATGCATATATACATATTTAAATTCTACGTGCGTATTTATGTAATTTTTACATAATTAAGTAATTTTATTGATTGCAATTTGAGGGACCTGCCTAACAATCCAGGCCTAAAGTACAGAGAATTTAATTTGCTAGCACTGAATTTTAGCCTGTAACTTTCTATGACACCCTAAAATCTGTACATGGGGGGTACTGTTTTACTCGGGAGACTTCGCTGAACAAAGAAATTAGTGATTCAAAACAGTAAAACATATCACAGTGATGATATTGTCAGTGAAAGTGACTTTTTTTGCATTTTTTCACACACAAACAGCACTTTTACTGATGATATAATTGTTGTGATACGTTTTCCTGTTTTGAAACACTAATATTTGTGTTTAGCAAAGTCTCCCGAGTATAACAGTACCCCCCATGTACAGGTTTTATAGCATTTTTGAAAGTTACAGGGACCAATATATGGGTCAAATATTTTTACATTGAAAATTGCCAGGTTGGTTACGTTGCCTTTGAGAGCGTATGGTAGCCCAGGAATGAGAATTACCCCCATGATGGCATACCATTTGCAAAAGAAGACAACCCAAGGTATTGCAAATGGGGTATATGTCCAATCATTTTTAGTAGCCACTTAGTCACAAACATTGGCCAAAATTAGCGTTCAATTTATTTTTTTACTTTTTTCACTCACAAACAAATATGAACGCTAACTTTGGCCAGTGTTTGTGACTAAGTGGCTGCCAAAAAAGACTGGACATACCCCGTATTGAATACCCTGGGTTGTCTACTTTAAAAAAAATATGTACATGTGGGGTGTTATTCAGAGATTTATGACAGATAATAGTGTTACAATGTCACTATTGATAAATTTTAAAAATGTATGTTTTGAAACCGCAATATCCTACTTGTACTTATAGCCCTATAACTTCCAAAAAAGCATGTAGACCCTGGGTATTTTTAAACTCAGGACAAAATTTTGAATCTATTTAGCAGTTTTTCTCATTAGCTTTTGTAGATGAGTAAAAGATTTTTCAAATAAAAGTAAAAAAAAAAATTTTTTTTTTATTTTTCATTATATTTTTTATTTATTTTTAAATTAAATTATATGAGATTATATAAATAATGGTATGTAAAAAAAAGCCCTTTTTGTCCTGAAAAAAAAAATATAATTTGTATGGGAACAGTAAATGAGAGAGAGGAAAATTACAGCTAAACACAAACACCACAAAAGTGTAAAAAGAGACCTGGTCGCAAATGTACAACATCGCAAAAACAGTCCGGTCCTTAAGGGGTTAAGCAATGGGCTTCCTGGGCTGCTGTCTGGCCCCCAGGAGCATAGGTGCCCCACAGGCTTGCCAACTTTTCAGTATATTATTGCAGAATATATATTCAGAAACATCACACCCTCTTTATTAAAATGTTTAGGTGAACTAATCACCTCAGTTATCTGTACCTGCGATTTTGCTGTGGTGAATACACACTGTACATTGTGTAGTGCTACGGAATTTGCTGGCGCTATATAAATATAATAAAAATATAATAAAATAATTAAAATATACACACGCTGATGAAAACTCTGTACACATACTAATTGTACATAAGCAAGACACAATAAATACACATCATTATTTTTAAGCCATAAAGATATGTGTTGAACATTTACTTAAAGGGACACTATAGTCACCTGAACAACTTTAGCTTAACCCCTTAAGGACGGAGCCAAATGTACAAGTTGTGATCAAAACAAAATGTAAACAAACCACAGAATTTGACTCTCTGTCTGTTCAACTACAATTTACCTCTTTCTTACTAAGTGCACCCACAATTATTATATATCGGTTTGTTCAGGGGAAACAGGGCTTTCATTCCATATCAAACATTCATATATAGAACTCCATTTTATATGAATAAAATCTAAAAAAGTTTAAAAACTTAAGAAAGTTTGATATTTTTCCATTTCTGCATGTCAGTTTAACTGATAATGTCACAATACTGTTTGGTTTTACTGCAATAAAACATAAATATTTGTATTCAGAAATGTCTCATGAGTAAAACAGTACCCCCCATGTATAGGTTTTATGGTGTTTTTGAAAGTTACAGGGTCAAATATACGGCTTATCCATTTATGCTTTTTCACAATGAAATTTGTCAGATTAGTTTGCTGTGTCTAGGCTGCCTTTGAGACCGTATGGCAGTCAAGAAATGAAAATTACCCCTTAATGGCATACCATTTGAAAAAGTAGACATCCCAGGGTATTCAAAATGGGGTATGGCCAGTCTTTTGTAGTAGCCACTTGGGCACAAATGTTAGCCAAAGTTAGTGTTTTGTTTTTTTCTTTGCATTTTTCACATAAAAACTGTACTTTTACTGATAATATTAACGTCAGTATATGGTATACTGCCCTGAAACCCTCCTAGTTCTGTTCAGTGTTGTCTCACAAGTGCCACGGTACCCCCCATGTACCCCCCTTGTCCATTTTTGGTTTTAAACATTGAAAATTGGCAGTGATTTTCTGGGCCTATCTTGCCTTTGAGAGAGCATGGCAGCCTGGGTAATAACATTTCCACGATTATGGCATACCATTTTCAAAAGTAGGCAACCCAGAGTATTTCAAATGGTGCATTTTATGAAGTTTGGTCTAACCACTTTATCAGAAATGAAGGGTCCTCATAGCGGTAATAGTTTTTTGTGCTTTTTTCCACACATGAACTCACTTTTCACAGGACATTTCCTATTCCTGATGTGAGTTATTGCAACAAAGCCTCACTATTTTTTTTTTTTTTTACATTGTCTCCTGAATATAACACTACCCCCATGTACCGGATTTTCTGTTTTTTGGGGAAGTCACAGGAACAAATATATTAGATGTCCATTTCAAAGTTGGAAATTTGACAGAGTGATTTGCTGGGCCTGTGTGGCTATTTAGAGAGCATGGCAGCCTGGGTAATAACATTTCCACCGTTATGGCATACCATTTTCAAAAGTAGGCAACTCAGAGTACAACAAATGGCAGACCTTGAGATGTCTGGTCTAGCCATTTTAACAGAAATGATGGGCCCATGTAGCAATTTCTACTTTTATTTTTGTGTTTTTAATTCCCAGATTTTACTATTAACATGACGTAAAGTCATGATTTTATTAATGACACGGAGGCGAGTATTATGCATTCTCTTTCTTTATTATACTCCCAGCAGCAAGAAAAGGAAGTATGAGAGAATCATATAAAAAAACATAACAGCTTGGTAACAGTGGCACCAATCAGCATCCAGTATTATCCATATGGGTGTGGTGCTCCTTGACTCCTCCTCTTTCTGCGTAGATCCCGAAGACCATAGTGTAAGTTCCAAAATAATCCAACAACACGAATTCCCGAAACAAAACCATAACCGGAAATTCAACAGGGAACAGCTTCAACCGCCAACTTTCACAGGTGTATTCAAGCTAAAAAAGAAGAAATATATGGTAATATCGAGACTTGCGACTGCTATTCCATAGTTAGCCAACTCTTCCACTACGTTATTCCAACCCTATAAGTATATAGAAGTATATTCATCACAAACCTTACTCACCTTCGTGTCGTGTATGACACTTTACCTACCGTATTTTGTCATTCCAAAGGTCCCATGATTGACCTGTAACTTAAACACCACCCTGGGTAGGGCGGGTGGGAATAATACTCGCCTCCGTGTCATTAATAAAATCATGACTTTACGTCATGTTAATAGTAAAATCTGGGAATTTTATTAAAGACACGGAGGCTCCTATTATGCTATTTTAAAGCTGAGCAACCACCAAACTGGAAATATGTTGCACCGAAAGTAGAAATTACGAAACGTAGACTCATTCGACCAATCAGCTGCTCGTAAGATGTCTTCCAATCTACAACCTATCATGGAAGCTTTAGAAGCCATTGCCCCGCGAATGGAGTGTGGGGAGAAAATTGAAGTGTCTATGCCTGCCACGGATAATAACCATTTGATCCAACGAGCTAAAGTAGGAGTAGATACTGGTAGGTGCGGTACTCTGAACGAGATGAATAATGGATGAGTTTGATCAGGACGGAGCGAGCTCGTGCGGCGCTCGTATTCCTTAAGGCATAACACTGGGCACAGATTAGGGTTGTCTGGAAACGACGGGTAGAAGACCTCCTTAGTTGCAGACTTTGTCCTTCGTGAAATATTGAAGGAAACTCCGTTCGGAACAAAAGCACGTGCTTGCCAATCCAATGCTCTGACATCAGCAACCCGTTTACATGAAAGTAAACAAAACAACATCAACAGTTTGGTTGATAATTGTTTAAGAGAAAGTTCATGATTCAAAGGCCAAGACTCGAGAAAACGAAAAATCACATTGACATCCCAGAAGGAAGAATACCGAGCCTGCGGGGGTCGAGCAAACCGGATGCCTTTGAGCAAACGACAGATGAGGGTATGTTTACCTATTGGAGTACCATCCAATCCCCTATGTCTCGCTGATATCGCTGACCTGTATAGATTTATAGTCCGAAAGGCTTTACCTTCTTCAAAGAGTAGAGTCAGGAATTGTAAGATTATTTTCACAGGAGCTGATATGGGATCCACTGATTGTCCCACGCACCAATCAGTCCACTTCCTCCAAGCCGACCCGTAGGAACGTCTGGTACCTGGTGCCCAAGACTCTGCCAAGAGACCGAGTGTTGTCTGCGAAACATCCTCGAGATTCCATGTTCCCCTGAAAGGAACCATGCCATCAGGCGAAGTAGACCCTGGTCGATCAACTCGTGACTCATTCCCTCTGGATTGGTCAGGAGGTAGGGCATGTCCGGCAAGAGTCGTGGGGAATCTATCGACATTTCTAATAACTGTGGGAACCAAGGTTGTGACCTCCATAACGGGGTTATCAGCACTAGAGTCCCCTGGGAATATCGAAGGTATGCAAGGGTCCGAGAGATGAGGCTGAACGGTGGAAAAGCGTAATTCCTGCTCTTGGACCAATCTTGTAAGAATGCGTCTGTCGCCAGCGCATCTGGGTCCGGTCTCCAACTGAAGAACCGAGGAAGTTGGGTGTTCAGCCGAGACGCGAAGAGATCTATGTTGAGAGGTCCCCAAAGTCGAGAGAGACGTTGGAAGATCATAGGGTGGAGATGCCAATCCCCTGTGTCTCGAAGATATCGAGAATTCCAATCCGCTAGTGCATTGTCCCGTCCTGGGATATATTCCGCTATTACCGAAATGTTGTGTTTTAGACAAAAGTGCCAAAAATCTCGAGCCATCAGTGCCAGAACTTTCGATTTCGTTCCTCCTAGGTGGTTGATATAACGCACCGCCGAAACGTTGTCCATCTTGATTAGGATAGAGCATGAGATGCCTGTGGGGGTCATGCTGCGAATGGCAAAGGATGCCGCTAACAGTTCTAGGCAGTTGATGTGTAACAATGTTTCTTCGTTGGACCATCTGCCACCGGTGGAAACTGAGCCACAATGCGCGCCCCAGCCGTGTAAGCTGGCGTCTGACTCTATGACCAGATCTGGCGTAGACCCGAATATCGCCCGTCCTTTCCACGCCTCCATGTGGGCTAGCCACCATGTCAACTCCTCTCTGGAATCTTCGTCCAGTGTAACACAGGTTTCGTACGAGTGTCCGGAGCGCAGATATGAGGCCTTGAGCCTTTGTAGGGCACGATAATGTAACGGGCCCGGGAAGATTGCTTGTATGGACGATGCCAGTAGCCCTATGATCCTCGCAAGTTGTCTGAGGGAAATGGTCGTACGAATCATAAGTCGTCTGATCTCTTTCTTGATCGAAATCATTTTGTCTTTGGGTAGGCACAACCTCTGCTGTACAGAGTCCACTTGAAATCCCAGAAATTCCATGCATCTGGAGGGTTGAAGGACAGATTTCTCCCAATTCACCAAGAATCCTAAGTTCTGGAGAAGGTGTGTTGTCCAAGACAAATGAACCCGTAATTGGGATTGAGATTGAGACAGGAGAAGGATATCGTCCAGATAAATTATTAACCTGACCCCTCGTGTGCGCAGGAAGGCAATCACCGGCTTTAGTACCTTTGTGAAGCACCATGGAGCAGAGGACAGACCAAACGGTAGACATACAAACCTCCACTTCGTTCCTTGCCACTGAAACTGCAGTAGGTTTTGGTGCGCTTCCGCGACAGGGATTGTCAGGTAAGCATCCCGTAAATCTATCTTGACCATCCAATCTGATGGTAGTAGGATGTCCCGAAGGCAATGAATACCCTCCATTTTGAAATGGTGATATTGGACAAACGCATTTAGGGGTCGGAGATTTATTACTGGGCGTACTCCACCCCCTTTCTTTGGAACCAGAAACAGGTTGCTTACAAACCCTTCTGTGTCCCATGGGATTTGTTGAATAGCGTGTTTTGACGCCAAATCTGCAATCTCTGCCGAGATCATCTTCTGGTGGTCGCTGGCCATGTTTAGTTCTCGAGGGAACTGCACCTGAGTAGGGTAAGAGACTAGCTCCATCAGGTACCCCTGTACTGTATTTAATACCCAAACATCTGCGGTTAGAAGTTTCCAAGCATGGTGAAACAATGCCAATCTGCCCCCCACTTTTATATGGGAAAAATGGAGATACTCGGTACTCACCATAAGGTCGTCTGCCTGAGACAGACCCCCGCGGTCCGCGGGAGTTCCAGGGGCGTCCACGAGATGGGAAGAACGGGGTATAAGTTCGTTCTGGTACCGGTCTCTGGGTATTAAAGGAGCCTCTGCCGGCTCTAAATGAGCCACGGAATGCACGGCCGGATAGACGGCTCCTACCTCTACCGGCCCCTCCAAAAACCCGAGGTGCAAATACTCTTTTTAGAGAAGTCTGAGCTTTGTCAATTGCTGTAAATGTTTTAACGTACAGCCCAAGATCCTTGATAAAGGATTCACCAAAGAGTAAGCCTTTAGCGGCTGGCCCCGGCTCATTGGTCGCCATACTGACCAGTTTGGGCTCTATTCTCATGAGAATCGCCTTGCGGCGTTCGGTTGCCATGGCTGTATTGGCGTTACCCACCATGCAGACTAACCTCTGCAACCAGCCTTTCGCTACTTCGAAATCGAAGTCATTCTCACCAGATTGGGCAGATTCCACTAACTCATAAAGTTTGGTGATGGGCCCCAGAGTGTCCAGGAACTTGTCCTGGCAGTTCCGAAGGGAGAAATCCAAACCTTTCCTAGGTTTCCAACCCGACTTATGCAAAAATTGGACCAATTGGGGATCCACGTCAGGGGTTTTTCCCACTGAGTCTGGAAGGAAAGGCCGCGGGCATTCCGCCCGTAGCTTGTTACGTCCTTCCTTAGATAAAGGTTTTCTTACTCTTAGCGCGAGGTACCTGGCAATGTGCTCAGGCGGCTCCCATTCCGCCGAGCGAGGGTGACGGAGGTTATCTGGGTCAAACAACGGGTTACCCAGAGGGTCCCGCAAATCGTCGCCCTCGCCCGATATGGCAGGCTCAGTGCCCAGAGCCGTAGCTTTCTGGGTCGCAGTGTGAAATTTCACCTCGGACCCTGAATCGGAATATTCCGCACTATAATGGTCCATGCATAACTCATCATACTCCTCCTCCAAACTCCGGTCCGAATCGGACGAGTCCTCTTGGGCACGTGCCCGCTTCCAAGATCTGGCCGATTTTGCCCGGCCAGGGGCTCTATTGCGCGGTGGTATCGCGCCATCCTTGACAGCCTGAGGCGTGTCAGTCATTGCAGGCTGAACCTGCAGTTCTGGAGGGGAGGCAATATGTTTGCTTTTCGTCAAGGCTTTACGTCCCGGTTGTACCACATTAGTGGATCCCGGATTTAGTGTGCTCTGGGGGCCACAACTCTGAGACTGTATCAGCGCTTTGGTTACAGATTGCGTGATAGAGGATGACATGACCCCCATCGCGGAGGCTAACGCCTTGTTGATGGATTGTGCCATGGTAGAATCGAGGAGGGATTGAAATTCCTCCGATGCCATGAGGCTGGCGTCATCCTTACATGCCCTGTCTGAGGGGGAAACCCCTGGTGTAGGACACACAGACCCTGCAGGTCTTTCATTCTGATCTTGCATTTTAGCAATAATATAAACTCACAGGGGATAAAACACCCAAGTCCACTCAGAGTTAGAATTATAGGGCCCAATAAGGTAATGCCACTAGTAGTAGTTAATGGTAACTGAAATGACCTGTAGGGAAAAAATATACTAGCTAAGGCTAAGGACAAAAAGGGTGTCAGGATAGAGTAATCCTCCACACCAACACTTACAGTTTGACCAGCAAAAACAGCAACACAGTTAATAAGCACAGGATGGGTCTGGGAGTGCGCCAGGAGGGTAGGAGAAACCGTTATCCACATACAGAAACGGTCCGCAGCAATTTCCCGCCAAAAACATACTTAAAATGGCCGCCGCGAGCAAATTTGCATAGGCGGCGACATAAACCAAAAAGATGGCCGCGGCGGCACGTACTGCGCATGCGCGGCCGTTAGGAAAAGGGGAAAGACCGGCAAAAGAGCGTTTGCGCATGCGCGGACCGGCAGAAAACCGCGGAATAGACCGCGACCAAAACAGAGAGCGGCTGAGGAGAGCAGCTAAGGGCAGCCCTGCTGCACCCACACAAAAACGGAAACGAGCAGGGTAAAGAGTCTAACACCACTGAAAGGGGAAAAACCCCAGGGTCCCAGAGACCCCTATTTAATAGGCAGCACTCCCAGACACCAGTATTAAATAACCAGTAATAACAGTGAAGCATAAAATAAGCATAAACATACACAATGCTAAAATCTTTTACCCAAAATACACATATATGTATGAAAATCACAGGAGTAGCAAGAGATGAGGTACTTAACTTGTCTGAGGGAGCAGCAAGAAAGAGGAGGAGTCAAGGAGCACCACACCCATATGGATAATACTGGATGCTGATTGGTGCCACTGTTACCAAGCTGTTATGTTTTTTTATATGATTCTCTCATACTTCCTTTTCTTGCTGCTGGGAGTATAATAAAGAAAGAGAATGCATAATAGGAGCCTCCATGTCTTTAATAAAATCACAAATTGCATTTTCAATAGAAATGTCATAATCCTGGTATTTGTTAGTGCACTAAAACCTCAGTATTTTGATTTAACACTGTCTTCTGAATATAACGATACCTACATGTACAATGTTTCCAGGTTTTTAGTATATCACAGGAATAGTACAGTACCCCCAAGTACACTTTGATCTGAAGGCAGAGAGAGGCAGATAGATCTTTGACTCAGATACTGTAGCATTAACCCTGTGATTAGTTTTTTGCTTTTTTTGTGAAGGAACATTTCAAGTACTACAAATGTAGTATTTTGAGTTGTTTGGTGTAGCCACTTTAGAATGGCTAGCATAAACAGGGACAGGCCAAGGTCAGGGGAATCCAGAAGTGAGAGTAGTCGGTAAAACAAGCCAATGGGTCGGTACAGGCAGCTAACGAAGCGTAGTCAGGACAAGCCGAGGTCAGGGAATCCAGGGAAATCAAGCAAACAAACTGCCAAAGTAGCATACAGAGTGATTTAGTAGTTCAGCTCTGTATGGTAGACTTTGAAACAGTCTGTTATGCAGAGGGCAGGTAGGGATGTACAGGAGGGGCAATAATAACTGGAGTCCTTTCGGACTCCTCTTTTCCAGCAAACACAGCATTTTCGTTGGGGTGACCTTTTACAGGGTGTGGGGGGGATTCGGGAAGGGAAATGTTTGCTGAAATGTCGTTGGACATCTTCTGATTCCAAAGGAGGGTTAGGATTTGGGTTCTGGGCAAATATAATTTGAGACAAAATTTGGACCATAAACTCTAGAAATGGGCATGGTCTACCTATGGCTTCCTTTTTATAAAGCACATAGGCATTGAAAATTGCAATCTGGGTTATGTAAATTGCAATTTTCTTGTACCAGGTCCTACTCTTCTAGTCTAATACTATCCTTACCTTTTTGTGTCATTTTACCCCACTCCCTCTAGCATGTAAGCTCATTGAGCAGGGCCCTCAACCTCTCTGTTCCTGTGTGTCCAACTTGTCTGGTTACAACTACATGTCTGTTCGTCCACCCATTGTAAAGCGCAGCGGAATTTGACAGCGCTATATAAATAACATAATAATAATAATAATACATGAAGATTGAAAGGTATGATTGTTTTAGTGTTTTCTGTCGATAAGATTCTGTAGGCCCATCATAATTGTCAGCACCAGGTCTTAATGCGCTCTTAATCCAGCCCTGCACATAGATACTGATAGACATTGAAACACAAACACACACAGAGATACTGATAGCCACTGCCAGACAAATACACATAGGTATTGATAAACACTGCCAGTAGGGTTGCTTGGAAAAACATACCAGCCATGCCAATTTGCATAATTAATCATATATGCATGACATCACAGGATATGGCACAAGATTTAAACAAATACGCTTGGAAAAGAGAAAATGCTGTAAGTCACTACAAAAAAAAAATATATATATATACATATATACTTAAGACCTTGGTTCTGCTGTAAAGAGGGATTGCTCTGCAGTTTGGGGAAATTGGACTGTTTTCTGAGTGGTCACTCAATGGACCAAGCAGCAGGCTATCTACATCATAGACAATATTTACAGATATACAAGGGGTTAATTTACTAAACACCATATTGTAATGAATTACAATCCAAATTGCAAAGTATAAGTTCAAATAGACAAGCTGTGACTAGGCTGATTGGAGAAAGTTTTTTTTAAATCAAATATTTTCATCTATAATTTAAAATTGTGACGGTAGTCACCAGCAGCTTAACCCCTTAAGGACAGAGGCAATTGTACACATTCTAATGAAAACAAAACCTGGAATTTGCGCTATAAGTCTGTTCAACCATAATTCACCTCTCTCAAATATTCATAATTGAAACATAATTTAATATGAATTAAATCTAAAACTTTTTAGATATTATGAAATATGGGTATTTTTCAAGTTCTGCATAACATTTTAACTGTGAATGTCATAATACTGTTAGCTTTTGCTGCAATAATATACACATTTGTATTCAGTGATGAATCATCAGCTAGAGATTTTGATTGCTCTCAGAAACAGTGGGGGAGTTCTAGCTCTGTGGACCTAGTTATGCTCAGACATCCCCAGTAATATTCTTGTCTCTCCCTACATATTGATTTCACGTTATCCCCATTTTTTTTGTCGTCCTTAGACTGATTTTTTTGTTGTCCTTAGACTCCTTCCCTTAGTTGTCACTCTCCTATTTAGGACTTTTGTAGTCCGTCACTTTCTCTATATTGTTTTTATCATTTTTATATATTTAAAGATATATATATATATATAATTTAATTCTAACTGTATTTTGACAGATATATGTATATATATATATATTAATATCAAAATACAGTAAGGGTGGAATTATATATGTATATATATATATATGATAGATATAATTTTTTTTAATTATTACTGTATTTTGGTTTTTTTTAAATGTATTAATTCTTTTTATTTTATATAAATATATACAATATATATATAATTATTGTGTGTGTATATATATATATATATATATAATTTCATATTTTTATCTTAATATATTTATATAAAAATACACTAAGTATGAAATAAATATATATATGTGTGTATATATATATATATATATATATATATATATATATTATATATGTATATAATATATGTATATTTGTGTTCGGGGCCATTTCAGTAGTGTATGAAATAGCAATTAAGTACACTTACCATAATAAATAAAAGTTGGTTGAGGTGTGCCAAAACCGACGTGTGTGGTAGGCCTGTAAATAAGTGGGCAACAGTAATACCAATCTGGTGATATCAAAGATATTTATTTCGAAAACACGACATGGGACTGTCATATTATGATGACATCTTAACAAATGCTTTTCTTAATTCATTTATAGGCTGAGGTATATAGACCGCATAAGCGGATGACTTCCAGCGGCCCAAGATTTTTATAACATGGACCGTGATGAATGAATGTCCAGAATATTTGGTGGCGTTTAAGCTTAGTCGTGTCAAAAGTAAACGTATGTACACCGTAAATTTAGAGGTGGTAAGGACGGCCCCGTGTAGTGAAAGGAGAGGGAGTGAGGCATGCGTAGGTGTTGATATAAGATATGTGTCAAAAACTTTCACTGGGCATCACAACTTGTTTGTGGAATAGTAAGAAATAAGCACCTTGTGACCCATCTGCCTGGTCTTAGTTGAGGGTAGGCTTAGCACGTAATGGTCCTGAAGTTTGTACAGGTTTGAGTAATGTAGGCAATGCTTCGAATCGTGTTGCCCTGTGATCGTGGATTCTCTGGGTCGCTGTAGGAAGCCAAGTATATGGCGGTTTGGAGAATGGTGTTAGTATGTGCTTCAAAAGGAGTGGTATCCAGTAGGCCTGAAATACGTTTGAAGAGATGTATATCTATAGGCTACCTACATTGTGGAGTAGGTCCGTGGGATTTGAGCAGGGGCGGACTGACCACTCGGGCATATCGGTCATGGACCGAGGGCCCGAGGCAGTCAGGGGCCCGGCAGCACAGCCATGCTCCAGCTGGAGAGATCAAAGATCTCTCCAACTGGAACGGCAAAATAATAAAATAAAACTATTTAATTGATAGGTTGTGGGGCCCCTGATGCAGCACGGGGCCCCACAACCTACCGCTCTGCTAGTCACACCTCCCCCCCCCCCATGAGACCTGGCAGCTTCACCTCCTCCCTGCCAGGTCTCCGGCTTCCTCTCCCATGCGGCTCTGTGTGATGGGAGAGGCGGGGCCAGGAAGTGACATCACTTCCTGTTTACTCCTCTCACACAGAGCCCAGCATGGAGAAGGAGCAGCAGCCAGGGAGAGAAGAGGGAGCAGAGATGCAGGTAGGCACCAACCACCCCCTTCCCCCCCCCCTCACTATCACCAGTCACCCCCCTCACTGTCACCAGTCACCCCCCCACTGTCACTAGTCACCCCCCCACTGTCACTAGTCACCCCCCTCACTGTCACTAGTCACCCCCCCTCTCTGTCACTAGTCACCC
>OW240913.1:191533850-191565761 GCA_933207985.1 Pelobates cultripes
ACAGAAGAAGGGAGGGAGTAGTGACAGAGGGAGGTGGTGACTAGTGACAGAGTGAGGGAGGTGGTGACTAGTAACAGTCGCCACCTCCCTCACTCTGTCACTAGTCACCCCTTCCTTCCCTCACTCTGCCACTAGTCACCCCTTCCCTCACTCTGTCACTAATAACCCCCTCACACTAGTGACAGATTGAGGGAGTGACAGAGAGAGGGAAGGGGGTGACTAGTGTCAGAGTGAGGGAGGGGGTGACTGGTGACAGAGTGAGTTAGGGGGTGACTAGTGACAGAAGGAGGGATGGAGTAGTGACAGAGGGAGGTGGTGACTAGTGACAGTCACCACCTCCCTCACTCTGTCACTAGTCACCCCCTCACTCTAGTGACAGTGAGGGAGGGTGTGACTAGTGACAGAGTGAGGGAGGGAAGTGGTGACTAGTTGACAGCGTTAGGGAGGGAAGGGGTGACTAGTGACAGAGTGAGGAAGGGGGTGACTAGTGACAGAAGGAGGGGTGACTAGGGACAGAGTGAGGGAGGGAAGTGGTGACTAGTTGACAGCGTTAGGGAGGGAAGGGGTGACTAGTGACAGAGTGAGGAAGGGGGTGACTAGTGACAGAGGGAGGGGTGACGAGGGACAGAGTGAGGGAGGTGGTGACTAGTGACTAGTGACAGTCACCACCTCCCTCACTCTGTCACTAGTCACCACCTCCCTCACTGTGTCACCCCCTCCCTCTGTCACTGGTCACCCACTCCCTCCCTCACTCTGTCACCAGTCACCCCTTCCTTCCCTCTGTCACCAGTCACCCCTTCCTTCCCTATGTCACTAGTCACCCCTTCCCTCACTCTGTCACCTGTCACCCCCTCACTCTGTCACCCCCTCACTCTGTCACTAGTCACCCCCCTCACTGTGTCACTAGTCACCCCCTCACTCTAGTGAAAGAGTGAGGGAGGGTGTGACTAGTGACAGAGAGAGGGAGGGGGTGACTAGTGACAGTGAGGGAGGGGGTGACTAGTGACAGAGTGAGGGAGGGTGTCACTAGTGACAGAGAGAGGAAGGGGGTGACTAGTGACAGTCACCACCTCCTTCACTCTGTCACTAGTCACCCCCTCCCCCACTCTGTCACTGTGTCACCCCCTTCCTCACTCTGTCACTAGTCACCCTGTCTCTCACTCTGTCACTAGTCACCCCCTCCCTCACTCTGTCACTAGAGTGAGGGGGTGACTAGTGACAGAGTGAGGGGGTGACAGAGTGAGGGAAGGGGATGACTGGTGACAGAGTGAGGGAGGGGATGACTGGTGACAGAGTGAGGGAGGGGGTGACTAGTGACAGAAGAAGGGAGGGAGTAGTGACAGAGGGAGGTGGTGACTAGTGACAGAGTGAGGGAGGTGGTGACTAGTAACAGTCACCACCTCCCTCACTCTGTCACTAGTCACTCCTTCCTTCCCTCACTCTGCCACTAGTCACCCCTTCCCTCACTCTGTCACTAGTAACCCCCTCACACTAGTGACAGATTGAGGGAGTGACAGAGAGAGGGAAGGGGGTGACTAGTGACAGAGTGAGGGAGGGGGTGACTGTCACTAGTCACCCCATCCCTCTCTCTGTCACTAATCACTCCCTCCTAACTCTGCCACTGTGTCACCCCTTCCCTCACTCTGTCACTAATCACCCCTCTGTCCTTAGTGACAGAGTGAGAGAGGGGGTGACTAGTGACAGAGTGAGGAAGGGGGTGACTAGTGACATAGTGAGGGAGGGGGTGACTAGTGACATAGTGAGAGAGGGGGTGACTAGTGACAGGAAGGGTGTGACTAGTGACAGAGTGAGGGAGGGTGTCACTAGTGACAGAGAGAGGGAGGGGGTGACTAGTGACAGAGTGAGGGAGGGGAGGGGGTGACTAGTGACAGTCACCACCTCCACTCTGTCACTAGTCACCCCCTCCCTCACTCTGTCACTAGTCACCCTCTCTCTCACTCTGTCACTAGTCACCCTCTCTCTCACTCTGTCACTAGTCACCCCCTCCCTCACTCTGTCACTAGAGTGAGGGGGTGACAGAGTGAGGGAAGGGGATGACTGGTGACAGAGTGAGGGAGGGGATGACTAGTGACAGAAGGAGGGAGGGAGTAGTGACAGAGGGAGGTGGTGACTAGTGACAGAGTGAGGGAGGTGGTGACTAGTGACAGTCACCACCTCCCTCACTCTGTCAGTAGTCACCCCTTCCTTCCCTCACTCTGCCACTAGTCACCCCTTCCCTCACTCTGTCACTAGTCACCCCCTCACTCTAGTGACAGAGTGAGGGAGTGACAGGTGACAGAGTGAGTGACTAGTGATAGAGTGAGGGAAGGGGTGACTGTCACTAGTCACCCCATCCCTCTGTCACTAGTCACTCTCTCCTAACTCTGTCACTGTGTCACCTGCTCCCTCACTCTGTCACTAGTCACCCCCTCCCTCACTCTGTCACTAATCACCCCCTCTGTCCTTAGTGACAGAGTGAGAGAGGGGGTGACTAGTGACAGAGTGAGGAAGGGGGTGACATAGTGAGGGAGGGGGTGACTAGTGACATAGTGAGAGAGGGGGTGACTAGTGACATAGTGAGAGAGGGGGTGACTAGTGACAGAGTGAGGGAGGGGGTGACACAGTGACAGAGTTAGGGAGGGAGTGACTAGTGACAGTCACCCCCTCTCTCACTCTGTCACTAGTCACACCCTCTCTCACTCTGTCATTAGTCACCCACTCTCTCACTCTGTCACCAGTCATCCCTTCCTTCCCTCACTCTGCCACTAGTCATCCCTTCCCTCACTCTGTCACCAGTCACCCCTTCCTTCCTTCACAATGACAGAGTTAGGGAGGGAGTGACTAGTGACAGAGAGAGGGATGGGGTGACTAGTGACAGAGAGAAGGATGGGGTGACTAGTGACGGAGAGAGGGGGTGACTAGTGACAGAGGGAGGGGGTAACACAGTGACAGAGTAAGGGGGTCACTAGTCACCCACTCCCTCACTCTGTCACCAGTCACCCCCACTCACTGTGTCTCCCCCTCACTCTGCCACCACTCAACCCCTCCCTCACTCTGCCACCAGGTACCCCCTCACTCTGCCACCTGTCACAACCTCCCACACTCTTCCACCTGTCACCTTCTCCCTCACACACTCTGTCACCTGTCACATATGCATTCACACAGACACTATATACAAAAAAGCACATGTAGTCATCCAGACATGCACAAGTGCATTCACACAGGCTCAAATACAAACATGCATTGATACACAGGTCTTCACAATACACACATCCAAAGGAATGCCGTATTATGAATTATATTTAACATTTATTAAAATGCACATATATTTGGCCTTCAAAGGGCCTGGGATCTAATTTTGCCCGGGGGCCCCAAAGGCTCTCAGTCCGCCCCTGGATTTGAGTATACCCTAAGGAGGCTTTTTATCACGTAGGATGTGAGGAATCCTTGTTTGTTGGGATGAGCTGAGAGCATGTGGTGTTGGATACCTGTGAGATATAACTTTATGGTGTTATGTGACATTTTAAGTTTGATGTGGCAAAAAGTGTCAAAAGCCACCAAAGTTGTATTATCAAACCAGTTGGTAAGGTGGCGATCTGACATGAACTTTTTATATAAGCAGTAAGCTCTGTCATAAGCAGTGTGCATATTCTTGGAGAGGGCCAATTTAGTCAATTCCCTGCTGTGACTTAGCAACTCTTCTATTGTATGATTAATTCCTGGAGCTGGGGGGGCGGTCGTAGCTATCAGTGAGGCTGTTGGTAGGGACCTCCTGAACGCCTGAAATTGAAGACAAGATAGTTGGTCAGCAGCTGTATTGTAAATACCTGGTACGTGGTAACATACCAGATAAAATTGGTGACTGGCTGCCAACCACATTAGTCGTCTGATGAATTTCATAATGCTTAGGGATGCTTTGTTTATGACAAATTGTCAGAGAAACATCGAACCGGTCTACCTGCCCATAAATGAGCCCATGTTGCTGCTGCGGCTACGATGGGATATACCTCAAAGAGTGCGGAGTTCTTATAGAACCCTTCGATCTGACTTCCTTCTACCGGCCACCTCCCCCAAAGCCAATTGTCCCCAAAAATGGCCGCAAACCCTGTGGAGGCTGCTGCGTTGGTCCATATGGTGGGGGAATCTATTGAGATTTGTGGGAGGAACATGCTCCTGCCATTTCAGTTTGCTAGGAACAAGTTCCACATGTGTAAATCTGCAGTGGCTTGTTGGTTAAGAGTGGTACGTTTGTGTTCATCAGGAAGTGTAGGAAGAAGGCAAAGGAGTCTTGATATGAATGATCTGCCTTGAGGTATAATATGCATGGCAAAATTCAGAGAGCCAATCAGTGACTGTAGCTCCATAGCATCCGTAAATGCGGTTGAATGGTCTGTGTGATGTTATGGATCTTGTCTTGTGGGAGGCTGGCTTCCATCGCTATGGAATCTAGTTGTATCCCCAAGAACTGAATGACCGTGTCTGGTCCTTCCGTCTTTGTTGGAGATACTGGAACCCCTATAGAGTCGAACAAGTTTATTGCTTTGTGTAGACTGCTTGGGGGGGCTGAATTGACGCTATGGCACCTACTGGTATTCAGGAGCAGCCAGCACAAGGTCTCCGCAAAATTATCAAAGATCTTAGGACTGCTCTTGGATCCAGTGAGCCTTGTGAAAAAGTAATACGGGCTCCTCCATTTGATTCCATGCAAGTGCCATAGCGACGGGTGGATGGGGAGTAATTTGAAAGCATTTACGATATCAGTTTCCCTGTTGAGATGATGGCGGCTATGGCATCATCTATGGTAGAATACTGTAACGAAAATTCTTCTGACGGGATGAGGGAATTAAGGCTTGGTATCACCGAAGAATGTGGTGCTGATAGGTCTATTGTGAGCCTCTGTTTGTGTGATGTTTTCCCCAGAACCAATCCAGTGGGGTTTGTTCTCCAGTTAGAAAACGGGGGTTCGGTAAATGGACCTAGGACAAAGCCTTGCTCTTGTTCTATCTGTAATAAATTGTCTACAGTGTCTGTGTCGGTTAGGGCAGACTGGAGGTTGTTGGATTCCCATGTACCCACTGGCCTGTAGATAAGGCCAGTATGGGCGTCCGCAGGAATTATTCCGTGGGGGGTGGGGGGTGGTATAATTGTAATGACATCCATGCTTGGTCCCTTTTTGACAGTGTCATGAAAGGGAAGGGGTATAGTCATTATCACATAAAGCCAGGGTGAATAGCGTTTTCACAACTATGGTGTCAGGAAAACATATTTGTATTCCTGACACTATAGTGTTCCTTTAAGCAAATTAAAGGAACATTCTGGTCACCATAACAACTTCATCTAAATGAAAATGCTATGCCAGGAAGCCCCTGTGTGCTCTCTTTCCTTTAAGGGGTCAAAACGCTCTCAAATGGTTTAACCCCAAAGACTTCCTCCAGCTCCAGGTCGCTCAGTGGTATTTGGCTTCTGAAACGGAGTGTCAGGAAGTGCAGACTGACGTCAGGCATGGGTGCCCCGGATTGGCTAGAGTGGACAGTTGACGCTCTAAGCCAATCGCTAGTTCCCGGTTCATAAAAATGTTTAACTTTTTTATGAATGGGGAGCTACTGATTGGCTTACAGTGCCAGCTGACTGCTCTAGCCAATCAGCAACACCCCTACCCAGCGGCACTCTGTGCTTCCTGACACTCAGTAAATAAAAGTGAACACATTAACACAGATATTTTTTTTTTTTACCTGGGGGATGAGAAGGTCCAGAGTTTCCCTGCCAGGCCCAGGTACCAAAGCCTTATGATGTGGTGTCCAGATTAAAGTGGAGGGTTCACTTCATTTGTCCTTCCTGCTCCAATATCCTTTTCTTCTCCTACATTTGACAGTCTTCTTTTTCTTCTGACACTGTCTTCTATCCTTGGCTCCTTCTGCTCATTTACCTTTCTGCTACTGTCTTCTTATTTTGCGCCCTTCTGCTCCTTTCTAATTCTGATTATTTTCTGCTCCTTCTCCTACTTTGTGCACCTTCTGATTCTTTCTGCTCCTTTACCTTTGTGCTCCTTCTGTCCCTTTCTGCTCATTTCTGTTCCTTCTCCTTCTCTTACTTTACCTTCCTGACTCTTCATTTAGGCTGTCTCCCCCATCCCTCACTTCCCTAATCTATAAGCTGCCCCCATGCCTCACTTCCCTAATCTATAGGCTGCCCCCCCATGCCTCACTTCCCTACTATAGGCTGCCCGCCCTGCTGCCCCCCATGCCTCACTTCCTAATCTATAGGCTGCCCCCATGCCTCACTTCCCTAATCTATAGGCTGCCCCCCATGCCTCACTTCCTAATCTATAGGCTGCCCCATGCCTTTCCCTAATCCCAGCCGCATGCCTCACTTCCTAATCTGGCTGCCCCCGCCTCACTTCCCTCTACAGGCTGCCCCCCCATGCCTCACTTCCCTAATCTATAGGCTGCTCACCCCCCCATGCCTCACTTCACTAATCTATAGGCTGCCCCACCATTGTGACATGCTAAAAGAACTAACTGGCTGTCGCTGGAATCCAGACGCACCCTTCATCTTTCCAGCCTTGTGTTTAAGAGCTTTTCTGGGAAGCTCCCACCCTACCGGAGCAAAATGCTCTCCCCGGCTGTTCCCACCTCCTTTAACCTCTGATCCAGTACCAGCACTTTATTTAGTCTACCTCAATACAAGAAGAAAGCAGCTCAATCCTCCTTTTCCTACAGAGCACCATCATGGAACGACCTCCCGCACACATTCAAATCTTCCCCAAGCCTAAGAGATCCCTCTCTACATATCTCAAAACAGAATGCACATGTCATGGTTGATTATATATTTCCTACCTGTTCTATGTTACATTTTGTATATATTGTGTATTAACATTTATTGTACCCTACTGTATCAATGCAATGTTTTGTGGACCCAGGACAGACTTTAAAACTAGAGAAATCTCAATGCATCTTTCCTGGTAAAATATTTTATCCATAAAATAATATGACTATCCTTTATTAGTCGTTACAGAGTGTTCCTTCAGCCCAATACATGCCAGTCACCCTTATCCTCAATGGAAGAAATAAAGGGTACTCAGCTTTTCCTGTTCACCATATGCACGTGATTGCTGTGAATGCGCCAATCAAGTTGAGTAATTTGGGCAGGGTTATGCTGCAGAAAGATTTAAAAATACTAAAACAATTTGAACATGAAGATAAATACAACAGATCATCAAGTAGTCAAATCACTTAATCAGCAGTTAAGTTGTAGTGAATTTCTCTTCTCTACAATTAGAGGAAATAATATTATGGTTGAATAAGAGTAAACAAGCATTTTATTTTGCAGTTTGAATATAAAATTTTATTAATGCAGTTATTTAATTAGTCTATTTGTACTTAAAAAATTTAAACAATTAAATGCCTTTAAAGATCTCTTCCGTGAGCCATTAGTTCCCCCCATGCAGCGCATCAGCTTCACAGCATTCAGGGACCCAAAGTGCTGATTACTTTAAAGTGCAGACCAGCTTTGTTAAGGCGTTCAATAAGCTTGGTCTTCGAGAATGCTGCTCCTGGTGTGAATACACCCCCCCTGCAAAAACAGAGCAGAATAAAATAAAACACATATATATGTATACAAAAATAATTAGGATATCAGGAATATAAACGATATATAATGGTGAAGTGTGTATTATGGGATACCGGAGAGGTTCTAGAGAAACATTGAGACCAAATGTTGAGTGGTTCATGGATGCCTCTTGAACCCATAGATGTAATTTTTCCCCACAATACATGCTTCAGCTTTACATATCTATTGTACTGGTGGATTGTTTATGTTAGTGTTAGGGTTTCTGCCTTTTAGGACAAAGGGCAGAAATAATGGAAATCAGACGCCAGAACTGTAACTTTCATTAAATGAACATAATATTTAAATTAGATGTGTTTCTTTACTTCTTTAGTTTAATGGTCCCCCATAACTTTCTTTAAATTAAAAAAATTAAAATTAAAATAAAGCGATTACATTTACCTGTAATCCAGCACCACAACAGACTCCACACTGCAGTCCAATCCTTCCTTGGTGAGATTATCAACATTGATGACCTGTGTCCAATCTACTGTTCATTGAGAACAGCCCACATGTGGCAATCGCTATGATGCTATTTCATGGAGAGCTGTGTGCATTATCTAGCTGCACACAATACTCTTATTGCTTTTTACGCTCTTTACATCATATAATAAAAATTATGATACTGGGACTCAATATGGGAAAAGGAAAGCAAAATATTTGAGTCTGCATTAGCATTCATCAATGTATTCTAATATTCTGCTATACATCTTTAAAGTACGGTGCACTACCACCATGTAATCTGTTTCTCATGGCAGCTGGGCAAATTTAGGCTGGTTATGTAGCAGGAAAGGTGAATTCGAGTCTTAGTTGTATCAGTAAAATCTGCTTGGAAAAACAAACCATCTTTGTCTGCAGTCAAAGCACGAAAGTCATCTAATGCACTTAACCATAAAGCTACAATTATAACAAACAGAACACAGAGAAAGCTGAAGTAAAACTATATATGTATTCATAATTAAATAACATAGATTTGTAAGTGGGGAATGGTCAGCAAATATATTTAACTTATCAGTGCTCTAAATCAGTGGTTCCCAACCCAGTCCTCAAAAATCACCTAACAGTCCAGGATTTAGGGATTACCCAGTTGTGTTTAACCTGGTTTTAGAGAGAATTTTTTTTTTTTTTTTTTTAAATTGAGACACAACAGGGTAATCCCTAAATCAAAACCACTGCTCTTAATCATAGGTATCCAACCTTTTGCTGCATTGAGCGCACGCACACACACACACACACAATCACCAACTTACACCTGGTAAAGGGAGGAACTTTTTATGTTAATTATTTATTTCAGATGCTTGTCCTGAGGGAAGAGTACATCCCTACTGTACTGCCACCATATGTCAGGAAAAATTACATTTATACACCGAGTACTTAAGAGGTCCACTCAACCTCCCTAACCTTGCTCTGGGATGGCTTGAATGGATCCTTTATCCCTGGTGACTAACAGTTGCTGCTGGCCTGGGATCTATATCTGTGCTCTTCCTGCACAGGTCCCTCGCGCACCCAGCAGTGATGCCGGTGCGGGGATGACGTCATATCGTGGGGGCCCGCTCACTGCAGGCCACACAAGGAGCTTTTGTGGAGGAGCACAGTATGTAAAGTGCTCCCTGCCTCCCTTGCCAGCGTGGGCGGCAACCAGGCCGCACTGCTAGCAGTCCCGAGCTGTGAGTTGGACACCCCTGCTCTAAATGAAGATGCTTATGAACAAAATTTGAAAAACACAATTTAACCCTTTAGTGACACAATGTTAGTCAGGCAGGACTGACCCTAGTATATGTAGAAAATACAAATAAATATATAAATTAAAAAATAAAAAATAAAAAGTTGGAAGTTTTCGGACCACAATCAGAAAACACATAGAACAACATAACCTACATGCAGTTGCATATTTGTTTATTTTTTTCTTCCTAGGGTAGTCTAATATATGCTGTATATCTTTTTTTCCCCCATGTGAAATATATGCAGTGGTGTCAAACAGAATGAAGAATGTCCTTGATGCTATACCTACCCTTCTGGGAGGGAACCTGGTTCCTTTAAAATGGTCACTGCAGCCTGCACCATTGCAATGGGAGTACTCACATAGGCAACCTCTGCAATTACAATGTAAAGAAATACATTCTAAAAATAATATATGACTGTTTTGCGCTTTTACTTCAGTAGAACATTGCATGCCAGAGAAGGGTATATAACAACCAAAGTGACATGATGACACAAAGTATAATTAGTTTAACTTTAATATTGGAGCTAGTGGGGCTGACTCAGGACAGAGCCACAAGTGACGTCCTGAAATGCCACAGGCTTAATTGTAGCACCCTTTCATTGTTCCCCCAAGGTCCCTGTAATTCTGAGAGATAAACAACACTTTCCAATTTTTGATTTGTGACACTCATTTTTCTATACCATATTTAGATTGACTTATACAGCACAGTGTGAGGGTATTGCTGTGAGTGCAGGTTTAAAACTGTGTGTTTGGGTCTAGTGCTGCAGGGTTAAAACAGCAGGAGATTTAGATAGATCATTAGATAGATAGAATTTAGAGTGATTATTGGTCTCAAGCTTTGTAATTTGATTCATCAAATGTATTTGGGTTTAGGTTTAGACAAGGTTGTAGTAGGAGCATATATATGTAAAATAAGCTGTACAATTTGTCCTTTGGCTAAAGCCTAGGTCTTTAAATATATATGTATAAATTAGGGGTGCCCAGTAGAAAGCTCAGCTTACCTGGTCCTGAAACCTGAGTGCAGATTTTCAAATCTGGCTTCCCTTGCTGTGGGTCTTTACCCTTACTATAACCCTCACCAAAGAATGTCATGTCAAAAGAGGATTCGTCCATCTGTCAAACGAAGCAAATTGATTTGGTCAATAAAGGTTTATAAATTTACATGTTAATGAATGAAGTGATTTAACTCTTAAATGGCAGATAATTGAGCAGTGAGACTGCAGTTGCATGATCTATACACCAAAACTGTTTCATTAAGCTAAAGTTGTTTTGGTGACTTTAAATGTGGGAACAGGGCCTGACCACGGAGCAGAGCAGATGCATGTCACTGCAGCTCCTACATCTGGTGGCAAATCTTGCCGATGAATAAGAAACGACTACTGATCTCATATTAGCTGCTAGGTGATAGGGAACAGTGTGATCTCCATCCCAACATCAAGAATGCAGACTAAACTGCTGGCTCCATCCGAGCGACTTTTGTGGCCTGCAGCAAACGGCTGAGGCATCAAGCATGGACGAGCATGGCTGAGACATCAAGCGCTTTGCCAGCTATCACCAAGAAAGCTTCATTGCAGCTATCAGTCACCGTTTTAACCCATATATGCGAACACTCACAGTTCTGTTATTTTATTATTTCTGCCTTATAGTTTAATTTAATCTGCTAAGCACTATATATGAAGCGATGGTGATAGAGTATGCTGGGTCTTGGTGGCTTATCCACCATGATCCTTTTAACAGTTAAGCTGTTTAAAACGCCATGTCTAATAGGTCTAACCTGTTCTTTAATATGATGCGTTACCCACTCATAATTCTCTTTAGATGTGTTAACATAGTTAACATAGTATGCACACATTGAAGGTAATTTAATGTCTAGGGTATGCTCCGAGCAATATCCTGATCTGATATATTCTGTGGGCAAAGTGGATTGTTTGGCACTAATATGGCTTGGTTATGGTGGAATTTACCAATTTAAGTTCATTAACCCCTTAAGGACACATGATGTGTGACATGTCATGATTCCCTTTTATTCCAGAAGTTTTGGTCCTTAAGGGGTTAAGCACGATATAACCTTTTTATCTAGCCTGATTTTCACGGATTTCTCATTATAAAAATGTGGCAGTCTAACATAGGAGTTCACGCCATTGTGCTTTGTGCCCAGAGCACCAATTGAGTCCTTAAATGTTTCTAAAATTACCTGCTGCTGTGTTGGTCCCTCCGATGAGACGTAGCCAAATGAAAAGAATTTGGGGTACTGTAGAAAAAGAAAAATAGCTAGAAAAATGTACACAACGTTTAAGGGCTTGCTTTGTTAAAATTGCTTTGTTACCATGATTAAATAGCAAACTATACAAACACTTACTTTTATCATAAGCTTTCTTCCACAGCTAAATTTTGAGAGAAGTACAAAAAGTAATCCAGCAAAAATCAGTTTGATTGCTGATCCAACACCACCCACTGCAGTATAGGCAGAGTACTGCACCTAATGGAAACAAATCATATACTGGTAATTGAGCGACAAATTAAATATATATGGTGTAAAACACGCATATACCTATAGAAAATAAAAATCCAACTACAAAGCATCATATCACAGAACACTGAAAGACCTGTCTGAAATAAAGACTTCACCTCCTAAAATTTGAATTTGCTCTATAGTGTAATTGAATATTTTTATTTTTAATTTTTTTTCTATTGAGTTCATTATATCCTTGAAGATGTGAAATGTGATGCTTGTCAACAACTGCCAACACACAACTGCACTCAGTCAGAAATCTTTACAGCGGCGTAGCGGATTATAACCAATTAATATTCAGAGTGGTGCATTTTTCAAACTGCAACCCTCAGTTTGCAGAGACTTATGGGCACTTTAATCAAACTTTATGGGTACTTCATGTCTTGCCATATGGTCATGGTGAGTTTCAGGTACACAAAACATGCTATATATATATATATATATATATATATATATATATATATAAATAATTGTGTTAGGTGCTTATGATAGTACAGTGTGAAATACCATCAATAAATGTAGGAAATGTATGGTAGAATACCATATGAGCAGGTGTACGTACCTGGTAGTATGACAAATTCACAGGAAAAAACCATGTGGAGCAAATATATATATATATATATATATATATATATATATATATATATATATGTCTGTGCAGGAAACGTATGATTGGTTGGATCAGTACGTGTGATTCAACCTGAGTATGCATGAAAAAGAATTAAAGCCTTATGTGTCATGGTCATAACAAAGAAATGAGGCCTGTAACATAGGCCGAGTTAATTGAAATGAAATGGATAATTTATGAAAACTCCTGTAAGCGTGGGAATCCAATGATCCATACAGAAATGTTAGCTGGTTGCATGCCCTTGATGTAATAAGTGATACCTTAAAAATAGCAATGAAAATGGCTTTGGCATGAATAGCTTAAACGTATGCACTTTAATGCATGAATGTAACATGAATAAGTGCCGAACGGAAATACAACCGAAATGATAATCGTTTAAATGAAGCAAGGGAAAACAGTTGTGCGAGCTGATCGCTTCTCTAATACGCATGAATTTAGCCGAACAATTTGTACGAAATGAAGCCGTGAGAAAGGCTATGTAATGCGACTGTGCAGAGAAAACCGTAAAGTGAGGACCCGTGCTTTACCGTGTGCCATGGGAACCGATCCTGGCGTGACAGGTAGGTCTAACACGTTTTAGGAGTCCCTGGGACGCGATCTACGACGAAGACCCGGGTAAGAAGCTGAACGGACGGAAAAGGCCTGCAAGAGGATTCCTGGACACAGCTTGCCGCGGAGAAACTCGTGGGTAAGAAACCAAGATGGCGTCTGAGAGAACCCGGAAGTGGATCCTCAATTAACGCTGACCTCGAACGGTAAGGAGCAAGGTAAGGGGAGTGCCTTAAGTAAGCTAGGGGTAGCAAACCAGCACCTCCCACAAATCCAGGCAAAATTGCCTTAATACTTGTGTTAGGTGCTTATGATAGTACAGTGTGAAATACCATCAATAAATGTAGGAAATGTATGGTAGAAAACACAAACATACACACACACACATACACTTACCATTAGCCTTCTACAAAATGGCTGCCAGGAATAAATGTGTTTGTGCAGGTAGTGCTACACCATCATATGACAAAATATCACAAAACATAAGGCCCTCTACATGCATCCATTCAAGAGAAATGTTAACCAATTCTACACATTGAAATCGGCTCATGTTGCAGGTTGGGATCCAATAGAACGATTGCCTACCATGCACTAATTAATAGGAATGAAATAGAAATAGTACATACTTTCAGAGGTGAACACTAGTAGATCCAAGAGTACATGACATTACTAAACCATATAAAGATACTATGAAAATATCCAACTATTACCCAATTGCACTTTTGAATGCAGACATTAAAATATATTGTGCAATCTTGGCTGACAGAATTAAAAAGATTATTACCAATCAAATTAATATAGATCAAACAGGCTTAATGCCTCCCGGTAGATCTTCAAATAATATACGTAGACTATTTAACATACTTGATTCAGTGGAGTCGAACGCCTTTTGGCCTAGTCATTGGATGCCGAGAAGGCGGGTGACCGGGTCAGGTGGGAATTCCTGGAAAGCTCGTTAAAAAGCAATGGGGCTCCAAGGTAACCTCTTAACCTGTTCCCGCCGAGTGACGGACCTGGTCCATCAAGGCGGAGAAACTGTTAATGCAGAATGACGGACCAGGTCCGTCATGCGGTAAAGTTGACCCCAGATCACCGCGATTAACGCTGCTCCCGTCTGCCTCTGTATTAGGGGCAGACCGGGAGCACAGGCTGTCAGAGCTAGCACATGTGCTGCAGGGACTCCTGGTCCGCCTCCCTGCACTTCCGGGTTCAGTGTGAAGTGCAGGGAGACTGATCAGAGCTGATCTTCTCCCTGTAAAAAAAAAAAAACCCTTCCCTGCCAGTTGAACACCTACAGTGATCAAAATACAGATCACAGTATTATACTGTGATCAGATTTTTTTTTAACCCCTTAAAGACCAAACTTCTGGAATAAAAGGGAATCATGACATGTCACACATGTCATGTGTCCTTAAGGGGTTAAACCCCTTAGGGTTAACTTTTTTTAACCCTCAGGGGTTCAATTTATTTAATTAAATATTTTGCAATTGTATATTTTGCTAGCTGGGGTGGGAGTTATGGGAAATTGAGGAATTTACAGTTAGTGCTGCTTATTGCTAGTTAGGGGTTAACGGTAAAATCTGTAAAAAAAAAAAGTTTTAAGAAAGTTTAGGAAAGTTTAAAAAGAATTAATAAGCAAAAAAAAAAAAAGTTTTAAAAACTAGTTTTAAAAATGATCATTACCCCGAATTCTGTTCCTCTTTCAGGCCATACCCATCCCTATCACAAAACACAATCTCATCCCCCTGCAACGGGCGATAGATAGATTTATTTGGCAGGATAAAAGGCACAGAGTAGCCCGCAACATACTTTACCGCCCCAGAACGAAAGGAGGCCTGGGCCTACCCCACCTACATTTCTACTACATAGCCGCACAGATGGCACAAATAGCCCTATGGCACACCCCCCCAGAAACTAGAAGGTGGGTAGACCTAGAATCAGCATTAATGGGATCAGACCTCCCACAATTCTACATCTGGACACCAAAAGAGCATAGAGCACTACCGAGAACGGCGTGCCCAGCCATCACCAACTCAATCCAATTATGGGATACTTATGCCCTCAAATACGACCTAACCACTAAGACCTCCCCCCTCACCCCCCTATACCGAAACAGGGCTTTCACGCCAGGTATGCGACCATGGGACTTCAAAGGGCTGGAGCACGCAGGTCTCCAGAGAGCGTGCCACCTATACATGGGCGACACAATAGTCTCCTTTCCAGACTTACAATCTAGAGCAACTCTGAAACCAGCCGACTTTTTCCGGTATTTGCAACTAAAACACTACGCGGCCCAAACGACGGTAAAAACCGCCGCCAAAACCACTCCGACATTCTTTGAGCGCATCTGCATAGCGGAACAATACCATAGGGGCATGATCACCCAGCTCTACTCCCACCTCTGTTCCACCACTCGGGACTGGGGGGACCTGCAATACATAGACAAATGGGAAGCTGACTTAGGGGAAACACTAGAGGGAATTGACTGGCAGGAAATATGGGAAGCCAATTCCAGAACCTCCATTTGCGTCACGATGCAGGAACAGGCATATAAAACGATGCTACGCTGGTACGTCACACCGGTCCAACTATACCACATGAAAAAAACACCCATGGACCTCTGCTGGCGTAACTGCGGAGAAAAAGGGACGTACGCACATATGTGGTGGTACTGCCCCATAATTAAACTGTTCTGGGAAAACATCCAGAAGCTAATAGCGCAAATCTTACATAGACCGATAGACACAAACCCATGGACATTCCTGCTGGCTAGACCCCTAGACGACCTACCCAGACCTGAACAACAATTGCTTAACAAGATAACATTAGCAGCTAGAAAAGCCCTAGCCCAAACATGGTTACAACCAAACCCTCCCTCAATGACCGCAGTACTCAACAAGATCAAAGAGTGTCACCTCATGGACAAACTGACGGCTCAAATACGAGGCACTATGAAAGCTTTCACAAAGGTATGGGAACCATGGGATAACCACACAGATGACTAGCAAACCACTAGAAACGTCCAAGACCACTTCCCCCCCCTCCCTCTCCATCCCCCCCCCCTCTTTTTAGGTTAATTCACCCCATCCCCAATACAAGGTCGGACTTTCCGGTAACCCGACCTAGATGCTCAACACGCCAAAGCCGCTGCACCGCGACGGCAACCCAAAGGCCCTGTTAAGAATAACCTCTTATGTTATAAGTTGTAAGTTATCTGAATGTTGTTCTTACCGTATTTGTTGAAAAACGATGACAGACAGGTGTAAATCTCAAAAGATGTACGTGTAATAACCTATACACTGCCTGAACGATATCGCGGCTTCTGCGCAAGCCACTAAATTGCACTACCTAATTATATCTGTCATTGACAAAATAAAAAATAAAGAATTATAAAAAAAAAAAAAAATGATCATTACCACTACACCTGGAACAAACTAGAGAAAAAAATCATCCCACACTAAGGTTCAAAATACGCCTTTTGAATTACCCAGGGTGTATTCTTTAATAACTAGCATATGTTTGTGGGGAAGTTTCAATAACCAACCATCTAAACTACTCCAAAATGGAAAATGGGCACAGCGTAAAACTTCAAAGTTAGAAAAAAAACTGAATGGCTGCGTCTCAAATATGCCCCTTCAACATCCACATATACCTGGCAAAGGTACATACGGGGGTATTGCTGTACTCAGAAGACATAGCTGAGAAACATGAAGTATTATACAGTTGTAGCACACATACGATTTTCAAAATATACTGTGCAAACTCACTTTGTGTGTCAAAAAGCCAAAAAAATAAATCGCTTATTACCACTACACTTGGTACAAGCTAGCGGAAAAATTATCCCACGCTAAGGTTCAGAATATGCCTTTTGAAATACCCTGTGATGTCTTCTTTAAGAAAAGGTATGCCTTTATGGTGTAGTTGTAATATGTAGCCTGCTCAAGTTCTCCAAAGTGGGACACAGACGCATCAAAACCCTCCATGAAAATTCACACTTAAAACTTATGAGCTTGTCACGTCTCTTTTACAGCATTGTAACTTCACAAAATAGTGTCTAGGTCATACATCGGTCATATTGTTTTACTCAGAAGGTGTAACGGAGTATAATTTTGGGATATTTATGACAGTGGTACATATTAAGTGTAAGAAATACTCAGCAAAAATGCAACATATAGGTAAAATGGCAACTCCCCCCCCCACATCATTGACATAAATTGTTGAAAAAATGGTGACAAGTAAGGACATAATATACACCATATAAGATACCCTGGGGTGTCTGGTTTATCAAATAACAGCCCTTTGTGGGGTTATTTGAACAGTCACATTGCTAGAATACCCTAAAATGAGACATAGGCTCGTCAAATCCATCTACGAAAATTCTAACTATAGAAACTAAAATAGCCTTGTCTCTTAAACAGCACTGTAGCTTTACAGAAAAGTGCCAAAGGCATACAATGGGGGTATCGTTATACTCAGCAGATGTAGCTGAACACAATATATAATTCTGTGCAGGAATAGCACACATCAGCTTTACAAAATACACATTACAAAAACCTTGTTATATGTGTATATGCCAAAATAAAGAAAAACACAATTTTACTCCAATATTTAGCAGAGATTGGCGATGAAATGGCTACGTAAAAAGTGTCAAACTAACCTTGGATAAATAGCCTTTGATGTCTACTTTATATAAATATATACTTTTGTGTGACAATTTTGTTTTCTGTGATGGCTACTAAACCTACAAGACAAACATACCAAATTCTAAAATTGTTGCAAATTGAAATTGTATTTTAGTCCTTGTATTTTGTGACCTGTAGCTTTCAAAATAAGCTGAAATCCTATACATATGATGTACTCTATAAATCAAGACACATAAATTAATTTATTTTGAATTACTTTTTCTAAGCTGGACATATTATGCACACGCTATTATTGCCAAAACTGTGAAAAAATAAATTATTTCCCCCCCCAATATTTTGGCATTTTTATACAATTAATGAGAATGTATATGTGACATCAAATTAAAGCCCTGTTTGCCCTCTAAAAAACGATGTATAATATGTGTTGGTGCAATAAATGACAGAGATGCAAATTGCGTTTGAATACAAACAGCAAAATAATGTAAAAATGGCCTTTGTCCTTAAGCGTAAGACAAGCTTCTGAAGCTGTGTCCTTAAGGGCAGTTATGATTCTCTGCTCATGCCCAACAGCTAAAATTGTAGGTGTTAACTCAGGATGGTTTTTAGTATACAATGCAACAATACAGGGCTGCCCACTATGCCCTCTGTTGTACCGAGATGTAGAATCAAAATTAATTATGTATGCGAATGATGCAATACTGACACTACAGAATACGGTACAGTCTATGAGAGAACTATATAAAATTAATTGAAGAATTTTCTAACATATTGGGATATAAAATAAACTTCAAAAAAATCCATGGCAATTTTTAGTAACATCCTCCACGAAGTAGAATACGAACTAATAATAAAAATATTCTTTATTATTTTATATTTTAACTGCTTTGGAATACAAATTTGTCCACAAGTGTCTAAAATGGTGGAGACACATTTATTTTTTTTAAATTCTTTATTTTATTGTGCTCATGTGAAACATGGTAGTAGGCAACGCCACAACAGCTTTTGCCAGCAATAGTAACATTTTAAAACAGTATTGGACACGTAAGAACATTGCACATTTTAGGTTAAGGTTACATTATTTTAAACATACTTAGTGCTCGTCGTCAGTAGTAGCCTATGTGGGTGTGTCAGAGTAGGGTTCTAAGTGGCTCTCATTCACATACGGGATCTTCCCCCTCTTTGCGCGTATGCTTTTTAAAGAGCTCATCTAGGAACCGGCAGGAGGGGGGGCGAGGGGGTTGGTATGGTTGCTCGAGTATGGCTAGGCTATAGCAATGGGAGCCCGGCTGTGGTCACTTTAGTGAGGGCTACCATATGTGGGAGCTCATCGTGTCTGCCTGTTTGGTTGTTCGTCTATGCGTCACGAGTCCTACTGTCTGCAGGTGGAATTTGTGAAAGGGAAGACATGACCATTTATATCTTGGTAGTGAAAGAGATGCCGGAGAAATATTAAAGCCGACCTCAGGTAGGTATTAGGAACGGTCAACAAAAACATAAAATAGAACTCAACAAAAAATTGCAACATGTTTATCGTTGGTGGTGGGGTAGAAGTGTTCCCTTGGGGTGTGTGGTCTCAAATTCCTCAAGTCGGTTGACAGGCGGTTGCGGACCTCAAAGGTTCCCTTGGGGTGAACTCCCGTATGTTGGTTGGGTTTAACCTGTTCAGTCCCGTTCTTTTCATGGGTGCAGCTTGGAGTATGCCCGCAGATGTCAGGAGCGATTCCAGTTCTTGGTAGCTCTGTGCTTTATGGGAGGTCCTGTTGTGGGTGAACGATACAGCTCGCAGGGTTCCCTATCGATAGGGCATCTCCTTGGCACAGAGGAGTTGTAGCAGCGGCTGCAGTGATTTCCACCAAGTAAGTGTACTCTTGGTGATGTCCGGGTAAATCGTTAGAGTGGTTTCCTCAAACGATAAAGGAGTTTGCCCTTTAGCACTGTTAGGAGTGCTGCCTTGTCCGATAGGGTCTGAAATCTTACTATGATCTGCGGATACGGTTGCTGGTGCTCGGGTCGGCTTTGGCAGTCGGAACATCCCATCGAGCCTCAGGGATTTTGCCTGTTTTGGAGGGAGTAGGGCACTCAGGAGGCGCCGGATGTAGTGCGGCAGATCAGGGAGGCCCACCGAGTCAGGTATCCCTCTGACTTTTAGATTGTAACGCCTCCTGTGGTCCTCCAGTGCATCCAAGCGATTTGCTGTGGTTTGCTGCTGGTTTACTAGGTCTGCTACTTGTTGTTCTACCGTAGTTAATCCGGAGTCCTGGGCGCTCGTGCAGGCCTCCAATTGAGTGATTTTCGATTGGGCCCCTTCTATGGCCACTTTGTAGTAGGCCATATCTGCTGCCAGCTCTTTGCCTAATTCATCCAGCATTTCCTTGAGTTGGCTCACAGTGACATGGTCTCCGGCTGTTTTAGGCGCAGTGCTACGTTTTGATATAGGCCCGAGGGACGCTCCCTCCATAAAAGGTCTGTATCAAAGTCCTCCGAGGAGTATGAGGCAAGGTCTTCCTCCAGCTCCATCTTGGACCATGCAGCCTGTTGCGTATTCTGCAGCATTTCCCGATGTCCCTTCTGGGAGGGCTTTTTTCAGCCTTTGCTTTTTTGATTTTCTGCCCATTTTCTACCTTACGTTAGTAGTCCAGTTTATAGGTAGTGTTGTGTTCGGGTTCCACCATATAGGGTTCTGTTTAGGCAGTGGCGTACATACCAGGGTCACAGGGGTCGCGGCTGCGACCGGGCCCGGCCCACCAGGGGGCCCGGCCGCCCCTGCGACCCAGTATGTACCCACAGGGCCAGCCTCTTCCCCTGGGGGGCCCAGGAGCCGACCACCCCAGGGCCCCCCAAGGCTGGCCCTGCTGACCCCGGCGAGCGGGTGGCCGGTCGGGCAGGCGGGCGCGCGAGGGAGCACTCAGTGCTTCCTCTTCAGCTCCCTCGCGAACCGCACTGATACCGGAACCGGAAGATGACGTCATCTTCCGGCTCCGGCATCTCTATGCGGCGCGCGAGGGAGGGAGCTGAAGAGGAAGCACTGAGTGCTCCCTCGCGCGCCCGCCTGCCCGACCGGCCACCCGCCCAGGGAATCCCCCCAGCACTCCAAAAGGTAAGGAGGCTGGGAGGATTACATTTAAAAACAAAACATATGTTAGTGTGAGTGTTAGAGTGTGTGTTAGAGTGTGTGTCTGCTAGTGAGTGTCAGTGAGTGTGTTACTGTGTGTGTCTTACTGAGTGTGTGCGCGTTAGTGAGTCTGTTTGATGTCTGTTAGTGAGTGTGTGTTTGTCAATGAGAGTGTATGTTTTGTAAGTGAGTGTGTATGTATGTCTGTCGCTGACTGTGTCTCTGTCAGTAAATGTGTGTGTCTGTTAGCTAGTGTGTATGCGTCTGTAAGTGTGTGTGTGTGTGTCTTCAGCACTTACCTTTCTCCAGCGCTGGACTCCCTTGGCGCTGAGGATCCCTCAGCCTCTCAGCTCCGAATGCGACCGCGCACGCATTCAAACCGCCCATAGGAAAGCATTACTCAATGCTTTCCTATGGACGTTCAGTGTGCTCCTCTAGCGGCTGTCAGTGAGACAGCCACTAGAGGCTGGATTAACCCTCAGTGAAACATAGCAGTTTCTCTGAAACTGCTATGTTTTCATCTGCAGGGTTAAAACTAGAGGGACCTGACACCTAGACAACTTCATTGCGCTGATGTGATCTGGGTGTCTGTAGTGGTCCTTTAAAGGACCATTATAGCGCCAGGAAAACATACTCGTTTTCCTGGCACTATAGTGCCCTCAGGGTTCCCCCACCCTCAGGGACCCCCTCCCATCCGGCTCTGGAAAGGGGAAAAGGGGTAAAACTTACCTTTTTCCAGCGCTGGGCGGAGAGCTCTCCTCCTCCGATCCTCCTCTTCTCCTCCCCGTCGGCGGTATGCGCACGCGCGGCAAGAGCTGCGCGCACATTGTGCCGGTCAGATAGGAAAGCATTCATAATGCTTTCCTATGGACGCTGGCGTGCTCTCACTGTGAAAATCACAGTGAGAAGCACGCAAGCGCCTCTAGCGGCTGTCGGCTTAACCCATTCATAAACCCATTCTCTGAAATTGCTATGTTTATGAAAAAATGGGTTAACCCTAGCTGGACCTGGCACCCAGACCACTTCATTAAAAGTGGTCTGGGTGCCTAGAGTGATCCTTTAAGTGTGTGTGCATCTGCATGCACTGGCGTACATACCGCGGTCGCAGGGGTCGCAGCCCTGTAACCCCTGCGACCAGGTGCCAACTGCCATGTGTTGCGGCCCGGCCCGCGCGCGCGGGGGGGGGGGGCCACGGATCAATTTTCGCACCGGGGCCCCATGGGTCATGTGTACGCCACTGTGTTTAGGTAAGTTTGAGTCGGAGCCCACAAAGATGCGACTGCTCTGTTGCGCTGCTGGCTCCGCCCCTTGAGATACATTTTTTGACTCTACTTAAGCAAACAAACAATTGAAAGAAAGAACTTAAAAATCTTTTGGTGGAGGAAAATTAATCCTATAAAATCATATGTTTTGCCTCAATGACTATACTTTTTAGATTAGTCCCTTTAGAAATTCCAGCAGCCTGGTTAGATATGTTATATCAAGCATTTAAGAAATGTATACGTCAGGGAAATTACCCAGAATAAATCATAGATAGTTGGCATTAAAAAATAAAATAAAAGGGGGGGGATGGTATAAGGAAGAAGATTTGCTCAGATTATAGATAGCCTTAAAAAGTACCTCAAGTTGAACTATGGTACAAAATACAAATAAATTCAATATAAACCCCGACTATAAAAGGACTTATTTTAGCAAATAGAATCTAAAAAAAATAAAAAAATTTAAACAAGTAATTAAACGATTTTAAAGGAATTGCTAAATATATGGAAGATAGTAAAAAAAAAAAAAGAGACTGGAATTAACTAATAAAATCATTGCTAGGCTCCCCATTGCAGTTATAAAGCATAATATAAAAGTGACTTAAAGATAGACATTGGGAGAAATCAGGAATACACCAGATTAAATATCTACTAGATCACCACCACATAAAATCCTTTCAGCACTTGCAGAAAAAGTACGGGTTGTTAAAGGACCACTATAGGCACCCAGACCACTCCAGCTCAATGAAGTGGTCTGGGTGCTAGGTTCATCTAGGGTTAACCCTGCAGTTTCAGAGAAACTGATATGTTTACAATAGGGTTTATTCAGCCTCTAGTGGCTGTCTCACTAACAGCCGCTAGAGGCGCTTCTCACTGTGAAAATCACAGGGAGAAGAAGCTGACGTCCATAAGAAAGCATTGAGAAAAGCATGCAGAGCTGACATCAGAAGAGGGAGGAGAGTTCCCCAGCGGGAGCCCGGCGCTGGAGAAAGGTAAGAGTTTAACCCCTTTCTCCTCCTTCAGCCTGGCGAGAGTGGGACCCTGAAGGTGGGGGGGGGGACCTAAAGACCCTATAGTGCCAGGAAAACGAGTTTGTTTTCCTGGCACTATAGTGGTCATTTAAGTTATTCACTTATATAAGAATTAAATCTGATCTTCAAAAACATCTGGTATTTATTAAAATTCAGGATTTTGAACAGATGATATCTGGGAAATTAACAAAAAATTACTAATTACTGTAATATTAAAATTGATTAGAGACGAGCCACAGGAAACTATCTCCAATAATTAAAAAATAAGAACGTAACCTAGACATACAAATTACAACGTCGGAATGGATAGAAATCTTGAGCCTCGTTAACAATACGCAAAACATCTAATAGCCAAAAATTGGAAAATCGATCAAGGAACTTGCTGGAAGCAAGTTAATAATTAACTTAGGTACCAACTTATCATGGAGAGCAGGATGCACAAAAAAAGACAAATGGCACCCATATATAATTACGTTAGAAGTAAAATAAGAGTAAAAAGTAAAATCATTTTCAGGCTGGTAATAAAAATGTCAACAAGGGGTTTATGTATAATGTCCAATCTCTGCACTTTATAACTACCCTACACATACTCCTGGCAGAGGGTTTTATGTTGTATGTATGTATGTTTTTTGTTAGTTTTATTTATGTTTCCACAAAAAGAAATGCAAGTGTGATTATAAAATTCTATGAATGTTTAAAATGAAAGGAAATTTAAAAAATAAAGTACATGACATTGGACTAGCTGTTGACAAATTAAGCACTGAAGACTCAGTGGAAGGAGTCAGAGTCCTATCAAAAAAAAGTTTATTTCTTACTCAGGAGACTTCACTGAACACAAATATTCGAGTTTCAAAACAGTAAAACGTACTACAACAATATCATCAGTGTAAGTGCTGTTTGTGTTTGAAAAAAAATGCAAAAAACATCACTTTCACAGACAATATCATTTTAATACAATTTACTGTTTTGAAATACTACAATTTGTGTTCAGCGAAGTCTACTGAGTAAAACATTACCCCCATGTACAGATTTTATGGAGTCTTGGAAAGATGCAGGTTAAATATAGTGCCTGGACTTTCTGCCTAGGTTGTCAAGCAGGTCCCTCAAATTTTAATTAATAAAATCACATAATTATGTTAAAAGATTACAAAAATATGCACATAGAATATATATATGTATACTTAATAATTTTTGTAAAAAAATAAAACTAAAAAAATAAATATAAAAAAAATGTAATTCTAAGTATTTTGTTACACTTTATATGTAAAGGTTTGCCTGGAGTTGTGGGAGGGGCATGTTGATGCTATTTAAACTCACCCCCCTTTACCTGTATCACCATGGATTATGACGTTCGGCAGGCATCACTTCCGGTTTTGTCACATCCGGTTTGCGGTCGGTGCGCTCACATTGCCATTACAAGCGGCTGCTTTTGCCATACGCTCGGGGTGCACTAAAATCGTGAGTTAGCAGGATTCCAGTCCCTCTGCCACACCCTAACGGTCCATAGGGGTGGGGGGCCCGGCAGTCAGACATATGGACGCAGCAGCCACAGACCACACAGGCCTCCTCAATGCTGACTGGTTTTGTTTTCTTCTCCCACGTGGGAGAAGCGCAGCTTACATACCAAAAGGAGTTTTTTATGCTGCTGCAACACCTATTACTGCTACTGGGTGACACATTATTTTGTATTATTTAGTGCTGGCTTACCTACTACTGGGCTATAGAACTGTACAAGACTGGGCTGGATAAGACTGTATTACATACTACAGTACAACTACTGGGCAGCATACTACCGTATGACATACTTTTATTGCATACCACTGTATTATATACTACATACTAATGTATTAAGTACTAATTTATGACTTGCTACTGTCTTGCATGCTGCTATATTGCATGTTGCATACTACTATTAGTGCATAAGTGTTGTGCTACATGCTGCTGTATTACATACTACTGTGCTAATGGATAGCTTGCCACTGCATGGCGGGCTACTATATGGTATACTACTGTAATACATGCAGAGGTGGGGCATGTTACTATTAAACATATTACTTTGGTGCGTGCTGCTATGGTACATACTGCTATGAGGCGTGCGGCCGGTTGCATGCTGCTGCGGTATGTGCTGCTGTGTTAAGAATTACACTATGATCAATTAACCGCCATATTTAAGTACCAAAACTATTCTATAAGTTTAACTATTGTCTATTCACTCACATAGTTACTGGACACCTACCCTTATGGCAAATATTCTACAGTGGGGACAGGCTCAGCATATACACATTACTTCATGGAGCATGTTACACCATAGACACATATGACAGTACAGTAGAGGCGTGCATCTACTGATTTCTTCACCTTTTGTCTGAATTCAAGCATACATATAAGTATGGGCCATCTGCATTAGATGTGGATCAGCTTTAGGTTAAAAAGGTTGTGTGCTTACTAAATCTCTTATTGGCTTCAAATTGTTTTTGTCCGTTTACATGGCGCTATGGCCAGAGTACTGTATTAAGGCTTGTATGTCAGAGATTACCTTACTTATTTCTCTATGCTTGCTTTTCAGGTTCAAGTTGACTTATATCAACTATGTTCATTTCTATCAAATCTTTATTTAACATTGTCCAGTAAGCAAGGTGTAAAGTATGGGGCACTATCAGCGTTAAATGGAAGTACGTTTATTACTCTGTATAACATATACTCTTTACTATCACTAGGTATAAACCTCTCTTCCACTATAATAGTGGTGGAAGTCTCAGGTTCTCTTTGGGTTGTGACCAATTTTTCTGACCTAACCAAACGCAAGTGGGTCTCGAGTACGTTTTGCCTAAAACCTTCCCCCCAACTACCGCCCCCCCCCCCTTAAAAGGTTTTTATTTAGCATTACTGGCTTATCTAGGATAGGTGGCCACTAGTAAATTATCCAGGCTTCTTCGCCGTAGTGTTAGTGGTCCCGCGAGGCCAACCCATTTCCTCCACGCTTGAGGATATTCACCCCTCAGGCCAAAACATAGTTAGCCGCCTCGCACGGTCGCATAGAGAGGGCCTCACTTGTCACTCCCTTTCTATCTTATGCGTTTAGTTATCATCGAGAGGCCAACATTCCGCCACAACGTTTCGGTGGCAACAATTCCCTAGCGCCAATCAATAGATACAGGCTCTCAAATCACTTGGCACCTAGCAGGGCCTCACCTGTCACCAGTGTTAGAAAATTGTTTCGCCATCCGGCATTAGTTAGTCAGCCAGTAACCAAATATGGTACAGTACAAATAAAAACAAACGAAGGCTGAGCCAAGAGAGATAAATAAATTTACACAAATAAAATAATTAATGCTTTTCATTTATTTAAATGTATCTTGAAAGTTGTCTTATATCCTCTTCCTATGTTATGTCTCTATGCATATATTTATATTCACATTCTTATATTTGTTTTAACTATTTGGTATTTCCTAAACTACTATTCCCATGATGCTTTGTGCCGCTAGGGTTCCGGTCACGTGACCCGCGGACTGTACTTTGCGGGTCACGTGACGCTTTCTGAACCCGCCCCATCTTACGTGCGTGTGTGGGAATGCCGATGGCGGTCACGTGGCTCGTGCACTAAGTTTCCCAAGGTGCACTGCGAGTCTCGTGACGCGCACATATTATTTTATTTTATATCTCATTATTTAATTCTCGTTTTTTTAACTACATATATATGTATTAATAAGTATATTCTAACTTTTGTTTAAAACATTTTTTTTTTGCTTTTGTATATTGTATGCTCATTTTATATCATGTACAGCTCTGATTGGCAGCCATTTGATAACTTTTTTTGGCGCCAATTTTAAATGATTGAAGTAGCTATTGAAGTATATACTCCTTATATGCCAGGTTTATTGTTATTCCAATTTGATAAAGCCCTAGTGGCGAAACGCGTTATTGGTTTTATTATATTGTATATTTTATACTAATAAATAATTTTGTATTATTATCCCTTTATACAATTTTATTTTTTATATATATACACACACACACACACACACACACACACCTTTTCCTGGCATTTTACATATCCTAAGGTGGGGATTATACCACCCACGCTATAATCCGAGTGCAGACAGGCCTGCACTCTACTTGTGAGTACATTTTATTTTACTTCTACCTATCTTGATACTGTGTCACCAGAGAGCACTATTGGTTGTTCTTTATCCCTCTTCCTTTGAGAATTGGATACAAGCACTCTCCGGAGGACAAGCATTCTACATCCTGCAAGCGGGGGTTTATCCGCTGTATGCCCGTTACACTTGAGCTGGCTTTAGCTCATTTAAATGTGAGTGTACAATTTATATTTAAAATTTTATTGACATTTATTTATACATTCCACACGATTGGTTCTTTCCCATTGTGTTTTTTATATCACGAGACGAACTACTTTCAACAGAGAAGACACTATATCAGCTGATACAGCAACTAAGAATATATACCAATTGGGACTGTTTTTTATTTATTTACTTACCTCTCTTTTTAAATCACGTAAATTTTATTTGTGTAAATTTATTTATCTCTCTTGGCGCAGCCTTCCTTTGTTTTTATTTGTACTGTTTTATTATAGAGGGTTAGAGGGTGACCCTCTGTTAGGCCGTTGCCTCTTTAGCATTTTTATATTATTAGCGCTTACCTACCTCTTATTAAATATGGTACAGTGGCTGATTATGTTTAGACTATTTTCTTTTAGTATGTCCCATCTACCTGAAGAGACAGACAATTTGTCTCTACCCAGTTCTCCGGTCAGATCCTTGTCACCTTCACGTAAAGGCGCGTCGGGAGTCCAACTTTGATAAGGTCTTGGACCATCCCTTGCATTACTGCAGAACTCCGGAGACGCAGTATTCCTTTTCCTGCCACGGCCAGGAAAGCAGAGCTGTACAAACTAATACCGATAACTCGGGGGCAGGAGAGGGTACAACTCAGACCTACACGCCATGGTTGCTTCACTAGTAGCATCTATGAGCAAGGTCAACGATAGACTGGATAGGATCGAGGCTCGGAACCCTCCTGTCAGGTCTTCCATGCCCTTGACTGCTGTACTCCCCAATGCTCCACTATTGCAATTGGGTTATTATGTACCTTCTGGTTCTGAAACCCACATTATCAATCCTGTGCACATGGTCCCAGATAAGATCAAGAAAGACATCTTGGAGAGGAAGGTTGTAAATTTTGTGGCTTTACTTATTGCTTCTCACGATGTCATCGATAATCACACTTATGCTTATGGTGATATTTCGGTGGTGTTTCAAAGCCAGGGACCCTAGACTGAATAAGAAACTATCCATAACTGATTTTGTCTAAGCTTTTGGTATCTATCGTGATGTAATTTGTTCTGTTTACCCGCATAGACGAGAGGAACTCGACCTCTACATGCACAAGCTGGTGGATTTGGGAAGCAAATACGGTGAGTCATCCTTTTATGACTACCACCAGTCTTTTTCGGCAAGAGCATCTGCAATTTTGGCTCAGTATAACATCAAAACTGACTGGAGCCGTATGGATACGGAGCTATTTTGTAGGCATTTTGCTGGTCTCAAGACACCAGCTTCTACATCACATTCCTCGGACTATTGTCCCACTATGCCAGAGTCCACACCTGGGACTTTCCATGAACCACATACTAGGTTGGACAGATCTGGCAAGGACAAACTCGGTCGTTTTTTTTTACCTAGGAAAGTCACAGGTGTGTAACAACTTTAACATAGGTACCTGTGGCTATAGTGCCTGCAGAATGTTACATGTGTGTTCACATTGTTTTAGGGCCCACGCCAAGTCCATGTGTCCTAATAAAAGTCATGCTAAACCTTACTTGACATCCATAAAGATTGGTTCTTTGGCTCACGCATCAGCCTCTTACCCATCCAGACACCTGGTGGATTTCTTAATAGATGGTTTCACGGAGGGATTTCATACAGGTTTAGTACATATCCCCTCTGGCATTTACGAATGCAACAATTTACAATCAGCATTTTCTGACGTGGAAATGGTTGATACTCTTTTACAAAAAGAATTGGAGGATGGGTTCTTCTTGGGTCCTTTTCGGGAGCACCCATTTTCCAATTGGAGAACCAACCCTATAGGATTAGTCACCGGGAAATCCTCAGGTAAACACAGACTTATTTTAGACCTATCCGCATCTCAATCCTTGGCTATACCGAGCCTTAATTCTTTAATTCCATCCGAGGAATTTTCACTCCAGTACGCCACTATAGACAATGCCATACACACCATCGTCACAGCTGGCGTAGGGGCTTGGCCCAGTAAAACTGACATCATTAACGCTTTCAGATTACTACCCATACGCCCATCACTATGGCATCTGCATGTTTGAAATGGAAAAGTATCTATCATTTTTTCACAAGGCTCACGTTTGGCTCAAAAAGCAGCCCAAAAATATTTGATACCTTTGCCGAAACCTTATGTTGGCTACTGGTAAACAACTGCAGATGCCAGGCCGTTATACATTATCTGGACGACTTTCTGTTCGTGGAGAATAATTCCTCTTCCCCTAGTGATCTGACCAAGGCCATCTTGTTTTTTTCCCACATGTTGGGGGTGCCAGTTTCTCCCAAGAAAACAGAAGGTCCTGACATGGTAGTTAATTTCTTGGGTATCCTGCTCGATTCAGTAACCATGGAAGCGAGCCTCCCCTCAGACAAAATTGACAGACTATGAACCATCAACGACTTTTTGGTCAGTAGGACATGCAATCGGAAGGAATTGCAATCTTTGTTGGGATAGTTAAATTTTGCAATACGCATCATTCCGCAAGGTAGAGCCTTTATTTCTAGACTCCTTTGCCTCCTCCCTCTCATACCAAATGACGTTACCCATATCTGCTTGGATGTACAGGCTGTGGCTGATTTGTTTATGGGGCGCAAATTCTTGTTGCAGTGGAATGGCAGAAGCATGTTCTTGCCTCCATTGTCTGTCCATTCTCCGGTCATTTAGATGGATGCAGCAGCATCAACAGGTTTTGCTGCCATATTTGGAATGAGTGGCTTTGGGATGGTTGGCCAGAGGAGGTCCAGCACATCGAAGGGCTCTCACGCACCTCAGCCTTATTTGAGATATACACTATAGTTGCAGCAGCTGTGGTCTGGGGTCAGTCTTGGGCAGGTAGCTCGGTACGCTATTTCTCCGACAACCAAGCTACCTGCCACATCATAAACAAAGGTCGTTCCGAGTCTCTGATAATAATGAGATTCATGAGAAGACTGACCTGGCTGATGTGTTCTCATGTACCAGGGATCTTTAATACTGCAGCCGACAAATTGTCTCGCTTTGAATTCCAGGCTTTCAGAGGCACGTTAACCACAGCCTCCCCAACAGCCACTGCAGCACCACATTTTCAGGATCTGGTAATGGACTGAAAGAATTGGCAAGGCATAGTCACGCCTTGGCTAGTTTAACCCTGTCCGACAATACCAAACAGTCTTACAATAGAGCTTTCAAAATATATAAGAGGTTCATGTCAGAACATGACTTGGATCAGTTTTTGCCATTTCCATGCAGGTAGCTTTTGCTTCATATTGTCATCTAAAACTCAAACTGTCACACACCACCATCAAATTCTATTTAACCGGCATCCAACACCACATGTATACCTTATACCCAGATAACTAGTTTTTTTATCATCTTACCCCATAAAAAAAACAACCAAACATTCTCTAAGGAATACAGAAAGCCAGCACCACTCCTCCATCCACAAGATTACCAGTACATAAACAGCTATTTAAGGACATGTCTGACTTGTTGGATACTGTCCCACTTGAACACAATACAAACCTGGTAATCAAAACAGCCATCTACTTGGCGTACTGTGGTTTTCTTAGACCTGGCGAGTTTACCATACATGGCAACAAATACGCACGAAACTACCTAAAACGGTCCCATCTCATCAAACGACATGATCACTATATCTTGTCACTACCCGTTACAAAAACAAGTCAGCTGGGTAAAGTAGTACCCATTGCGTATTATCCTACTGCAAACAAATGGTGCCCGGTTAAAGTACTGGATACATACCTTCAATCATTACCGCATCAGGCTGACATCCCGCTGCTAGTCCTACACAGAGATGTATTAACAACAGCTAAATTTATGCAATACGTCTGCATGTTACTGACCAGACTAGGTCTGAACGGCAGTAATTTTTCTGGCCATTCCTTTCGGATAGAGGCAGCCTCCACAGCCTCTAATCAAAATATTCCAGTGCATGTAATTAAGTCCATAGGACGCTGGAAGTCCTCAGTGTTTGCTTTGTATATACCTCAACCTGTGTTAGAAAAGAGGTCTGCCTTTGTTAAACTTTCATCTTGAGGTATTTTCATTGCACTATGTTTCATCTATGTAATAAATATTTTCTTTGACACTGCTAATTTTTGCCCTCTTTATTACAGACCTACAGCATACATCGGTTTCGGCACACTTCAATCGACTTGTTCATATCTATATTGTACACCTTGCTATACATATGTTTACGTTACAAGAATACCACCGAACACAAATGTAAAGGTTTGGCTGGAGTTGTGGAAGGGGCGTGTTGATGCTATTTAAGCTCACCCCCCTTTACCTGCATCACCGTGGATTCTGATGTTCGACAGGCCCCACCCACCACTCCCTCAATTTAATTTATTATTTTATATCTAGGGTGGGCCCTCTTTATTATAGGCCTACCGCATACGTCGGTTTCAGCACACTTCAACCGACTTGTTCATATCTATATAGGTACACCTTGCTATACATACGTTTACGTTACAAGAATAGCACCGAACACAAATAAATATATATATATATATATATATATATATATATAT
>OW240913.1:191583644-191608564 GCA_933207985.1 Pelobates cultripes
AGAGGGACTGCCTGACAAGCTGAGCAGTCCCCCTGCAACAAATCCAGACTTTCCGGGCCATGTGATCAAGATGACTGCGAGTTTACATGGTCTGAATGGCAATCTAAAGCACTGCCTGCATGGGGTACTGCCTGGGGAAAGTTCAGAGTCTCCATGCTATGCTGAACGTCAGTGCTGCACAGTGTTCAACACTGATCAGGAATGCAGTATATATGCAGAGGCGGCTCTCTAATTAGGTGATTTAGCAGGCCGCCTAAGGCCTCACGCTTGCTGGGGCCTCGCGCCTTAGGCAGACTGACGTGGAGTCCTCGGCCAGAGACCGAGGGCACGACACAGGAGGGGACCCGGCGGCTTGCTCTGTATACTGCCGGGTGCAAGCACCCCACACCGCGTGCCCTGACGGATAGGCAGCCTCCTGTATGCAGCTCCGCCAGGCGAGCTGCCGACTGAGGGGTCCCGCAATCTCCAGCCAATAAGAGTGTCGCCACAGGTTTCCACGGCAACGCTCTTACTGGAGATCGGAGGCTTACCACGTGGTCTGTAGCTCTGCACTTGGCTGAGCTGCAGACCGGAAAGCAACCCACCGGACCACCAGGTATTTCACTTTTCACAACCCCCTACCCACATTACATCCTCCTACCCATCTCACAGCCCCCCACCAACCTTACAGCCCCCCTACCTACCTTACAGACCCCTACCCATTTTACAGCCTTATACACACACAATGAACACCTATTTATTTTCACTTTGGGTGTTAGTGGGACCTCATGTTTGAGTTTCATCTAAGGCCTCACAAAGTCTAGAGCAGCCACTGTATGTATGATTTCACTGATGTACTCGTGAGACATTGCAGAAAACAAATATGAGTGGTTTAGAGCAGTAAAACATATAGTGACAATGATGTCATCAGTGAAAGGGCAGTTGTATTGTAAAAAATGCAAAAAACAGATATTGACACTAACTATGACCAGGGTTTGCAACTAGGTGGCCACTAAAAAAGACTGGACATACCCCGTTTTGAATACCTTGGGTTGTCTACTTTTGCAAATGATATGCCATGATGGGGTTAATTTTCATTCCTGGGCTGCCATACAGTCTCAATGGCAATATAGGCCCAGCATACAAGTATGCAAATTGTAATATGTAAAAACTGAAAAGGGGAAAAGCCCTATATTTTACTTTTTGACTTTCACTGAGCGCAATGAGCACTTCTTCTCAGACCAGGTACCATGGTCTGCTCAGCCACATTACATGGAGGTGAGATGGTACAAGAGGGGAGGAGGATGGGGGAAAGACACATGGAGGGGCTTGGAGAATGAGAAATATGGAGGCGCTGCGGAGGGAGACTGAGGCACATGAAAGGGCTGTGGAGGGAGAGTGAGACACATTGTGGGGGTTGAGACACATGCAGGAGCTAGAAGGGGGAGAATGAGACATGTAGTAGTTGGAGGGGATGAGACACATGGAGAAGCTGGGGAGGGAGAAAGAGACACATGGAGGGGATGAGACACATGGAGGAGCGTGGGGGAGAATGAGACACATGACGCGCTGGGGGAATGAGACACATGAAGGAGCTGGGGGAGCACGTGACAAATGGAGGAGCTGGGGAGGATTAGGCACATGGGTGTATGAGACACATAGAAAAACTGGAATGGGGAGAATTAGACACATGGAGAAGCTGGGGATGCATGAGCTGCATACTGGGGTTAGGGGGGTGCAATGAAACACATAGAAGGGCTGGGGGGGATGAGACACATGAAGGGATTGATGGGGATGAGAACCATGGAGGGGTTGATGGGGATGAGAAACATGGAGAGGCTGGTGGAGGATGACACATGGAAGGGCTGGGGGGAATGAGACACATGGAGAGGCTGCGGGGGTTAAATGAGACACATAGGGGAGAATCAGACACAACCGGGGCCCTGTGATTTCTAGTTACTCCTCCGTTTTACTCATTTCAATCTAATCGGTCAATCATCAGAAAGACGAATGAATGCATAGAAATAACAAAGAACGGATGATTACCGAATTTCAATTCTATCTTCGTTTTTTTTTTAAATGTATTACAAGTAGGGAGCTGTTATACCCGCTACTTCCTTCTCCCCCACCCCCCCTCCCCATGTTCCCCATCATTCTATGAGATATTAAAATCTTCCTAATGCCCCTACTAACTATGCCATATATAGGGGCATGTCTACTAGTGAGCAGCCAGCCAGTAGTAAAAATACATAAGACAAAGTAGTCCTTACTTTATCTTATGCTTTAAAGAAAACTAGATCAGAAAGGAAGAAAACGAGAACAGATTCTGAGAGAGGACGAGAAGAGAAAACAATAGGAGAAAGATAAGTTTGGCATGACCGTGCCACTTTAAATTATGTTTCATATAGATATTTGATGTGAAATTAAAGCCCTATTTATTCTGAACAAAATGATATATAATAAGTGTGGGTTTTACTCAATATGAAAGAGGTACATTATGGTTGAACAGACATATAGTCAAATTCCAGGTTTTGTTTTGATCACAATTGCCTCTGTCCAAGGTGTGACGTTTGAAGAACAGCATAAATTAAAGCTCACTTTAACTATTCGCTTGGTTCAACTTGGTCAAGTTTCAGCAGTTTAATAAAAAGTTGGTTTAGCAAACAGATGATTTACTGTACATTTAATAGCTAATTTACAAAGCATACTTAATGTTACTAACCAAAGAAAAGTGACAAACCATGACTGTGTGAACACGGGGCTAGGATTGAGCAGCAGACTTCTATTGGCCATGTTTATATGATGTTGGAGTCAAGGATGCATTCAATTTTATATTTTCATGAGCAGGAATTGACAACAAGAAATAAACTTAATATGTTGACATATATGCTTTCTTTTTTAGAGCAAAGAAAATAAAAAACAAAGCTATTATCAATGCCAGCCCAACCGAACGTCTTATTAAAGAGCTGAAAGCTGAAAATAACAAGTTATTGTCACGATTGGAAGGGCTCGGAAATTCAGGGAAAAGGGTTGAACGTGAAACAAGTAAGTTAAAGTTCATCATCAATTTGGAGCTGGAACAAATTCAGAAATGCAGTTTAGCTGTGCTAAGGCTACTGCTGTCTATATTGTAAGTTTGCCTTCTCTGTGTTATGTTTCACTTCAAATACAGAATAGTAGGATCAGGGAGCAGCACCTGTGATGGAATTCCCACGCTCAGACCGATATGGAGGAGGGAAGGAAGAAGACACGGATATAGTGTAGTATGTTAGGATCTTAAGGGTATTTCTCCTTTACATTAGCAGTGGGCCGGTATTCGAATAGTTGGTGATATATAAAAAAGAGGATAGAAACACAAAATAGTGCTCTCTGGATGATGCAGAATAAAATGATAAAATATGGAGGTATACTCACAAGTGAAGAGCAAATTGGATATTGCTCAATATGTGTAGACTTGTGAGTATACCTCCATCTTATCAGTTCATTTTGTATCATCCAGAGAGCAATGTTTTGTGTTTATATCCTCTTTTTTTATATATCACCAACTATTTGAATACCGGCCCACTGCTATTGGAAAGGAGAAATACCCTACTACCTACCCCCTTTTGAGGACATCCAAGGACCATCTACATATCCGTAGACAGGGATTATACCGTCCAGGCTCACATATCTGGAGTTGAGTATAAGCTCCAGAAAATTGTAAGTGCAATTCCTTTCCCTTCATTTATTATCACTTAAGATCCTAACATACTACACTATATCCGTGTCTTCTTCCTTCCCTCCTCCATATTGGGAAGTTTCAGCAGCCACATACTATAATTATAAGTACTGATATTCCACCTACCCCTCTATTCAAATACAGAATAGTCTGGTACTATAAACTGAACTTTATTTTCTGCCCATAAAAAGAGATATTTGCACTAACATTTAGACAAATTCAGTATTGTACTCTATTTATTTTTGCCCGGTTCCAAACACCATCTCCACTTCCTGCTTACATTAGATAGATTTGTATTTTGTTTTAGAGGAACTGCGCCGGTTGCTTACAGAAAATGAACTGCGCATTCAAGCAATGCAAATGACTTGGGAGAATCAGCTACTGGAGGCTCGGAAGGAGTGGGAACAGCAGTTTTCTGTAATTACACAGGTGTGTTATTAATTTAAAGAGAGCTATTGGGGGGAAAAAAATGTATTTTATACTTTCACCACACAAGCTACTATCACTACAAACATTCATATGCATAATTTTAGGTCACAGGTCATTTAGGTATGACCTTGCAATGCAAAAGAAATATAATAAAATATAGTGAAATATATAAGCCCTGGGTAAGGACAAGCATTTGAATCTAGTGCTTGTTCTTACCCAGTTAAGAAAATTATTTTTCAGCCAGAATTCCAGTCACACATTTGACACAATACCGATAGATTAGAACTTGAGCACCTTCTGCTCTGTCCAGAAGCCCAAATAGATTAATGTGTGCACGGCTTCTATTAAGTTTTAAATCCATTGTCCTTTTTGGGAATTTTGGAAAAGTCCACATGATTCCTTAAAAATACCCAAATGCAAAATAGTTGATCTTTTAAAACATTTGATAAAATGTATTTGTCATTCTGTACAGCATTTTGGATAGTACAGTTAGAAAAGTACAATTAATATCAGTCCATATTATGCAAAATCTGATAAATAGTTAATCACATTTATGTACTGATTATGCATCCTATGTTTCAAATACATTTTACACTTTTGTTTTGTTTTTGGGACAGGAACAACCATTGTGGTCTTATTACACATGTATGCTAAGCTCTTTAATTCACGAATGACCACATTATTGTATTTTAAATTGGGTTTAGGTTAGAGGTTGTCAGTTAAAGTCACACTATAGTCACCAGAACAACTACAGCTTAATGCATTTGTTCTGGTGAGTAGAATCATTACCTTCAGGCTTTTTGCTGTAAACACTGTCTTTTCAGAGAAAATGCAGTGTTTACATTAGAGCCTAGTGATTACTTCACTGGCCACTCCACAGATGGCTATTAGAGATCCTTCCTGGGTCATGGCTGCCTAAAATGCATCCAAACATTCAGTGTCTCCTCACTCTGCATGCAGACACTGAACTTTCCTCATAGAGTTACATTGATTCAGTTCATCTCTATGATGAGATGCTGATTGGCCAGGGCTGTGTTTGAATTGTGCTGGCTCTGCCCCTGATCTACCTCCTTGTTAGTCTCAAGGGTCGGGAATACATGTTTATGTTCTTGACCCTATAGTGATCCTTTAAGCTCCATAGCCATTACAACTCAGTGTTTTGAGAAAAAACATGTCTTTCCCATGTACGAACATACTGATCGCCATTTCTTGAAACATTTATAATGACTTCTAAAAGCACAGAGACAAAGGCAACAGAATAAATAGTTGGTGTAGGAAATTTAATTTTTATATGAAAGGCATATACACCTCAATTTATAAGGTAGCATAAATAACTGCCCCATTGCTGAATTTGGTTAGGTTCATAAGTCAGTTTAAAGATCTGTGATTTTAAAGGAACTCTATTGTGTTAGGAACACATGTGTAATCCTAATGCTATAGTGCCCTGGTCACCATTTAGGTGCCTGGACTCCCCACCAAAAAGGTTAAAAGTAAACTCCTCGAGGAGTTAATTTACCTTGTTTCCCACACTGGCTGACATTATCAAAACTACCACAAAAAGAGGACATAGTCTTAAATTAGAGGGGCAAAGGTTTAAAAAATAATATCAGGAAGTATTACTTTACTGAGATCATAATGGATGCATGGAATAGCCTTCCAGCTGAAGTGGTAGAGGTTAACACAGTAAAGGAGTTTAAGCATGCGTGGGATAGGCATAAGGCTATCCTAACTATAAGATAAGGCCAAGGACTAATGAAAGTATTTAGAAAATTGGGCAGACTAGATGGGCCGAATGGTTCTTATCTCCCGTCACATTCTATGTTTCTATGTAAGATCGACAGAAAAGCATTGGGAGGGTAGAGCGCATGCTCAGTAAAACTCTGTGCTGCGTCAATCACATTGTCTCTCTTAGACCATCTTACTGAATTTTACTCTAAACCACTTCTAGTAGCTGTCATATTGACAGCCACTAGAAGCAGGTTAATCCTGCAAAGAAAACATTACCGTTCCCGCAGAATGGCAATATTTTCATTTGCAGGATTAAAACAAAAGTACATGGCACCCATACCACTTCACTGGGATATGCCTATAATGTTCTTTTAAATGGGACCTCTCATGCCCCAAACAGTTTATGCTCATTAGATTGAGCATAACATTCTTCTATCTATACATTGTGCTATAACCAGCTCTTGGTAAAACAGCTTACAGTGGTATTTCAACTTGCCACTTGTAGGATATCCCTCAGACAGTAGTTGTAGTCAGGGCCGGACTGGGGATACAAAGCAGCCCTGGAAAAAAAAATTTGTGCCAGCCCCATAAGTCACTGCGCCATATATTGTTGCGTGTAATATGTAAGGCTATGTCTTGCCATGACAGATTATTGAGTAATATATATATATATATATATATATATATATATATATATATTGCTTTTTCTAATATAAAATATTGGTCCTTTCAGGGTAAAACGTTTAATTATACAGTAAGCATATTCACATGCCTCCACACTCTGTAGGTGCTGAACGTTCCCCATAGAGATACATTGATTCAATGCATCTCTATGAGGAGATGCTGATTGGAGTGGCATTTTGCAGCCAATCCTATGGCAAAGCATTGGATTGGCTGAGATCATCAAGCTTGATGATCTCAGCTATAGAGGCAGGGCCAGTCAAGGGGAGACCAGCACGCTGCGTGGGGAAAAAAGGTGAGCAAAAACACTATTTTTAAACACACATGTACACCATGACAGACACAGAAACACACATATACCATGACAGATACACACCCCATGACAGACACACACACACCATGACAGACCATGACACAGACAGACCCACACACACACATACCATGACACAGACATGCACAGACGGACAGACACACACCCCATGACGGATAGATACACACCCACCGCATGACGGACAGACAGACACACACCCCATGACGAACAGACAGACACACACCCCATGTCGGACGGACAGACACACACCCCATGACGGACAGACACACACCCACCCCATGACGGACAGACACACACACACCCCATGACGGACAGACACACACACACCCCATGACGGACAGACACACACACACCCCATGACGGACAGACAGATACACACACCCCATGACACAGACAGACACCATGACACACACACACACCATACAGACACCATGACACAGACAGACAGACACACACACCATAACAGACAAACTCACACTGACACATTACTAATACCTGCCAGGGGGAGGTCTTCTGGAGGCCGCTGGGGAGGTCTTCTGACGGCCGCTGGGGGACTTGTACTGGCGGCCGATGGGGGAGCAGCGCTGGCTCTGCTCTCCCGCCCTCGCGCGCTGCTGAATGAGACCGGGGCCGGAATATGATGTCATATTCCGGCACCGGTCTCATTCAGCTGCGCGCTGGAGAGCAGAGCCAGCGCAACTCCCCCAGCAGCCGCCAGTACAAGTCCCCCAGCGGCCGTCAGAAGACCTCCCCACCGGCCGCCAGCAGACCCAGGTGTCTGCCCGGCCCCAGGTGCCGAAGGCCCACCGGGAAATTTCCCGGTATCCCGGTGGGCCAGTCCGGCCCTGGTTGTAGTGTAGTTTATGTGCAATTATTTAATTTCAATTAATATGCAAATATGTAATAGTAAAATGAAATGTACTTACAATTTTGAGAGCAAACAAACCGCTCTATGGTAACAGCGTGAGTGGAACAATCCCCACCTAGGATACTTTTGATGATGGTCCTGATGTGTATGGGAAATAGGTTGCGCCAGGTACAAATAAAATAAAAAATAAAGAAAATATAAAAGACTGCCCAAGCAAATAGCAAATAGGTAGTCCAAAATTCTTACTTTTATTTAAACAAATGATAAAGTCACAACGCGTTTCACCCTATTAGGCTTCTTCAAGTGAGATAAAACATATACCTGGCAGCTTGGGTTTATATAGGAGACTTAATGACATAAAATTTGCGAATTTTGGCTAGAAAATGACGTCACAGGTCATGTGACCGCAGTCACATGATTTAAAAAAAAATATTTTTTTTTTTTATTTTAAAACCATTTAGATGAAATTCAATACAAATAAGACTGAAACTTATGGACCATGATAAAAGGTTATATTATACTTAGTTTTGAAATTCTATGATATATATACTGTGATAAATGTATACTGTGACTGGTTCTTGGAGGAGCCTGTTTGCCAGCCTCCTACCATGTGACTATGGCCCCTGTGTTAAACCCTATTTGAAAACACCAATTGTGCCTCTTGGACTTATAACCGGCTCTGTTCATGCAATTGGGGCTATATGGATTGTTTACCGAACAGCCACACGAACCAGAGACCACCCTGGAGCTTGCTAAGCTTAATTGATACATGGTTGCAATTTCCACCTCTGTGCTCGTCTGGGTGGCCGCAATTCCTATAGATGACCATCTTGTTCGCATGGACGAAAAGCGCGAATAGGCTTCAGGGGGACTTAGCCGCGAATGCCCTGGAACTATTTTCGGCATGAAAACCTTGCGGTTCCCAGTCGGTCCTCCAGCAGCACTTAGCCGCGATTCTATGGAACTATTTTCGGCTATGGGACCATGCCTGCAGTCGGTAAAAAATATGACTTTCAGAAAATTTCTGAACCCCTGAACTGATCTGAGTGGTTTTTGGATATGTTGGTCACCCAGATCAGGGCTATCGGGGGATGTAAAATTGTGGGGATACTATGTGTTTTGGGGTACTTTTGGGAATTTTTAGAAAAGTGTGTTTTTGTGTTTGGAGATAACTGAGTTTAGTATAGTGCTTGACTCAATTATCTCCTGAGTAAAGGGGAAGGCTTATTGCATTGTATGTGGGAGTGTCATACATTTAATTACTGTTCTGATTGGTTTGTAAGCTTTGTGTCCCTGTCCCTAACAAAGTCCATGTGGGCGTACACCTTGCTTGGGGACTTGCATAAAAGGCCAGCTGTGGCTTCCATGAAAGAAAATGCTTTACCCCTTCATGAAATCTTTGCTCATGTTTGGGGGACTGGAGAACTACATACACTCTGGGGATTGCTATAATCACTATACTTCCCTGAGTATAATCACTAGCTCTTCTAAGAGCTGTTCCTGCTATGCTCTCTGGGCTAATGAGAGGCCTACCCACGGGAAGCTGGATCCTGGTCTTGGATCCAGGGTGGGTGGAGGACGGCGAGACCCCAACCAAGCTGCGGCAGTTCGTGGGTGTTACGGTTACCTCCGGGCTAGCTGGAGGTTGGATCGCTTGGATTTCCTGGTTCCCAATGTTGGAGAGGTAGAACGTCGCTCCTATCAGCATCCACAAGATTCTCCTAAAAGTGTAGAATAATCCCACTAGCTATGGCACAGCTAGGATACACTGTTCCCTACAAAACGAGTCGAGGCTGCGATTTGAGGGTAACACGAATTGAATTTAATGGCACTCAGGCAGGACAATTTATGCAACTTTCAGACCAAGGGACAGCCCCTTCTGGACCTGATGGTACACAGGACAATGACATAGTTTATCCAATGGAAACACAGTGCAACATTTGAAAATGTCCCCGCTTGGAGATAATTGGCCTTAACGGTTACAATGACCTAATTATCTCCAAGCACATGGAAATACCACATTTTACACCCATAAGAAAATAACATAAAAATATATAACCTTAATATTTTAATACGAAAATAGTTCATGCGACCATTCGCCGGATAGCTCAGATCTGAGCGGACAAGATGTATGAATCGCGCTCAGATCTCACGAACGATGTGCCAGAGTTCTAATATATAAGTCTTTTCGTACAATCTTGGGCCGAACGGATGGGACAACCGGCCTCTTATCGGGATTCGTGCAGTTCCATTGCCGATTACAGTTCCGGAGATTTTACTACCAAGAACCCTCACTGGCAACAAGATGGCCGCCGCCTCGTGTTCGGTATGCGAACGGCGACCACCTAGGGTTAGGTACTTAGCTTGCGGTTAACCGCAGAAACCACCACTTAATTGAGAACACACGCCGGGTACGGGTGGTCATCATTCGACAGTTCTTTCATATATTTAGTACGGTCCTAATTGGAATATACGAACGAGGCCACCTGGATTCCGATTAATTAGTCTGCGGTTAACCACAAAATGCTCTTGTGGCAGACGGAGGGGCTTCCGTAACAGTGGGGTTTACAGTGGTTATGGTATTCCAGTGCAGTGCTTATGGTACTCTCCAGTACTAGGAAGCAGCTTTTGACAGAGGTACCCGGTCGGGGGGCCAGGCAGTCCATCACCTATACAAAATAAATAGATTCCGAAATTATGACAGTAAAAAGGAATACATTGCAAAGTAGAAATGTATTGGTTTGTGAAACATATAGTGATTAGTAAAACCACAATTTTAGATGAGAGATTCTAATGCTCGGGGTATTTTGGGTGTTATGGGAAATGCAGTGACCGGACAGCAACGTGTCCGAGATGAGAAGGGGGGGCGGCCATCTTTGAAAAGGGAATCAGATTGGCAAAATAACTAATATGGAATAGACTTTGTTAAATGGAATTCAAGTAATTAAGGAAAGTGAAAAAGGAGGATAATATGAATGGATTCAATGCTTAAATCTGAGGTGTGAAAAGGGGCTGGCCGTATTTTAGAGAGAGTTTAGTGATAGCAACTAGCTCATAAATATACCTCTGTGGTTTGAATAACAGCGATTAGATAAAGAATAAAAAAGGAAATTATTATAGGAATACTATATGAGCAAAAAGAGGACAGAATTAAACAAACCAGAAATAATATTAAGGCAAAATCTGAAAGGAGATGTGAAAATAGGAAAAGGGGTGGATTTAATGGGCTAGGACTTGGAGTGATGTACATAGATATAGACATATTAAATAAAACAGTTAAAAAACTTGTATAACATATATGAACATTAAAAACTCAATAGCTTTACTTGTTATTTGAACCATGGGCGTAGGAACCCCCAAAAATCTGGGGGGGATAGCATTTTTACTCGCCGGGTATATTCTTATTCCGTAAACTATGAGTTGTTTATCGCATTGCACAGCGCTACGGAATTTGCAGTTGCTATATAAATGATTAAATAATAACTTTAAAGGGTTACTACAGGGAAGGGATTTTACTTACCTGGATACAGCGCCGGGATCCTCCTGATGCTGCGCCCACTATTTCGTCAAATTACCGAAATAGGAGGGTGCGAGCAGGGAGCAATAAAACGCTTCTATTCAGAAGCGTCATTGCTCTCTGGTGCGCATGTGCAGCTTTGCCGCACATGCGCAGATACTTCATAGGGCGGCATTCATGTCTCGACTAGGAAGCACCTCTAGTGGCCATCTGAGTGTCCACTGGAGGTATTCCTCATCAGTAATGTAAATACTGCCTTTTTACGAAATGGCTGTGCTTACATTAAAAAGCCTGCAAAGACATGCTATAGACACCAGAACTACTACGTTTAGCTGTTGTGGTTCTGGTGACTATAGTGTCCCTTGAATATAGAGAGGAAAAAAGAATCATCACAAATGTAAGAAATAAAATGTCTGTATCATTATTCTAAAAATTATTTTAAAAAAATAAAAAATATGCACATTCCTAGCTTAATTTTTAGCACGACATATGACACAAACATTTTGTACTTTGCAGATTACTTTTTATATTTTTTTATACATATACAGATTGTGTAATACTGCCCCTGACTTAGGGTGACCACATTTCCTAACTGCCATTCAGTGACACTTTCAGAAATGCATTCCATACATTTTACTACCCGTCTCTACCCTTCCATTTATATTAGAACCCCTTTCCATGTAAATTAGAGATTAGTGCCACGAATAATATGCTAGATTGCCTACTTACAACCAGATGAGGATGATGATGGGCTCTAGCTGCAGTCTGGCTCCACTGGTCTGGTGTAGAACAGGCTCTCTGGAGGCTGTTTGTAACTGTGGTCACAAAAATCAATGTTCTGGGAGAACGGGAAGCAGCTCCATTTTTTGGGGGCCCTTTACACAGCTCAAGGTCTGGGTCCCAGGGTCCACCTTCATGTTCCACCAATGAGTTTGTTCACAGGGGGTGGAGTGTGTAGGGGATGTCCTGATATGTGTGTAAGGAATGCATTGTGTGAATCTGTGTTTGTATGTGTAAGGGCTGCAAGGTGTGTTTCTGTGTATGTACGGGATGCAGTGTGTGCGTCTGTAAGGGGTGCATTGAGTGTGTGTACGGGGTGCATTTAGTGTGTGTAAGGAATGCATTGTGTGTTTCTGTGTGTGTAAGGTTTGCATGATTGTGCGATTGTGTGTGTGTGTGATGGATGTCAATCTCTCTCCCTCCCTTGTCACTCTCTTTCTCTCTCCCTCCCTCCCTTGTCACTCTCTTTCTCCCCCTCCCTCCCTTGTCACTCTTTCCCTCCCTCCCTTGTCACTCTCTTTCTCCCCCTCCCTTGTCACTCTTTCTCCCCTCCCTCCCTCCCTTGTCACTCTTTCTCCCCCTCCCTCCCTCCCTTGTCACTCTTTCTCCCCCTCCTCCCTCCCTTGTCACTCTCTTCCCCCCCTTGTCACTCCTCCCTCCCTAGTCACTTTTCTCCCCCTCCCTTGTCACTCTTTCACCTCCCCTCCCTCCCTTGTCACTCTCTCCCTCCCTCCCTTGTCACTCTCTCCCCCTCCCTCCCTACAGGTAGCTTTTGTTTCCTGTACCCGGCCGGACTAACAGGAAGTGAACACTCAGTGTGTACTTCCTGTTAGTCCGGCCGGGTACAGGAGACAGATGCTCCCTGTACCCGCGGACTATACAGGGCTCGGCCACGCTACAGAGAGGGAGTGACAGGAGGGAGCGTTGAGCTCTTCCCTCCTGTCAGCCCCTCTCCTCAGGCTGCGCCCGGGTGGTCCGCCCTCATGGACGCACCGCCGGGCAAAGCTGCAGCCGCCTGAGGCTCTCTACAGAGCGCTCGGGCGGCTGCAGCATGGGGTGGGGCTGGGGGGGTTTCCCCATAACCTGTCCCCCCCGCATGATTTGCTGGGGGGGATGCGTCCCCCCTGGTTCCTTCGCCCATGATTTGAACCATAGATTTTAAAGATCATAAAAAATTAAAAAGATCAAAATCTGCATTTAAACCTTTTGGTACAAGAGTGTCCAAATTAAAAACCCATTCCATTTCATTTCTATCTAAAATATTTTTTATATCCCCTCCTCTCCATGGGATTGTGCATTTTTTTATACCTATACATTTTAAACTACATGCCTTTTTCTGGTGAAGTGTCAGGAAATGTTTTGAAATGGTGGGGTTTTCATATCTGTTTTTAATATTGTGGCAGTGCTCAGATATTCTTGTTTTTAAATTTCTTGATGTCATGCCTTCGTATTGGAGGCCACAAGGGCACTCCAGTAGGTAAATTACATTTTTTGAGTTGCATGTAACAAATTCTTTTATGTCATAGGATATGTTGGTGACATTTGACTTAAAATGGGTTATTTTGTAAGGAACTAACCCTTGGATGGTTTTACACACAATAAATTTTTTTCATTTAAAAAAAAAGGTTGGTGTCTGTTAAAGTGGAGATTTTAGATTGCTTACTCTTAGTAAAAAATGTGTTTTGTTGGGCTCCTCTGGAACAATCTTATTATGAACATCATCTTGTTGTAAAATGTGCCAGTGTTTTTGGATTTTTTTTTTAATAACTTTGTTCTTATTGTTATAATCAAATATAATCGGAATAGATGGTGTGGTCTTTTTGTTTGTACTTTTGTCTTTATACGTTGGGAGGCTGTCCCTATCATTCAATTTTACTTTTTTTTATAATTGCATTTAATTTATCTTCTGAATAATTTTTATCTAAAAATGTATTCTTTAAAATAATAGTTTATTCGTCGAAATCTTCTGGTTTTAAACACTTTCTTTTTCATCTTAAAAACTGACTTTTTGGGGCATTCTCAAGCCAGGGGGTATAGTGTCAGCTCTTTTGGTCAATGACCGTGTTTGTACAAACCTTTTTAAAAAAAAAGTCTTAGTTTTTATAGCCTCCTAACGACAAAAGTACAAACAAAAAGACCACACCATCTATTCCGGTTATATTTGATTTATAACAATAAAAACAAAGTTATTAAAAAAAAATCCAAAAATGCTGGCATATTTTACAACAAGATGATGTTCTTAATAAGATTATTCCAGAGACGCCCAAAATCATATTTAGAGGTGCTCCAAATGTTAAAACCCTTCTCACAAAATTTTTTACTAAAATTAAGCAATCTAAAATCTCCACTTTAACAGACACAAAAGGTTTTTTTAAATGCGAAAAATGTATTGTGTGTAAAACCACCCAAGGGTTAGTTCCTAACAAAATAACCCATTTTAAGTCAATGTCACCAACATATCCTATGAATTTGTTACATGCAACTCAAAAAATGTAATTTACCTATTGGAGTGCCCTTGTGGCCTCCAATACGAAGACATGACATCAAGAAATTTAAAAACAAGAATATCTGAACACTGCCGCAATATTAAAAATGGATATGAAAACCCCACAGTTTCAAAACATTTCCTGACACATCACCAGAAAAAGGCATGTAGTTTAAAATGTATAGGTATAAAAAAAATGCACAATCTCATGGAGAAGAGAGGATATAAAAATATTTTAGTTATATATGAAATGGAATGGGTTTTTAATTTGGACACTCTTGTACCAAAAGGTTTAAATGCAGATTTTGATCTTTTTAATTTTTTATGATCTTTAAAATCTATGGTTCAAATAACAAGTAAAGCTATTGAGTTTTTAATGTTCATATATGTTATACAAGTTTTTTAACTGTTTTATTCAATATGTATATGTATATATCTATGTACATCACACCAATTCCTAGCCCATTAAATCCACCCCTTTTCCTATTTTCACATCTCCTTTCAGATTTTGCCTTTATATTATTTCTGGTTTGTTTAACCCCTTAAGGACCAAACTTCTGGAATAAAAGGGAATCATGACATGTCACACGTGTCATGTGTCCTTAAGGGGTTAATTCTGCCCCCTTTTTGCTCATACAGTATTCCTATAACAATTTCCTTCTTTATCCAATCGATGTTATTCAAACCACAGAGGTATATTTATGAGCTAGTTGCTATCACTAAACTCTCTCTAAAATACAGCCAGTCCCTTTTCACACCTCAGATTTAATCATTTGATCCATTTATTTTTCCAACACCTTGACACCTCATACAGCATTGAATCCATTCATATTATCTCCCTTTTTCACTTTCCTTAATTTCTTGAATTCCATTTAACAAAGTCTATTCCATATTAGTTATTTTGCCAATCTGATTCCCCCCTTCTCATCTCGGACACGTTGCTGTCCGGTCACTACATTTCCCATAACACCCAAAATACCCCGAGCATTAGAATCTCTCATCTATAAGTGGTTTTACTAATCACTATATGTTTCTCAAACCAATACATTTCCACTTTGCGATGTATTCCTTTTTACTGTCATAATATCTGAATATATTTATTTTGTATATATATATATCATAGAACAGGGGTAGGCAACCTATGGCACGTGTGCCATGCACGGCACTCGAGGTGTCTTTGCACGGCACTCAAGGCTGCTAGAGCCAAACAGGCTCTGCCCTATCAGGAGTCCCAGTGAAACTTCAGATATCTGCTTATACGAAAAGGTGGTGAAGGACAATCCTCAATTTATGCATTGAAGCATACAGATGAAGTGATCTCAGATCACTTCCTCCCAGCACTTGTGAATGGGAATCCGCACTGGAGTAGAGCTGTTCCAGCTCCTGTGATTGACCTGTACCTGGCCGGCCTGGTCCCTACTGGAACCCAGGGAAGCCACCCACACTACTAGATATACACAGAGATGCAGAATAACCCTCCCCTCACACAAATAATATGAACAGCCAACACACAAACATACACACAATCCTCACAAACATAACACCACTAACAATGCACATACATGCACACAACCCCACATGCAGTCTCTCACATGCAATACCTTAAGCAGCCCCACACATACACACCCCAAAAAAATGTGACATGTCCATCCACACACAATTCCACAAGCAGCCTCCATACACAGCCTACATTCACACGTATCATACATGATACCACAAACTACTCCTGATGCTGCCACCCATCCCATGTGTTCTCTATTAAGGGTTAACAAGTATATAGGGGTGTATATGAAAAATACCCCTTTCTGTCTCATTAGAGACATTTTTGCCAGAAGCTCAAGGAAGCAAGGTAAAGGGTCAGAGTAGAACCCGTCTGGGGCGGGGGGGGTCTGCCTTGACATTGGAAGGCAGGCATTCCCTCCAATGGCCATTGGAGTAACTAAATTACCTCCATTTGTTTAAATATACATAGGGATTAAGGAGAGAGTGCAGGTAACCATTTTTCTTTGGGTTTTACTATATGTATTAGCTGATGTGTACTGTAGTCGTTGCTGCCGCCCAGGAGTGATGGGAGTGAGCGCAGGACTTTTCTTTTTGTATTTGTACTCCTGAACATATACAATATTATATAATATAATAGCTCATATCTGTACAAATACAATGATACAAAGCAACTGCAGTATAAATAACACCAGCAGAATACGGCAACATACACACCTCAATTTAAAAAGAATAGGACGGGCACGCTGTGGGACATCACAATCCTATTCTGGCACAGTGCTGCTAAAAGGTTGCCTACCCCTGTCATAGAATTCAAAATAAAATAAATAAAAACTAAGTATAATATAACCTTTTATCAAGGTCCATAAGTTTCAGTGATATTTTATTTATTTTTTTTAAAGCGAGTCTTATTTGTACTGAATATCGTCTAAATGTTTTAAAAATAATAATACAGGCGGGGCCTAACTGTCATGGAGGACAGATGTGTTTCACAGGAGCTCCTCCACAATCCTGGTATTGAAAGCCAAATACGGCCTCATTCAGACTAATTTCGGGACCACCTTGAGCCCACACCGAAGCCTGACACTGCAGGGCACGGTAGCAGGGGTCAGTGACCCGGTGAAAACCGAGCAGCCATACTTGCAACAGCATGCGGCCTTGTGTACACCGGGCGGGGGAGGCGGCCGTTCTCCCGTTCCGGGGCTACCCTGCGACTGCAATGGCGGGGCAGGCATCCCATTACCCCCCCTGGGACCGTTGGGGGTGAACACGGTCCAAACCAGGAGAGCTACACCCAGTAGGGGAGAGGTGGAGGTGAAGACCGGCAGGCAAGCGACTAACATTACTACCGACTCATTCCTAATGGCGGACACCTTGTGCCTCCCTATGCATTCTGGCATAAGCTGGAGAGACGGGCACTGCAACAAACCCCACCACAGGCAAGCAGCCCCTCACCAAAATGACGCATGTCACAAACAAGGAAAACACCCGGGGCCCCCACAGGGAAGAGGATCCCATGGAGAAGGCGGACCAGGCCCCAAATATCACCCCGGCATAAGCAGCAGCACAACCAAAGTCGGTCACGCGTGAGACATACATCTGCACCTCGTCAAGGGTCTCCTGTTCTCCTGGCATTCTAAATCCAGGGGACCGTCCGGCCCCACAAGACGAGACCTGGAGGCTTGAAATACTTCACTAAGCTGTCCAACAGCGGGATACCCATGACGGGAGTCGGCTGATAACAGACCAGGAGCCAGGGGTGCTGGGACTTCCTCTTAAATGTATGTGCCCCTCTCAAACTCACAACACATGAGGATGACCCAAATCTTAATTTTGCTTTATCGTTTTGCCATAGAAGCCTCAAGGACTTGATCTGAGAGGGAGCCTCCTGGGACATTTGAGTCACCTGCTCAAATGACCTAACTTGAGCATACTCCTTAAGCATATGACTGCATCACATTTCAATGTTAGTTAATGTAGCTCATTGAGGTATATACTGCATGTTGTTAATCCCATACATAATTCAATAAGCCTGATTATAATGCCTACACAAATTGTACACTAGCTTAGTAAATCAAGCATAGTTAAATGTTGAATGTCTCACTTACTCTGATGACATACTCACTTAGACACGCCTGGCATACAGGGAGTGCAGAATTATTAGGCAAGTTGTATTTTTGAGGATTAATTTTATTATTGAACAACAACCATGTTCTCAATGAACCCAAAAAACTCATTAATATCAAAGCTGAATATTTTTGGAAGTAGTTTTTAGTTTGTTTTTAGTTTTAGCTATGTTAGGGGGATATCTGTGTGTGCAGGTGACTATTACTGTGCATAATTATTAGGCAACTTAACAAAAAACAAATATATACCCATTTCAATTATTTATTATTACCAGTGAAACCAATATAATATCTCAACATTCACAAATATACATTTCTGACATTCAAAAACAAAACAAAAACAAATCAGTGACCAATATTGCCACCTTTCTTTGCAAGGACACTCAAAAGCCTGCCATCCATGGATTCTGTCAGTGTTTTGATCTGTTCACCATCAACATTGCGTGCAGCAGCAACCACAGCCTCCCAGACACTGTTCAGAGAGGTGTACTGTTTTCCCTCCTTGTAAATCTCACATTTGATGATGGACCACAGGTTCTCAATGGGGTTCAGATCAGGTGAACAAGGAGGCCATGTCATTAGATTTTCTTCTTTTATACCCTTTCTTGCCAGCCATGCTGTGGAGTACTTGGACGTGTGTGATGGAGCATTGTCCTGCATGAAAATCATGTTTTTCTTGAAGGATGCAGACTTCTTCCTGTACCACTGCTTGAAGAAGGTGTCTTCCAGGAACTGGCAGTAGGACTGGGAGTTGAGCTTGACTCCATCCTCAACCCGAAAAGGCCCCACAAGCTCATCTTTGATGATACCAGCCCAAACCAGTACTCCACCTCCACCTTGCTGGCGTCTGAGTCGGACTGGAGCTCTCTGCCCTTTACCAATCCAGCCATGGGCCCATCCATCTGGCCCATCAAGACTCACTCTCATTTCATCAGTCCATAAAACCTTAGAAAAATCAGTCTTGAGATATTTCTTGGCCCAGTCTTGGCGTTTCAGCTTGTGTGTCTTGTTCAGTGGTGGTCGTCTTTCAGCCTTTCTTACCTTGGCCATGTCTCTGAGTATTGCACACCTTGTGCTTTTGGGCACTCCAGTGATGTTGCAGCTCTGAAATATGGCCAAACTGGTGGCAAGTGGCATCGTGGCAGCTGCACGCTTGACTTTTCTCAGTTCATGGGCAGTTATTTTGCGCCTTGGTTTTTCCACACGCTTCTTGCGACCCTGTTGACTATTTTGAATGAAACGCTTGATTGTTCGATGATCACGCTTCAGAAGCTTTGCAATTTTAAGAGTGCTGCATCCCTCTGCAAGATATCTCACTATTTTTGACTTTTCTGAGCCTGTCAAGTCCTTCTTTTGACCCATTTTGCCAAAGGAAAGGAAGTTGCCTAATAATTATGCACACCTGATATAGGGTGTTGATGTCATTAGACCACACACCTTCTCATTACAGAGATGCACATCACCTAATATGCTTAATTGGTAGTAGGCTTTCGAGCCTATACAGCTTGGAGTAAGACAACATGCATAAAGAGGATGATGTGGTCAAAATACTAATTTGCCTAATAATTCTGCACTCCCTGTATGTAGCGACAGACCCTTTCCCTTATTCTACTTGTATTCCTGTCTAGTATTGTTTTCAGAACGACACACAATTTGTTATCTAATCTAGACTTAACTATACAGCATGAAGCACACATAAAACATAAAACTTGTGCACGCACTTTCAATGCCATATTACTGTTACCACATGTATGAAACTGCATTGTTTGCCCCGCTTTTGTGGCGCTGCAAACTTAATATGTTCACTCTTTGCGCAACTAAAATAAAGAACTAAAAAAAAAAAAAATAATACAAAAAAAATTAATAAAAATCATGTGACCACGGTCACATGACCTGTGACGTCATTTTGGCACCAAAATTCTAATATTTGATGTCATTAAGTCTTCTACATAATCCCAAGCTGCTAGGTATATGTTTTATCTCACTTGAAGAAGCCTAATAAAGCGAAACGCGTTGTGACTTTATTATCATTTGTTTAAAGGGACACTGTAGTCACTATAAGCATTTAATCTCTTTGAATTGGTTATAGTGCCTGGAGCACCCTGGCACTGTCCCTCCATTTACTGTTGCACTATGTTCGTGCAGTATGCCACAAAATAAGAGTCCCTAGCCACCCACAGTCCGGCCCCTTCAGTATGTGTAGCTAAGGCAGAGATTACACACTTCCTTGTTGTCGTACCCACTCATACCATCAGTTGGAACTCTGACAGGCTAAAAGCAGTCAGCTGACACTCTCAGCCAATCACAGCTGCCCGTTTCTGCTCAGGCTAATACTTCCTTATTAGCAAAAGCAGCACAGAGGGGATGGATTGCCGGGGACTCTTGTTTAGCATTAAAACATTAAAACTTTAAAAACTGTTTAATGCTGATAGAAATAATGGGACCAGAAGACTCCAGACACTATAACCAGTTTAATGAGATGAAGCAGATACAGTGCCTACGGTGTCCCTTTAAATAAAAGTAAGATTTTTAGACTACCTATTTGCTTTGGGGCAGTCTTTTATACTTTTATTTTTGTTAAAATTTTATTTATACCTGGCGCAACCTATTTCCCATACATATCAGGTCCATCATCAAAAGTATCCTAGGTGGGGATTGTTCCACGCACGCTGTTATCATAGAGCGGTTTGTCTGCTCTCAAAATTGTAAGTACATTTCATTTTACTATTACATATTAGCAAATATGTAGGATATCCTACAAGTGGGGAGTTGAAATACCACTGTAAGCTGTTTTACCGAGAGCTCTGAAAAACGTTAGTTGGCAATTTTTAGTTCTATGTTGTCTATAGTCCAAAGTCTTACAATACTGCACTATTGGTCTCCTATTTTCTCTTTTGCATATGCCATTAATGTGTGATACCACTCCGGAGAAATTTTATTCAACATTTGAAGACTTTTAAAACCTCAAAAGGACATTTTTATCTTTTACTTGGTACCTTTTTTATTACTTACCACAATATTGTATTTATTTTTTTATTACTTACCACAATATTGTATTTATTTTGGTGCTACCTGTATCCTTTGTTCTGTTTGATAGATATATAGCAACACACAACCATACAGGCACCCAGTCACAGAGATATGCAGGCACACAATCAAACAGACACACAGCCATACAATCTACACATACAGGTACAATGTCACACAAACAGACATACAGACACAGGCGTATAAAAACATACATACACAGGCTTATAGTCATACAGATACAAACATACAGAGCAGAGGCGGATTCAGAGTCTAATGTCGGGAATGGCACTGATAGTGGGTTGTAGTTGCTATAATTGAAAAGTTAGGGAAAGTAGTAGGGGGCTAGGGACTGTAGTGTGGGGACAGGGGCTGTAGTGGAGGGTATGGGCTGTAATTGAGGGGTTAAGAAATGTAGTGAGGGGCTAGGGGCTGAAGTAGGTTGATGGCTACAATTTTGGGAAGGGGCTGTGGTGTGGGTGATATGGGTTGCTATTGGGGAAGATGGGCTGTAGTGGGGATGTTATGGGGCTGTGGTGAGAGGACATGGGAGCTGAGGGGGGGGACAGGAGCTGAGATGGGGGCAGGAGCTGTAGATGAGTGGAAGGCTGCGGGGAGGAGCTGTAGAGGAGTGGACAGCTGCTATAGAAGGGCCACATGGGCTGTAGAGGGGGCACATGGGCTGTGGGGGACAGGGGCTGAGGAGGGGAGACAGGGGCTGAGGAAGGGGGACGGAGGCGAGGAAGGGGGACATGGGCTGAGGTAGGGGGACAGAAGCTGAGGTAGGGGGATAGGGGCTAAAATAGGGGAAAGAGGCTGAATAAGGGGAAAGGGGATGGGTGATGGGGGAAAAGGGCTGGGGAGGGAGGACAGGGAATGAGGAAGGGGGACAGGGGCTGAGGAAGGGCAACATGGGCTGAGTGGGGGACAGGGGCTGAACAGGGGGACAGGGGCTGAATAGGGGGACAGGGGCTGAGGAAGGGCAACATGGGCTGAGTGGGGGACAGGGGCTGAACAGGGGGACAGGGGCTGAATAGGGGGACAGGGGCTGAGGAAGGGGAACAGGGGCTGAGAAAGGGGGACAGGGACTGAGTAGGGACTTACCTGAGACTTACCTTGGGCCAGGAAGGGGTGAAACAGGAGTTGGAGTCTTGAGCCTGCAGCAAGGGAAGTCGGCTGACCTCTCCTGATGATGTCAGGAGGAGGGGCCATGACTTCCTCTGCTCTTCTCCCAGACTCCCCAGCGGTCCTGGGAGAAGAGCACTGGAAGTCACGCCACCTCCTCCTGACATCATCAGGAGAGGTCAGCCGACTTCCCTGACTGCAGGCTGCAGAGAGAGAGGTAATTAGAGGCAGGGGATTCGGATTTTTGCGCCCCCTGCTCTGGCACCCTAAAGTGACTGCCTGAGCCGCCTTATGGACACGCCGGCCCAAAATATTATTTCGTTTTTTTCTCCCAGCTGTTAGTCTGTGCATTGGCATGCAGAGAATTGACTGACACAGAAAAGACCTCCCACAGGAAGTCCCTTTGCCCTCCTCTGCTTCTAGTGCTGGGAAAGGAGTATAGCAACGGAGTGCTATGATGTCAGTTCTTCCAATTCTGGTAAGCTGGAAACAAACCAAGCATGTCCCCAAGCACGGCTTATAAAAAAAAAAAAGACAACAGACAGAGTGGAGGAGGAGCAGAGGAAGGCCCATAGGTAGGTGTTACACGAAGAGAAGCATCCAGAAAGCAGCACTGGAAAGGAGGAAAGGTGAATAAATCAATATATTTTACTCTGAATACATCATGTATCTTTGTTATATATGGTGTATTCAATGTATGTGGGAGAGATTTCAGGTAAGTGAATTTTTCACAAGTTCACTTTAAATAATAAAGTATAGGTTGACAACATACTATGCCAAAGGAAGAATAATTGATTGTAGAAAAACATAACAAAAATGTGATATTTTGACTCTTCAAGTTTTAACCATGCATCCAAAGAGCTGAAAAGTCATATTATTGTTGTGCAATTCTGCAATAAATTATTCTTTGTTAAGCATATCACGTGTCCCGCCTATACTTTTAGATATTCAGTGATGGGATTACGTGGAGGTTTGTCAATAAAGGCACCTGGAGCAGCGCTCCACCAGTTCTTATGTGGGAAAATAATATTTTGCAATAATTTAGAAACACTAAGATTATTTTTCTGAAGGAAGGGGTGTAATCTAGAAAAATGGGGAAAATAGTAGATTAACGTATTCTATCCATTTCCTATGTGTGTGACAAAATAATTAAACATCAGTGTCTCTTTAATTCTGAAATAGGTTTTAGTTCTGCAGGGCCATTCCCCACACTAGTGGCCGTGTAGGGAAGCTTTCTTGAGAGCAACAACACAAGTAAAAAATGGGACAGATTTGAAGTCTGTCCTGTTTATTGCACATTTTGCACATGCCTATTCTTCTTTAAGGTGGAATATCAGGGGACTCCCGTTGCGTTGCCATTGGGCAGGAGAGCCAGAGTCAAACCTTTTGCCTTTCTATTCAGGGGCCATCATTGGCTGATAGCACTGGGGATGGGGTTACAGAGGCCACAACAAAAAGATGCAAGAACCACCCCCATAGCCTCAGTGTTTTCCTGAGGGCTGATTAAGCAAGGGAATTATTACATACATAATGCCAGGAAAGCCCACAAGGGACCAGGGAAGAGAGTAAAAAAAGGCAGACATTCTTGACAGCACTGTGCTACCTTTCACTAATAGTTTTAATAACGCCTATAGCACATTGCATAGTGTAACCTCAGCTGCCTAGTGCCCTCCAAATGCAGTCTCAGCAGAGTGAACGGGGTGGAAGCCAGACTGAAGAGGGTCAAGGAGAGAGTTGGAATTGAGGACGTGAGCCAGACAGGTAGAGACAAGTCTTTCCAGAAGCTTTGAGGAAAAAGGGAGCAAGGATATGGGATATGGGATGATGGTTAGAAGGGGAGGACGGGTCAAGAGATTATTTTTTTCAGGATGGGTACTACAGTGGCATGTTTAAGGGCAGCAGGGACAATGCCAGAAGAGAGAGAGCAGTTGAAGATGTGTGTTAGGGAAGGCACAAGACAAGGGGAGAGAGATCTGATAAGGTGAGATGGGACAGGATCAAGTTGGCCAGTGGTGGGGCGAGAGGAAAGGAGAAGTGCAGCCACCTCTTGTTCAGTAGCCTGGAGAAAGTCTAAAGGGTAGGAAAGGCATGATTTACGTGTGGTTGAGAAGGAGAGGGGCAATATGTGGAGATTTCTTTCCTTAGTTGTTCAATGTTGTTGGTAAAGTAGCATACAAAACTATGGGCTGTATGGTTAGTTTGGGGGGTGGCCACAGCAGGGCGAAGAAGAGAGTTAAAGGTATCAAAGAAACGCCTGGGATTCTGGGAGGATGAACTAATGAGAGAGGAAAAGTATGACTGTTTGCCGAGGGCAAGGGCTGCACTGTACGAATGCAATATTAATCTATAATAGAGAAAATCTGACTGGGTGTGAGGCATTGATACCAGATTGGTTTATAGATACTTTCAATTTTTGTAAAGCGTTGGTTTTATCTCTCTTTTAGGAAAGACGCATGATGCAGACTTACCCTTACCTCCTGAACATTAATGAGGATCCACAGCTATCTGGAGTTCTCAAATACTTTCTACAAGATGGTACTGTATTGCAATATTGCACACACACACAATCATGTAATTTGTTTAACTCTAAATTGTAACATGCTAAATGAGAACCCAAACCTTTTTT
>OW240913.1:191608664-191632780 GCA_933207985.1 Pelobates cultripes
GAAGGGGACATCCTACAAATAGTCCCAGCGCTATTCCCATGAGAGCCACATTGGCTCTCGGTTTGTGAGTACCTGATCATCTACATTTATACCCTGGATATCCATTTGTTTACTGTATTACACTATTGTGTTGTTTTTATTCTCTTTTAGAGATTTTAAGGAGTGCGATCCACCTATTGTATGTATTTGTATCTGTGCTTCATTTTAAATGTGGTATAAGGGGTTTCCCACTCAGGTGTTTAGACCGCACTCGCATCACTTTTCACTGTATATATTGCATTCTTTTTACTGTTTTACTGTTTTATTAATTTAATCCCCTTTTTATATACAGTGTTAATCTTTAATTTTTATGATGTCATATTTAGAGAATAGGGAATACACCATCAAAGACATAGATAATGGAACAAAATGGATAATGGAACAAATTACTGGAAGTCGGTAACCCAGAGACTCCTTTTTGGACTCTTTTTTTACTATACTGGACTATTTTAAGTTTTATTGGAGATACTCCCCTTATTTTTGCTCCTGCCTTTATTGGGATAAATAAACACTTTACTGTTCCAAGTAAGTGTTTTCTGCTTGTTCTTTCTGGTCATTGGAAGATCCACAGAAGGAAGGGGACATCCTACAAATAGTCCCAGCGCTATTCCCATGAGAGCCACATGTTCTTGTTTGGCTCTCGGTTTGTGAGTACCTGATCATCTACATTTATACCCTGGATATCCATTTGTTTACTGTATTACACTATTGTGTTGTTTTTATTCTCTTTTAGAGATTTTAAGGAGTGCGATCCACATATTGTATGTATTTGTATCTGTGCTAACCACAATAACCATTGCAACCCACAGTTGTGGTTATGGTGCCAGTATGCACATGGTACCATCTACCAGTTTCGAATGAAACTTTTTGTTTGGTTTGACACAAACTGAGAACTATATTAGTGACTGTACCCAACAATAACCACCCCCCATCTCAAGCCAGCCTACCTGTTTTTAGAAGTGTTTTAAATTACTTTTATAATTATTTTGGGTGTTGAATTTCCCAAGTGTCCGATGGACACTTTATTAATATAACTCTATGTATATCTCATCTCACAACGAGAGAGCACGATAAAAAATAAATAAATAAATAAATAAAATAAAATAAGACCTACATGAGATGAGAGGGGGATTCACTGCATTCCGGTGGATCTAGGGGGCTGGCATGTTATTAATCTCTTTAGCCGCCATCTTGAATTGCGCCTGCTTCTGGAGAATGGTGCCTATGTCCCTTGATTCACGCCCTGTTCCGGATGAGGGCTTCTGATTTCTGCACCTCATATTTAGTGTAGAGGTCGTGGGTACAGGAAGGGGCTGGGTTGGAGTGGTTGTGGTACTTTTGAGTGGTGATCCGCCAAAAAGAAAGTCCCAGCCAGAAAAGGCTGATTCTTTGGAGGCCCCAGACCTGCGTTTCTATTTTGCCGCCTTTGGTGCTTGAAAGAAAGGCATGTACGGACTCTGGAGCCTTTGCTGTGTCGAAGGTAGGGTGTGTTGAATTTGGATGGCTCCGGGATCGAGCGATGTTAAACAGATTTGCCCAGGGCTATCGGTAGCTGAAAGAGATGGTGTCCAATCAGGCTCGCTGGCAAGCACCAACCCCCCAGCTTTAATTTTTTAATGTCACAAAATATATATGCTTCATCTTTAAAGAAACCACATATATTTAAAAGCAATATCAGCGCTGTTAATCACCAGGTACTAAAGTAACTATCTAGACCTTCCGTGCACAGGACATAAAACCCAGGGTTAATTGATGGATCAAACTGTTATATGTCATGCCTTAGTATTTTTTACATATTTACTGTACTACATGTTACACTATACATTTTATACATGGCAGAAAACTAATTCAAACAACTTAAAATCAGGGGTGGAAAACTAAATCTATGGCCTATGGGCCATAAATTAAAGTTGTAAGATTTAAGTAAATAACATGTAATGAAACATTTAATAGTGTTTTCATTATAAAATGTAAAGTACTTAAAATCTGGTGTGTCAGGACCACGTAGACTTCGTTTGAAACCGCTAATCAAACAAGAGATTTATTTCCTTATATCACCACTACAGGAATTCATACATGAAATTCTTTAAATCATTACTAGGTCTAAGAGTAACAATTATTTTAAATCTACAAGTGCATTTGCAGCTCTTCAATGCTGCCCTTGGGTATAAAACAAGAGAAACAGGTAAATGTACATATAAAGCTATGACCCAGCCCAGGCACAGAATTCAGGCCTTGGAATGTAAGCAAGCATGTTTGACTTTACAGTTATGGTTACCAAAATCATAGTTCACTGTCAGGTAACATGCATGGTCTTGTAAACTATCATTTTTTATTACAAATCACTTAGTTAAAGGATCACTATAGGGTCAGGAACACAAACATGTATTACTGACCCTATAGTGTTAAATCACCATCTAGCCCCCCTGAGCCCATCATGCCTCCATAAATATAGTAAAAAATCTTACTGTATTCAAGCCTGAAGCTGTAACTCTGCATGCTGTTTTCCTATGAAAAACAAGCTGTCTGCTGACATCAGCAGAAGTGGTAGCCTGATCCAATCACAATGCTTCCCCATAGGATTGGCTGAGACTGAGATCAGGGGCAGAGCCAGCATGATTCAAACACAGGCCTGGCCAATCAGCATCTCCTCATAGAGATGAATTGAATCAATGAATCTCTATGAGGAAAGTTCAGTGTCTGCATGCAGAGGGAGGAGGCACTGAATGTTTGGATGCATTTTAGGCAGCCATGGCCCAGGGAGGATCTCTAACAGCTATCTGAGGAGTGGCCAGTGAATTTATCACTAGGCTGTAATGTAAACATAGCATTTACTCCTAAAAGACAGTGTTTATAGCAAAAAGCCTGAAGGTAAAGATTCTACTCACCAGAACAAATCCAATAAGCTGTAGTTGTTCTGGTGACTATAGTGTCCCTTTAACCCCTTAAGGACACATGACATGTGTGACATGTCATGATTCTCTTTTATTCCAGAAGTTTGGTCCTTAAGGGGTTAAATACTAATGTAGTAAACCAACCATATACCCTATTTTATATATATCAGGGTCAGCCCAAATGTAATCCAGGTGGGTCTATGTACGTGTATATTTCCATATAATTGAGTGTCAGTTTGCATGTATATGAGTCTTCCTAATTAGGTGCGTTTGTGAGTAGTTAGTTATATTCGTCCTTTGATAATTATCAAGCCTCTCTAAGCTTTTGCATGTTCTCAGAGTTCTCATCCTTTCTTTATTTTTTGCTTTAATGCATTAACTTGGCTCACCCCAAGTTAAAAGGGTAGTCCAGACGTGGACCCCATGCTCACTGTGCCTAGAGAGATATCAGCTACACCCATGAGTGTCTGCAGAATTAGAACTAGTACTAATTAATTATTCTTTTAACTTCTTTATTTTTGTTATTAAAATCAAATATGATTGGAACAGAAGGTGCCGTTTTGTTTGTTTCTTTATATCTTAGAAGGTTCTTTATTTCTTTTGATTTGACTGTTTTAATAACATTATCTAGTTTTTCTTCTGAATAATGTTTTTCTAAAAATTTATTTTTTAGACTGTAGTTTGTTGTTCAAAATCCTCTGGCTTGGAGCAATTTCTTTTTAACTGTAAAAATTGACTTTTGGGAATCTTTGAGGTAGGATTGCATTGCTTTCACTGACGGTTGTAATACGATAGCTATGTATTCAGATAAATTAGATAAAAGTGAATTAATCCCTGAAACTAGAGGTCGGCCAGGAGGGCAAGTTTCATTTTTATGGATCTTAGGTAAAAAATAAATTACCGGGATTATTGGATGTGTAATATTCAAATAGCCAAATTCTCGTTTACTAAGAATATTAGAGGCTATACCTTTATCTAAGAATTATTTAAAAAAAAAATATTTGAGGGGTTGGATCATGGGTTAATTTAAAAAAAAAAAAATAGTGTCATTTAATTGTCTTGATGCTTCCTGAGTATACATATACTTTGAAAGTACAACTAAACCTCCCCCCTTGTCTGCTGGTTTTATAGCGATAGGATCATCTTCTAGGAGTTGTTTTAGGGCTAGCCTCTCTTGGTAATTAAGATAAATTTTTTTTTTTTTAATGTTGTTAAGATCTTTTAAAACTAGTTTTTTCAAAGACCTTTAAATGGCCTGACTTGTAACTAGATGGGTAAAATTTGGATTGAGGTTTCAGGCGAGTGTTAAAAATAGTAGGAGTTTCCTGGGCTCCGACGGACATGGCTGCCTAACCGTACAGCTCCGCTCCACGACAGCACAATTCATAGCATACCACACTACTAAACTGCACTAATGGGACGCACTAAACTGGTTGAACCCCCACCCTTCCACAGATCTCCAGGGATACCTTAGCGGGGTTGCAGTCAGGCCCGATGGATGACTACCTCCTCAAGCCAGCATGGCCTACATATGGGTCTCCAACTTCTAAAATGTCGCCTCCTTTGCCCGCTTCCACATGCTCCAGCACTGATCACACCACATTAGCGGACATCGGAGCAGAACTCAAATGCATGGCGATGTCAATGGTCACCAAAGATGATTTTCATCTTGTTGTAAAATGTACTAGTACTAATTAATTATTCTTTTAACTTCTTTATTTTTGTTATTAAAATCAAATATGATTGGAACAGAAGGTGCAGTTTTGTTTGTTTCTTTATATCTTAGAAGGTTCTTTCTTTCTTTTGATCTGACTGTTTTAATAACATCTAGTTTTTCTTCTGAATAAGTTTTTCTAAAAATGTATTTTTTAGACTGCAGTTTGTTGTTCAAAATTCTCTGGCTTGGAGCAATTTCTTTTTAACCGTAAAAATAGACTTTTGGGAATCTTTGAGGTAGGATTGCATTTTTTCCACTGACGGTTGTAATAAGAGAGCTATGTATTCAGATAAATTAGATAAGAGTGAATTAATCCCTGAAACTATAGGTCGGCCAGGAGGGCAAGTTTCATTTTTATGGATCTTAGGTAAAAAATAAATTACCGGGATTATTGGATGTGTAATATTCAAATAGCCAAATTCTTGTTTACTAAGAATATTAGAGGCTATACCTTTATCTAAGAATTATTTAAAAAAATATATTTTTTTTCGCCACGCTGCACGAAGCGATCAAAGTGGAGGTAGCAGGCCTGAAAGCGGACGTCACAGCACATGAGGTCCACATCCTCAACTTGGAACAGAGAGCGCGGACGGCTGAAGACCACGTGACAGCCACTGATACTGCCCTTAAATGCCAGGGAGCGCTTATCCTGGCAATGAGACTGCAGCTGGAAGACCAGGACAACCGTGGTCTCCGCAATAACATCAGGGTGAGAGGAGTGCCCGAATTCCCGCACGGGGAAATTGTAGAGGATATACTCACCTCCCTATTCCGCCTGATCTTGAGATAAGAAGCACCAGCCCAAATCAAATATGATAGGACACACAGGGTGCTGCGGCCTCTGCCCAAGGAGGGGGTACCCAGGGATCTGATTTGCTGCCTTCACTTCTTTCCCTTGAAGGAATTGATCATGGCAAAGGCAATACCCAGGGCTCACTGGAACTACAGTGGAGCTAAAGCATCCCTCTAGGATCATCTACTCAACACCCAGAGAAGATTGACACTGAATTCCTCAACTATTACTCAACACTGTACAACACCCACTGGCAAGGGTATAGACGCATCAAACAGAAACGCACGGAACGATTCCTACGGGAATTTCTCCATAGGACCGTGACGGCCGATGACGCAGAAATGCTCGACTTACCAATAACTGACGATGAAATATGAATGGCAATTAAAACAACAAAAACAGGCCGCACCCCAGGCCCAGATGCACTGACACAACAAGTGATTTGACAACATCCTGGTCCCCAGGCTTACGAAAGCATTGGACGCACTCACTGCGGGAAGCGAGTTCCATGCAGAATCCCTGTCGGCCACTATTGCCGTAATACCTAAACCAGGCAAGGACCCTGAGATCTGTAGTAGCTACAGACCTATCTCTCTCCTAAACATCGACACAAAACTCTTCACCAAAATATTGGCTAACAGAATTAGTACGTTGATGCCGAAATTGGTGCTTCCGGATCAGACGCGATTCATAACTGAAAGGGAGGCCCGGGATAGCACCTTGAGGATCCTCGCCATACAGCGCCTGTCGAGAAGAGGAGGGTCGCCGCTCCTCCTGCTCTCTATGGGTAGATTGGATGTTCTTGAAAACAATACTATGCCACCTGGTATTTACCGAAATTATGTCAACTTGGATCAGAGCTACCTACAGCAGCCCAAACGCAACAGTCCGATTCAACCGAGCCCTGACAGAATCATTCCTGATTCGGAATGGCACGGGACAAGGGTGGCCCCTGTCCCCGTTACTGTTCGCCCTAACATTGGAGCCCCTGCTGGAAGTGATCAGACGTGACATCAACATCACGGGATACAAATGGAAAGACACCATGCATAAGGTGGCCGCATATGCGGACGATGTGTTATTTTTATCACGCAACCACGAATCGCCCTGCCGTGCCTCATGAGGGAATTCGATGATTATAGGCACCTTTTGGGCCTCAAACTGAATCTGACTAAATGCGAACTCCTCAATATAAATGACCTGGCAGAAGAACACAGAGCTATCTCGTCCACCTTTCCCTTCCGTTGGTGACAGTCACAAATTAAATACCTGGGGATATGGGTGACGATGGACTCAACTACTCTATATCAGACAAACTTCATCCCACTCCTCACACGAATACAGCAAGACCTACGGAACTGGAACTATCCGCACATCTCTTGGCTGGGCCGCATCGTGGTAATTAGAATGAATATACTACCTAGGCTGCTATATTTGTTGCAATGATCCCATTGTCGCTACCGACGGCTTTCTTCACCTCTCTAAGAGCAGCATTCCTGAAATACGTGTGGAGGGGATGCAGGCCACGATTGAGGTATGAGCTGCTCTGCCTGCCTTGAAGGAGAGCTGGACTTGCGCTCCATGACCTGCGCAAGTACCACCATGCGACAGCCCTACAGAGGATCCTAGAATAGCACACTAACCCACGACACAAACAATGGATTTCCCTGAATAAGGTTCATGTGGCCCCTCCATCTTCACCTCCCTGTGGAATACGAGGACACCGACATCGGACGAGTCGAACAAACTCTCCCCGGCAAGCCAAACCCTTCAGACATGGTCTAGAATATGGAAAACATAATCCATCTCTCTACACCTAGCCCGATGATCACTCTGACAAATAACCACGATTGGGGGGGTGGACTGACACCTAAGGCCTGGGACTTCCTGGGAGGAGATGACTTCATCCCACTCCACAAGACACTGAACTCAACTGGACTGATACCCCTAGTTCAGCTCGTGGGAACACGCTGACACCTATGCAAATATATTGATACTCACAACTGAAACATTTCTACCGCACATTACCGGACAGACCCACAGTGCACAGAACCCTCACAGGGCTCGAAGAGATCTGTGATAGAAAAACAGCCGTGATGAAACCGGTATCAGCCTCATACCAATACTTGATAGTAGAAACTCAACCGGCAACCCTTACATACAAACGAAAATGGGAACGACTTACAGACAAGACCTTAATGGACGCTCAATGGGAAAAAAATTTGACTCTTCACCACAAATCCTCAATTAGCTCACATTACCAGGAAATGAACTATAAATTACTGTCAATCTGGTATAGAACCCCAGACCTCCTCCACAAAATATATCCCAACACTCCAATGACATGCTGGAGATGCGAGAACGATGTCGGACCCGTGAAACATATTTGGTGGGAATGCCCCAGAATCCAGCCATTCTAGAGCCTGATCATCTCTCGCATCAAAGATGTCCTGGGAGACACAATACAGCTATTAATAGAGAACATACTCAACACAAGAACTGATTTCTAAATACAAAAAGTCAATCCTCCGACACCTCCTTGATGCGGCCAAAGCATTAATACCTACCCTCTGGAAACAAACCCATCAACCCACAGTTGAACAATGGCTTAACAGAGTAGAAGACATCAGATCCGCAGAAGAGATACATGCTACCCTGATGGGTAATCTCACAAAATATGTAGAAAGGTGACAGCCCTGGATAATGTACATGGCGGGACGGGGATCGGTGGGCATGGCTGGCAGGGTCCAGGACTGAGGGAGAGCATCCAATCATCCCATACCTCCCTGCAGCCCCTCTCCCACCCCATCTGACTTTGTCTCACCCGACTACTTCACTCTTCACTTCTCTCCTAACCATCATACTGCCAAAATACACAATACACCCGAGAACCTCCACACAACTTCATAGTAGGGCGACGAATAGCAATGAGGAAGGGGAAGGCACCCACTTCCACGGTAAACACGGAATTAAGAGACAGCAGAAAGGAACAGAAACCCCTGCAAATATAAGGAGTGGGACATGAAACTTGGGAGTCTAAGAATTAGACACAACACTGTACATACTTGGTTACAACAAAAACACATGAAAACTATGTATGTTACATTAAATTGAGGAGAAAGGGTCAAATTTAGAATCACAATAAATTCCAGGTTAGTTACTCACAAGTAATAAGATTTTAGAAATTAGTAAATGTAAGGAATCACAAAATAAATTTAAAAGGTTAAACACAAAAGAGTTGAAATTTAGAGGTGTGAAAGAAAAAATAAGAAAAAGGGAAATGAAAGGGAAAGAAAGTGTTTCATACAAATAGGAAAGAACAAAGATTTGATAATGTATGTAGTAAAAGAGGGGAGTAAGGGGAAGAGGAAAAAGAAGGGAAAGAGGAAAGAATAAGGGTGTAATAAGGGAAAGGTATTAGTAAGTAAGGTTGTTTTTTTTTAGTGTTTTTTTTTCTTTTCTTTTTTTTATTTTTTTTTCTTTTCTCTCCTTCTGTTTTCCTTTCTTCTTCTCTTTCTCGTATCAGAGAGGGAGGAGGAGAGAAAAGTAGAAGAATAGATGTCATACAGCAGAAGAGAATGATGAAATAGGGAATGTTAAAGAAAAACGTAATTTTGGCTCTTTCAAAACGGGATGCAGCCTCCCCTGCCGGAACCTGAAAAAGGTTAAAGTGGGTATTAATACCCATCAAGGGAAGTGTTTTTTGACTCTTTTTAGAGTCGTAGGAATGTTAGGAAATAGACCCCAAGTGTTTGTAGACTTGAGGTTGTTTTATGTATGTTTTGTAATGGGTTTTGTTTTGTTTTTTGTTTTGTTTTTTTTTTGTTTTTTGGTTTTTTTTCGGGAGTTCATTAGACGGTCTAAAGAGAGAAAAAGGGAGAAAGAGAAAGAAGAGAGAAAAAAAAATGACATTATATGACAACGGTTAAATTAATTACGATAAATATTCAAGGATTAAATATCCCTCAAAAAAGACTAGCTTTTCAAGATTACTTTAAAAAAGAACAGGTTCAAATTGCGATGGTCCAAGAGACACATTGGCGTAAACAGGATGAAAAGAGATGGACCAGTAGTTCTTTTCCTTTAAAAATTTGTTCCTCTAGAGAGGAGGGGAAAAGGGGTGGAGTTGCAATATTTTTCGCAAAAGATTTAAAAATAAATATAAAATTCTTGGAGATAGATCTGGAGGGAAGATTTATTATACTGATAGCTACAATTAATGAGGAACTGTTTACACTAGTCAATGTTTATCTGCCAAATAAAAATCCTATAGGTCTACTGAGAAAAATATTAAATAAGGTTGAGATTATAGGAGTTGGATTAAAGATATATGCAGGGGATTTTAATAGTATTCAAGATCCCCTATTAGATAAGTTCTCGGAAAAACAACCTATTTGGGACAAGCAAGTTTTAAAGAACGCAAGGATTTTTAACAATTTGATGAAAAAAGAAGGTTTATATGATATATGGAGACTTAACAATCCTGCAGGGAAAGAATTTACGTTCTTTTCCTGGCCCCATAATTCATATTCTCGAATAGACCTAATATTTGGAGATCTAAAACTAATAGATAAAACAGTTAAAATAGAAATTAAACCAGTAATATGGTCAGATCATGATAGTGTGAGCTTGGAATTTAATAGTAATAGAGTAAATAACAACAAGAATATAACATGGAGATTAGATGAAACACTATTATTAAGTAAGGAGCATAAAGATTATATAGACAAGATGATTATTTGTTATTTTGAAGAGAATGATAACGGATTAGTGGAAAATGATATTCTATGGTGCTCATTTAAAGCAGTAATAAGGGGATATTGTATAATGCTTAATAAACTTAAGAAAAAAAAGGAAGGTGTAAATATACAAAATCTTTATATGGAATTATATAAACTAAACAAACTTAATATTGATAACCCAATTAAAGATATTAAGTTAAAAATAGACAAAATTAAATCAGAAATACAGGAAAAAACTTATGAAAAAATAAAAAAAAATATGCTCAAACTTAAAATTAAATATTATCACAAATCTAATAGAGCGGATAAAATAATGACCAATTTGCTGAAAAAAAAAAATATGACCAATAAGGTTGATAAAATAATAACTAATGATAATATCTCCCTTTTACCAGAACAGATAGGGAATGCATTTAATGAGTACTATGCTAATCTATATAGTATTTCAGCAACTACTCCATCAGAAATAATAAAAAAATATATCAAGTCAGCCAAATTGAATAAAATAACAGAATCACAGATAAATAATCTAAATAAAGAGATTAGGGAAGAAGAGATCAAGATAACAATTGATAGATTAGAAACCTATAAAACCCCAGGTCCAGATGGATTTGGAAATAAATTCTATAAAATTATGCAACCTCACTTGATACAACATTTAAAAAATACTTTTAATTCCGCAGTTAAAAAGGGCAGATTTCCTGAGGAAATGCTTAAAGCAAATATTTTACCTATATTGAAACCTGGGAAAGATCCTACTAGAGTACAGAGTTATCGCCCAATATCATTAATAAATGTGGATATCAAGATATTTTTCTATTATAGCTAGCAGAATAAAAGAAGTCATTAAGCAATTAATCCACCCTGATCAAATAGGTTTTGTACCAGACAGGATGTCAAGTAACAATATGAGACGTGTGATAAATGCATTAGATTTCTCACAAAAGGAAAAAAGTCCCATGCTGATCCTGTCTTTAGATGCTGAAAAAGCCTTTGACAGGGTCAGCTGTGATTTTATGAAGTTTACTTTAGAGGAATTAGGTATACAAGGTTGGTTGCTCGATGCTATTTTTGCTTTATATAAAGATCCAAAGGCGAGAACTATTGGCCCTGGTATATGTTCAGATTTTTTCAAACTGAATAATGGGACCAGACAAGGCTGTCCTTTATCCCCTTTATTGTTTATATTAACACTAGAGGTTCTAGCTAACAGAATCAGAAATAATGAAAACATTAAGGGTGTTATAGCAAAACAGAAAGAAATGAAAATATCCCTTTATGCCGATGATACTATTCTTTTTTTGAAATCATCAATATCAATAACAAATGCAATGTCAGAAATTGATATATATAGTGCAGTATCAAATTATAAATTAAATAAAACAAAATCAACTGCCATATATATGAATATGACAAAGCAAGAAATAGATTCTTATCAAGAAACATACGGTTTTATTAAAGCTAAAATGTTTTTGTACTTGGGAATCAAAATTTGTAGAAAGGTAGAAAGTATCATGAGAATAAATTTTATGGATCTCCTTAAAGAGACTAATAAGAATTTGAAAGAATGGAGAAAATTAGAAGTATCTTGGGGAGGGAGAATAAACATTTTGAAATCATATGTTCTACCAAAATGGATTTACTTGTTCAGAATGCTTCCGTTAGAAATCCCGAATGCATGGCTCACAATGATTAATAAGGCTTTTTCTGATTTTGTATGGCGAGGAAAAAAACCTAGAGTTAAAAATGGAGTTTTAGCAAGAGGAATAAAGAAGGGAGGTCTAGGATTTCCAAATATAAGGAAATATTATGAAGCAGGAATTATTACGCATGTTATGGCTAGTCAAGTGATACAAAACAAAGAGGAAGTATGGTGGTGGTTGGAACTAGATTATAGCCAATTAAGAAGCAATTTAGAAGTAGTCTGGAGTACAAAAAAACGTAATCTGTCCAGATCGTATATTTTAGGACAGATTATTCCTATTTGGCAAAAAATAAGGAAAAAAATATAATTATATTCATATGTGGTGGTCATGTAAACAAGTGATTGTTATATGGCAGTGGGCTCAAATTATCATTCATACACTGTGTGATGTCAAAATGCCTTTAAAACCTGAAGTAATGTTATTACATTATAAATGGCCAAAATTGAATAAAATAAATCAATTTTTAATTATTCATTGTCTAATGGCTTGTAAAATAATAATAGCAAGAAATTGGAAGGGAGATATCCCTTTTAACATTAAATTAATAACAATTCAGTTGGTTTACCAACTTAAAATGGAGAAAGATCATTGCAAACTTTTGAAGGATGATTTGAGCCTATGGGAAAAATGGGAGAAAAAATTATTACAACTGTAAAAGGAATGTCATTTGAAAAAGTTGGAAAAAGTTGGAAGTCTGTAGAACTCTCGTGGGGTGGTGGATAGTTTTTTCTGTGGTTTTTTGTCTTTTTTTTTTGTTATTTGTTTTTATGTGGATGAATGTATTTTAATTACTTTTTTGTAAAATGTATTTATGGTGGAAAATCTGATAATAAAAAGACAATAAAAAAAAAAAAAAAAAACAACAAAAACACATGACAACTTCCCATACAGCAACAGCAACTCCTAATATGACACGTGCTTTCAATGACAAGCCTATGCCCCACTCCAAGTGAACTGAACACAACAAGGGAAAGATGAACAGATTAGCAACTTTGAGCACACACTATCTCACACATACACACCTCACACAGGAACAAGCTCGGATAGAACTACAGATAACACCAGACACAAGCATTGAGGTGGAAGCAGATAACAATCATACTCGCACAACAAATCAGAACAATATACCCCACATGGAGTAACAACACACCCACAGCTGGTTACCCTATTTTTCAGTATAGCCCATAGAATACGTGATACATTTTTTTTATTTTTTATTATTGAGGACCTGCGAGTCCACTATACGCAGCATCTGTGTATTAGCAGCACTTGGCCACATTGGAAACTCGTGGGTCTAACTGCTTGGGTGCTCAATAACTCTATACAAGGGCCGCTAGGAAAAACACAACACACCCAGATGACAAACACAATCACACAACATACTAGGGGCACTACACCCTGCAAAAGGTACTAAACACCTGCAGATGGATAGTATATCCCTAATGAAAGTTTATAGATCCGATATGAACATGTCATACTCTGACCTGGAGGACCTGCGAGTCCTACATAAGCAACACTAAAGTAACAACAGTCACAGCCTTCTTGGAGACCTGCGCGTCTCACTGTTTGATTGCTTAAATGTTCTATATATGTTATGTCTTGGAAAAATAACATGCACCAAATGCCAATATAAATAATATTTACCTAAAAAAAAAATAGTAGGAGTTTCTTCATAGAGGTATTCATTTATGCGGATAAGGTAGTGCAATGTAATTCAGAGTCTTTACTGTTAAAAAATCTTTTAAGAGTGGCCTTCCCTACAAATTTATTTATGTCAAGGTAAGCTTGAAAAGGTTTGAAAAAAATTTTTGGGTGCAAATTTTGATCCTGACCTGTTTTTTTATATGGTATGGATCCGAAGGTTATCTTTATTTTTAGATCATTTAAAATCAAATGACAGAGGCATCATTTTAACTCATGGATACAGTAAAGCAATTATAAACTTTTTAGATCTCCACATTTTTATTAAAGATGGTAATATTAATACTAGAACCTTTTTTTTCAAAAAGTGTGTACAAACACAGAGATAAATCAAACTAGCTGCCACTATGCTCCTTGGCTTGAAAGCGCTTGCAAAAGCCAATTTTTACAGGTAAAAAGAAATTGCTCCAAGCCAGAGGATTTTGAACAACAAACTACAGTCTTAAAAAGTAAATTTTTAGAAACATTTTTAGAACAACCTTCTAAGATACAAAGAAAAAACAAAATTGCACCTTCTGTTCCAATCATATTTGACTTTAATAACAAAAATAAAGAAAATAATAATTAATAAGCACTGGAACATTTTAAAACAAATTCTTCCCACCAAACCAAATATTATATTTAGAGGTGCCCCCAATTTTAAAAATATTCTCACACAGTTTTTTTACTAAGAATAATACATGTAAGTCCTCTACGTTATCAAATGTTAAAGGTTTTTTTAAATGTAGAAAGGGCAATGTATGTAAAACTACCCAGGGGCTAGTGCAAAATAAAACCACTAACTTCACTTCGAACATCACTAAAAAAAAGCTATAAGATAAATGATTTTATTACATGCAATTCTAGTAATGTGATTTATCAATTGGAGTGCCCATGTGACCTCCAATATGTAGGGATGACCTCTAGAAGTCTAAAAACGCAAATATCCGAACATTGCCGAAACATAACAAAAGGATACTTAAATCACATTGTATAAAAACATTTTTTTAAACATCAAAAAAAATCCAGGATGTTTAAAATTTACTGGCATACAAAAATGTACTATGCCATGGCGTGGAGGTGATATGAAAAAAATTCTGGGAAAGAATGAGATGCAGTGGGTTTTTAACTTGAGAACTTTGGTACTAGAAGGTTTAAATGCTGATTTTGATCTTTTTAACTCTCTGTAGAATATGTTTTTAATTGTCACTGTTTAGCAAATTTGCCTAAAGGCTGTGTTTCTTTTTTATCAATTGTTATATCTCTTGTCTAAAAATGAAAATGTTATACTTTTTAATACTACCCCCCTCCCCTAAAATATGTCATATTATTCATTCCTAAACCCTCGTTTTTAATATCTAATTATGCAGGCTACACTGCCACACACAATATATTGCTTAGACCTAACAAAGTTACAACTTAAGAAAAAGGAAAAAAAAAAACTGCCACACACCTAATAAAGTTACTATTTAAAAATAAAAAAAAATAAAAAAAGAGAGAATTATTTTTATTTTTTAATTAGCCATAGCCAAGCTATTGTGGTCATGTGTTTTAATGATGTCATTGTGACGCCAAAATTAAGTGTTTTAAAGCCTATATAAACCCAGTTATGTCAGGTATCTGTTTTTACCACTTGAGAAAGCCCTTAGGGGAGAAACGCGTTGTGGTTTTTATGCTGTTGTTAAAATAAAGTATTTTGGCTACCTCACTACCTGCCTTTTAGCCATATATTTTTAGAACCTATTGGCATTTTTATACTTTTACCTGACATCTGGTCCCATCACCTACTGTGGACAACCAACCAAATAAAATCCTTGGTGGGGATTATACCACCCAGGCTTGATACATAGACTGGTTAGTCTGCTCTCTATTATAAGTATATATTTTTATACCTTATTGATACTTACCTATCTATATAGAGAGCACAGTTGGCTGCTTTTTTTGTCATTCCATATGATCTACCTCATCGTTATCCAGTTGTGATTTACCATCATTCTACTGTGTACCAAAACCAGAGGGCTATCCTGCAAGTAGGGATTGTATACCACTGCAGGCTGTTTTACCTAGAGCTAGTTATAGATCTACCATATGTGAGTTGACATCTTATCTAAGTGTCGTTTGTCCTACCACGTACTACCATATTGCACTATTGGTTTGCCTCTGTTTTTGCTTCCTTTTCATAGTCTGCTATTAAGCGAAGCTACCAAGAAAGTCCCATACTAGGACTAGAAGATCTATTGCCACCTTTGAGACTGGGCTGTACCATTTGGTATTTTTTATTCTTAAAAAGTTTTATTGTGTACTCTTTTTATATCCAGTGTTTTTTTTTTTTATTGCGCGTATTGATTTTAGTGTTCTTATTATTATATACTATTGTGTTTGGAGTATTTATCTTGGTGCTACCTCTATATTGTTGTTTGACTTAATAGAGGAAGGAGTGCCCATTCAAACTGGGTTCACGCCATTCTCCTGATGGGTCGGCACGAGGGAGCGCTGATTGGTTACTGTGGATCGCAGGCGACCAATCAGAGAGGGAGCGCCCTTTTTAAACTGGGTTTGCGCCCTTTCTCCTGATTGGGCGGCAAAACCCCTCTCCTCCCAGAGCACTGATTGGTGCGAATTGGTTCAGCGCCTTTCAGCTGATTGGTTGTTGCTTGGTTTAGGCACGAAGTTTGAATTTGCCAGACTAAACCAAGCAAGTCTACCCTATCAAATGCCTTTTCCGCATCTATCGTGAGTATCAGGCTTTGGGTTTGTAGTTTGTGTGCTGTATGTATTAGATTGAGTAGTTTGGTGGAGTTATTTTTAGCCTCTCTGCCAGGTACGAAGCCCGCCTGATCTGGGTGAATTAAACCTTGGAGAAGTGGTCTGAGGCGAGTGGCTTAGATTTTCGTAAAGATTTTCAGATCTACGTTAATAAGTGAGATGGGGCGGTAACTGCCACACTCCGATAGGTCTTTACCTGGTTTTGGGATCAGAGTCACGTGGGCTTCTAGGGCTTCGTTTGGTATGTGGGCGCCCTGTGTGAGTGAGTTGTAGGCTTCTGTAAACGGGTCATTCAGGATGTGGGCAAATGTCTTAAAGTATTTTGCTGAAAATCCGTCCGGGCCCGGACTTTTGCCTGGTGGGAGTTGTTTGATGGCCATTAATACTTCCTCAGGTCTTATTGGTTCATCAAGAATCTGTATTGTGTTTTGGGGAATTGTTTGGGTCACCCTATTTGTCAGGAATCTGTGGATATCTTCTATGGGAGGAGGGCTAGATCTCAGATTGTATAGGTTAGTATAGTAGGAATGGAATTCCTGGAGTATTTCTGGTTGGAGGTGAGTGGTCTCCCCTGATGGTTTCCTGATTTGTGATATAAATGTCCGTTGCCTATTGTTTTGCAATGCTCGTGCTAAGAGGCAACCGCATTTACCCCCTTGGGTATAGTACTTATGTTTGGTCCTCAGGAGTGAGTACTTGGTGTGACGAAGTGCCCTTCGCCACTTGGTACTGGAGAGGCCTGCTTGCCAGCCTCCTTCCCTGTGACTATGACTCTTTGATGTATTTGCCTTTAAAGCCCCTATTCTACCTTCAGACAGACTATTTATGTAGGCTGCTTTATTTATCTTATGTTTTAGTCACCCTGTACCCATTATAGGTGCAGGGTGTGTGTAATGTAATTGTTTATAGTGTGTGTGTGTGTACTGTGAAATGTATTGCCTTCTCTCCTGTACTGCTGAGGTTTGCTACCAACTAGGTGGGTTTGGCTATGCACTACCTGAATTGCAAGACTGGTTCATTTGCATATTCGGGTAGATTTGCATATTGCTAATTCTGCAGGCAGGTGAGATATTTACTGTTAAATATTGTCTCCCCCCACCCCTTTAAAAATGTGCCATTGTGTTGTGATAAGTCACTGTGTGTTTCTTGATATGGTTTGACTGTTTGTGATTTTATTGAGGTTTCACAACAATGTTATTGTGGTGACTGTATTGGCTGGTCCCAAGGGAATAAAGGTTTTGACAGTTCTTCTTGATCCCTCTAAATGTAGCCTTGTCTCGTTATTGGAGGGAGTTGTTATAATCACACTGGGGATTGCTATGCTCTGCATGCTCCCCTGAGCTTGAGTCACTTAGCTCTTTTAAGAGCTTGTTCCTGACACGCTCTCCTTGGAGGAGGGGTCTTCACCACACAGTCCTGGAGGACAGAAGCTGATCCAGGGTGGAAGGAAGACGGCGAGACTCCAGTCAAGATATGGCGGTTGTGGAGTCTGCGGTGGTTGTGGTGTCTGCTGCAGTGCTTGGGAGTCCTCAGGAAGCGCTAGGAGCATCCGTCAACGGAGGGTACTCGGTCGGAGTACAGGGAGCTCCGTTACACTTGGTTTTGGCATTTAGAATCAACTGTAGGGTGGACCGTTTTTCCACTAGTTGTTTGTACATGTCTATCGTGGTGTTTTGTTTGTGTATGGTTTCCAATTGTCTTATTTCATTTGTGAGTCTTATCACCTGTTTCTCTCTTTGATTTTTCTGTTTGGATGCTGCTGCTATTATATGGCCTCTCAATACAGCTTTGTGTGCCTCCCATATTACTGTGGGTGAAGTAGTTGCGCATGGTATCGCTTAGGGTTGACACTGTAAGAGGGTCATTGAGTAAGGTGTCGTTAAGTTTCCAGTGTGCTCTTGTGGCTGGGAGTGTCAGAATTTTTATTGACATGGTAAGATGACTGTGGTCTGACCATGTAATGGGGCCATATTCAGTGGTCTTTATTAGGTGTAGATGTCGGTGTTGTAAGAAAATCATGTCTAGACAGGAGTATGTGTGTTTGACTGTAGAGTAGTAAGAGTAGTCTCGTGCTGAGGGGTGTGTTGTTCTCCACCCATCATATAGACACGTTGTCTAGTATTTGTTTCATTCTGGCACGGGTTGCTGAGTTGTATTGTGTTGCCTGGGAGGTTGTGTCAATGTCTGAATCTAGCAATATATTGAAATCTCCTCCTAAAATGAGTATTACTTCTGTGAAACTTTCTATTTTAGTTAGGTATTTGCGTAAGTATGAGCTTTGTTTTGTGTTAGGTAGATAGAGATTGGCAAATGTTATTTTAGTGTTCCCTATTAGTCCCTTAACCATGGTTAACCGTCCTTCTGTGTCGGAGTAATGTTCCTTGTATGTAAAGGATGCTTTGGCTCCTATTAGTATGGCTACACCCCTGGCTTTGGTTGCCGAGTAGTTGCTAAAGAACCCCTGCATGTAGTGTGTGCTCCTTAGATTGGGGGCTTGATCTGCTTTAAAGTGGGTTTCCTGTAGCATCACTATGTCTGTTTTTAATTTGTGCATTTCGTTAAGGGTTTGGGATCTCTTGGTTGGGGTATTTAGGCCCCTGACAATCAGGGTTGTCAGAGTATTTATATCGGCAGACATTTTGTGCTAAGATAGAAACTAAAAGTGTATATTCTGAGTCACTCTGAACAGACCAGACTCCATTTTGTTATTCCAAGTTAACAAAGAAGACACTAGATTTCTTTCTGTAAGACTGGCCTCTTTGCCAGAGCTAAGGAATGCATAGTATAAACAAGTGATAAGAGGAATATAATCAAATTTAAACCCAGACAATTGTGACAGAGAAGATTAAATAATTTAATATTTAACTGTCTATATATATAAGGTACCATTGTATGGAAAAGGGTAAACTTAGTTCATGATCTGTCATATCAGAAATTATGGCAGGAATTGCAGACGCTAAGTCTGGACAAAATTTAAGAAATCCTTTGAAATTTTAAATTATGGCACTATAAAGATAACGCAAAATGACGTCAAAATAGCCACCAGGAAAAGTTAACTCTTTCCTGGATAGGTATGTTTAGTGGGACAAGATTGCCCTCTATAGACTAAATACCTAAATTGCGATCTGGAAGATAACCACACCTCTAGAGCTTCTATTGGGTTATCAACTGATGACGTACAGAGAGTATGGCCCTTTAAAAGTTAAGACAAAGGGAAGATAGATATATACGAGAGAGGGAGGCAGATGCAAGATATGCAAAGGAGAGGAGAGAGGAATTGGAAGTTTGGGGACTCCAACTCGGACAACATCTGAGACTAACACTCTACTCCTAAAACTCTAACACTTAGAATTTACTGACTTTCTAACCAAAACCTCCATGCAGAGAGAGACATCCAAATAAGTTCCTGAGGCTACCAATCGGATGAAATATCTACTCAACTGGTAATTATACTGGTTTCATTTAATTAAATTAAATTAATTTAAATGTATTAATAGCATTATATATGACTGGATAAAGCACGGTCAGATTTCCATATTAAGAAATCTTAGTTAACTAAGAATATATAGTTATAAATATTCCATTCTGCAGGTGGAATTAAGAATAATTATATATTGATGTGATATTATCACGTGTTAGCATACCGCTGTTTTTATCCAGGTGTATTGATTTGCTCTAAATTAAGATAGATATCTTTTAGACAAATTAAAAATCTGCTTATATAATGGTAAATTCTCTTATTGGATGATTTTCAGGAAATGACTAATGAACTGGATTAAATGTTATTTTATTTAAAATTACATAAGAACAGATCTTAACTACCTAGGAGATCTAGCCAGCATTGAAAGGGTTATTCTAACTGTCTGCTAAACTTTACGACCTTACGCTGCACTCTGAGGAATTCTGTTCTTCACTGTGAAAAGTTTCACTTTCAATCTGTGTAAGGATACCTCATAAATCGTCAGAATTCTTGACAGATAATGCCGTTTAGCCATTGAAACGTAATACCCATTTCTTTGTACTGCATATCATTTTGTACTGGATATTCATTGATTATTGTTATGCATGTTACATAATATTATTTGTTAATTATTGGTTATCATAAATAAAATCTATTTTTATACATTGTGATATCAATTATATGAAATACATTCCACTTAACACGATAAACGTTCTTTAGGATCTGAGAATTGAATAGTGGGCAATTCTCAACTGTTTACTATTATTATCCCATAAATATCCCCACAGGGTTGTCACTGTGATTGTGGCCATGTGTGCGTTGAGCTAGTTGTGCGTTTGTGTGGTATATGGCTTGATAGCTACACAGGGAGAACGGTGGGAGAAAGGGTAGGGGGTTTTCAAAAAGAACAAAACAACAGTGTAGAACTTTGAACTTCAAACTATATACAATTTCTCCAGGTCACCCGCTGAGCGAGCAAATGAGAGTTTTGGTAAGTATTAGGAGGTAGGCCTCTTCGGACGGTGCCTTTCCCCAAATCTGCCGTGTAGCTTTGGGGATACAGTAAGGGCCTTTTGGTTCGCTGTGGGTGGTGTAGGTGGTTGGGGGGTGTGAAGCTTTGTTTGTTAGTAACATGGTGTGGCGGTTGCCACAGGGCAATCTTTGTGTAAAGTGAGTGATTTTTGTTGGTTTGTCAGGCCTGATCGATGGTTTATAGGGGGGGGCGGTGGTTGGTAGTCTTGGTTTGTTCGTGTTCCTGGCTGGTGGGAAGAGTTCAAGGTGTCTGTCACTCCTGTGAGATTTACACTCCCATTTGCTCCCTCTGGCATTTTAATAGGTTTGTCGCTTCTTCCAATTTAGGTATGCTAATTATAGTTATGGTTAACCCCATATATTGTGATTTTGGTCCTATTATTTGTACCTTTTATGTTAGGCATTTAGGGTGACAAGATCCTGTGCATTTGTAGTTCCCAAGGCATACAGTGATATATACATACATAACTGTAGGGTAAAGCATTGAAATAATACATTACAGTAATGGTTTTCCACTAAATGGGTCGGAGGTAGGGATAGGGTTACGTGGGGTTAGGAGGGGTAGTGTATATAGATGGATTGGTATGATAAGAAGTAATTGCGTTATGAGTCTGGTAAGTCTTTGTTCATCTATTTTGTGTTTCAGTTAGTTATCTTGGTGGTGCTGCATCCGTATGTGTGGCTGTGATCATTTCTGATGGTGTTTTAACATTGCTTTGGTATGACTGCAGGTCATTTGTTTCGGTTGCTTCTATAGGACCTATTAGTGGAATTATATTGGTTGTGAAGATATTCTCTCCGTTGTGTTCGGATACCCAGATCTGTGTTCATCCTTTGTCCGGTGTTGTCCGGTGTTGTGTAGGGTCGTGGATTTTCACAGTCCCGTGTCTCCGGTCTTATGTGTCCGGTGTTGTCTTTCCCTTTTGGGTTGTTCTTTCAGGGGTTTGATTGTGCAGGAACTTTTCCTTCCGTTAGGTGCTGTTGTTTTCGTGGGGGAGTTTCTTGTCTGTATTAATATTTAGGATGTTGTCTCTTTAGGTCAGCCAGGATTTTTGGAGGTTGTAATTAGTACCGTGTCTGTTTAGCGGGGGGACCATTCTGCTTGTATGGGAGTGTCTCTGAGTTGAGGTAGTTGCGCTTCATGTCTGTGTCGTTTTGATGGTGTTTGCCACCTCGCTCTTTGTTGGCGTGGTTGGTGTGGCTGCATCAGGACTGGGCTGTACCAGTCAGGTAGGTGGATTAATGGTAGGTTGAGTGCTGAGGTAAGTACTGCTAGGTCTGTTGCTGACGTAAGAGTTGCTGTTACTCTGTTGCTTGTGGCTGTAAGTGATAGTGGAAAACCCCATCTGTATCTAATGTTTCTGGTACGGAGTATGTCTGTGAGGGGTTTCAGCATTCTTCTAGCCTGTAGTGTCATCCAGGAAAGGTCTGGATATATTTGATTGGAGTGCCTCTGTATAGGAGAGGTTGGGTTGTTTGGCGGAGTTCTTTTAGGATTTCTTCTTTGACAGTAAAATAATGTAATCTGCAGATGACATCCCTGGGGGAGTTCGATGAGGTAGTTCTTGCTTTTAATGCTCTGTGTGCCCTGTCTAGGAGAATAGGTTCACTGGTTTCTTGGTTGAGCAGGCAGCTAAATAGCTCTTAGTAGTATGCTTGAAAGATTTTCTCCCTCGGTTTCTGGGAGGCCCTTTATTCTCAAGTTATTACGGCGCCCCCTATTGTCTAAATCATCTAAGGCTCTGTACATTTGTGCCATTTGTACGCTATGTGCTTCCACAGTCACTTGTAGTTGTTGGATCTGTGTAGAAGTGTGGTCTTGATTGTCCTCTAGTGCACTGACTCTGTCTCCCACCTGTTTGATGTCAGTGTTTATGTCATCCATCTTCTTTTGAATGCTGACTTCCAGCTTATGCAACATCCCCTCCAGATCCTGCTTTGAAGGTAAGTTTTGTAGGAGTTCCCTAATGTCAGGGTCTGTAGTTGGGGATGTTGATCCTATCGAGGTGGACGGGCTGGGGGGGATGATATTTCGCCGTGCGCCGTGCCCGGCGCCATCTTGGGGTTTACCTCGGCATTTTGGGCGGTAGTTCCGTCGTGGAAGTATTTGTTCAGGGCGCTCGTTTTCTATCCTGGGGGCTTGCCTGGATGTTGGGCGGTCGCCCCTGACTTTTTGGGGTGTCCCATTTTGCCTTTTTGGCCTGATGGCTGTCGATTGCCCTGCTGATCCGCCGGAGCTCAGCTAGTGTGCGTCCAGCTTGTTGAGCGGTTGGCTCCGCCCCTCTAGTGATGTCTGTTTTATATGCGTGAACCCTTCCCTTCCTGGGGCGCAGAGCTCCTAAGTCTTTCCCCCGTACGTGAAATGTTTTGTGTGTAACTGTGTGTAACTGTGTGTGCTGTTGGTATCTTCCAGAGCGGGAGATGGCTATCTGTAACCCAGCACCCTCCTGCCTGGGACTGAGGAAAGTGTATTGAGTCCTTAATTGAGGTTATACACTACACTAGACATATGTATACTAATTTCCTCTTTATTTTTCTTTTGTTTTTTTTCTCCACATGAATGCATATTAAAATCCTACTTGTTGTTCCTAATTAGGAACTGCGGTTGATTGCTGTGATGTGGGTGGAAGTGATGTGTCGTGAAGGATCGTGACGTCACTTCGCCCACAAACTGATACCCACAAACTGATGATGAATACATGAGACCGGCGGACTGGTAAGTGGCGTGCTATGAGTATTATACATGCCATAAACAGCCACTGAATAGCACATATGTGTAGTGTATAACCCCAATTATGTACTATACAGTTGCAAGAAAAAGTATGTGAACCCTTTGGAATTATATGGATTTCTGTACAAATTGGTCATAAAATGTGATCTGATCATCATCTAAATCACAACAATAGACAATCACAGTCTGCTTAAACTAATAACAAACAAAGAATGAAATGTTGCCATGTTTTTATTGAACACACCATGTAAACATTCACAGTGCAGGTGGAAAAAATATTGTTGACTTGCATGAAGCTGGAAAGGGTTATAAAAGTATCTCCAAAAGCCTTGCTGTTCATCAGTCCACGGTAAGACAAATTGTCTATAAATGGAGAAAGTTCAGCACTGCTGCTACTCTCCCTAGGAGCACTGGCGGATCCAGTGGGGGGGCAACGGGGCAATTGCCCCCCCCGAGAAATCCGCCGGTCTCCCTCCCCTGTCAGCACATGCAGGTGCCAGCCCTGCAATGTGCCTTCGGACCGGGGAGGAAGATCAGAGATCTCCCTCCCCGGTCC
>OW240913.1:191632880-191646339 GCA_933207985.1 Pelobates cultripes
CACACACACACTGCATCCCTTACACATTGCACCACTCACACACACCACTGCTCCTATGCCCTACTACAGCCCCATTTCCCAGCAGATCTCAGGTAAGTTGTCAAACTGTTCTTAAACGGTTTGACTACTTACTTTGGGAGGGGGTCCCGGCACTATTGACACCATAACCACTACACTGAGCTGTAGTGGTTATTGTGTCTGGATTATTTCTTTAAATAATCTACAAGTGCCCTCCCGAGATCAGGCTCTGGATCCGCCACTGCCTAGGAGTGGCCGCCCTGTAAAGATGACTCCAAGAGCACAGCGCAGACTGCTCAGTGAGGTGAAGAAGAATCCTAGAGTGTCAGCTAAAGACTTACAAAGTCACTGGCAAATGCTAACATCCCTGTTAGCGAATCTACAATACGTAAAACACTAAACAAGAATGGATTTCATGGGAGGATACCACAGAGGAAGCCACTGCTGTCCAAACAAAACAGTGCTGCACGTTTACAGTTTGCACAAGAGCACCTGGATGTTCCACAGCAGTACTGGCAAAATATTCTGTGGACTGATGAAACCAAAGTTGAGTTGTTTGGAAGAAACACACAACACTATGTGTGGCGAAAAAAAGGCACAGCACACCAACATCAAAACCTCATCCCAACTGTGAAGTATGGTGGTGGGGGCATCATGGTTTGGGGCTGCTTTGCTGCCTCAGAGCCTGGACGGATTGCTATCATCGAAGGAAAAATGAATTCCCAAGTTTATCAAGACATTTTGCAGGAGAACTTAAGGCCATCTGTCTACCAGTTGAAGCTCAACAGAAAATGGATGTTGCAACAGGACAATGACCCAAAGCATAGAAGTAAATCAACAATAGAATGGCTTAAACAGAAGAAATACCCCTTCTAAAGTGGCCCAGTCAGAGTCCTGACATCAACCTGATTGAGATGCTGTGGCATGACCTCAAGAAAGTGATTCACATCAGACATCCCAAGAATATCGTTGAACTGAAACAGTTCTGTAAAGAGGAATGGTCAAGAATTACTCCTGACCGTTGTGCACGTCTGATCTGCAACTACATGAAACGTTTGGTTGAAGTTTTTGCTGCCAAAGGAGGTTCAACCAGATATTAAATCCAAGGGTTCACATACTTTTTCCACCTGCAATGTGAATGTTTACATGGTGTGTTCAATAAAAACATGGCAACATTTCATTCTTTGTGTGTTATTAGTTTAAGTAGACTGTGATTGTCTATTGTTGTGACTTAGATAATGATCAGATCACATTTTATGACCAATTTGTGCAGAAATCCATATCATTCCAAAAGGTTCACATACTTTTTCTTGCAACTATACCTCCCCATTGGACAGGAATATCCCGCGTGACCGAAAGAACGATCCCAGCGCCACCATTTAAAAGACAGCACAGAGGTTTTCTGCAAACAGCCAACTGAGTAACTGCACTTATTGGACTATACCCAATGTTTGTTTTTATTTTTATATTTGCCTATTTGTTTTTAGATTTTTTATTATCAATAAATCTTCGTTGGATTCATCCGGTGTTCAGACCTGATCCCGTTTGACTTGTGTACATCATAGGGGTAGTGTCACCGCCAGTGGTGTATCCTGGTTTAGTGCTGCCCTAGGCAGGACAAAACTCAGGCACCCACCCGCGCCACCCCCACCCGCGCCACCGCCACCCAACCTTCCCCCCTGCTCCGCCTTCTAAATACACACACATTCACTGACAGATACGCATTCACTAGCTAACAGAAACACACAGTCACTAACAGACACACACTCACACACTCACTAACAGACACACACACTCACAGGCAAACACACACACTAACAGACATCCACACTAACACTAACATACACTAACATTAACATACACACTAACACTAACAGACACACACACTAACATACACACTAACAGACACACACTAACAGACACACACTAACAGACACACACTAACAGACATCCACACACACACACTAACATACACACACTAACACTAACATACACACTAACAGACACAAACACTAACATACACACACTAACAGACACACTAACATACACACACTAACAGACATCCACACACACACACTAACATATGCACACACTAACACTAACATATACACACACACTAACACTAACACTAACATACACACTAACAGACACTAACATACACACACTAACAGACACACTAACAGACATCCACACACACACACTAACAGACACACACTAACACTAACATAAACACTAACATACATACACACACACACTAACAGACATCCACACACACACACACACTAACATACATACACACACTAGTGGGTTTTTTTTTGGTTTTTTTATTTAACCCCCCCCAGCCTCCTTACCTTTGGTAATGCTGGGGGGGGTTCTTCCTCTCCCTGGGGTCCAGTGGCTGCAGCGCTGGGCGGGCGGGCGGCCGCCGAGGGAGCTCTTCCCCTGAGCGCTCTGCTCAGCTCCCTCGCGCGCCGCCAGCAGCGTGAGGCCGGGAGCCGGAAGATGACGTCATCTTCCGGCTCCCGGCCTCACTCTGCTGGCGGCGCGCGAGGGAGCTGAGCAGAGCGCTCAGGGGAAGAGCTCCCTCGCCGCCCGCCCGCCCAGCAGCCCAGCATGTCTGTTAGCCGCGAGGCTAACAAGACATATGCCTTGGGCATTTGGGGGGCGGCGTTTTTTGCCGCCCCCTGAAGAATGCCGCCCAAGGCAAATGCCTTGTTTGCCTCGCGGCTAATACGCCCCTGGTCACCGCATAACTTTACACCTTGCTTTCCTACCTCAGAGTCAGGCTTATCAGGCTGTGAATAAGGTGAGCTTAACATCTTCCCATATATGTTAAGTCACTGTTGTTTGAAACTCACTGCACTACTGTATGCTTTCTATTTCCTTTTATGTCCAGAGAACATTCACTTAATATCTACCAGAGGTATGATGCTGCCTTAAGAGCATAAAGGTTCCTCCTACTGAGCCAGTTACCACACAGGCTCTAGTCCAGGGCTCAAGTCCTGAAGGTACGCGTGGGAACGGCGTTCCTGTACTTTTTTTAGAGCAGGAACACCGTTCCTGCTGTTCCTGCAGGCACTCAAGGGGCAGCAATTTATGTCATGGGGGGGCCCAAGAGGTGGCCGATTGGCCACCTGATGGAGCCCCCATTGCGGGCGCCTGTCTCCATATCAGACATGGTGAGGGAGCTGTGTTCTCTCTGCTCCCTCTCGCCGCACGCCATTTGCTGATGCCGGGAGCCGGAATATGACATCATATTCCAGCTCCAGGAATCAGTAGATAGCCCGCGCAGCGAGAGGGAGCAGAGAGAACACAGCTCCCTCGCCGCGTCTGATATGGAGACAGGCACCCGCCCCACTTGACCCCAGGGACAGGTCCACGCCAGCTCTCCAGGTAGGGAGGCTGGGTGGACATTTTTTTATTTAAAAAAAATAATAATTTGTGAGTGTATGTGTGTGTGTGTCTGTGTATGTGTGAGTGTATGTGTGTGTCTGTGTATGTGTCTGTGAGTGTGTGTGTATGTGTCTGAGTGTATGTGTGTGTGTGTCTGTGAGTGTGTGTGTCTGTGTCTGAGTGTATGTGTGTGGGTCTGTGAATATATGTGTGTGTGTGTGTGTCTGTGAGTGTGTGTCTGAGTATGTGTGTGTGCACCTGTCAATATGTGTGTGCAAGCGTATATATATATATATATATATATATATATATATATTTATATATATATATATATATATATATATATATATAAAAGTGTATATTATTTTGGGGGTGGGGGGGATCTTGGGTGAGTTGCCACACTTTTTTCCCCAGGACTTGACCCCAGCTCAAGTCCATGTGAGTTGATATGTACCTTGTATACTGAACTATTAGCACTTCATACCATCTGCACTATATTTTCTATGTGTTGTTATTTCATATACTTCATATAACGCTACATTCCCCCCCGCATACCTTTAAGGGGTAAGCACTCCTATTTATGCATGTTTAACTTTCCACCTAGTGCTCCATTCTAATATAGATTTAATATCTATATATCCTTTATTTATGCAGTGGATAGTACCTACCTAAAGTGGTGCAAGGAAGGACAACCAGTGAACCGGCATCAGGGTCATGGGTGAGTGATGGCTAGCCGTCTGGTCTGAATTTCTAAAAACACAATGCTGGCCATGATAGAAAGGTTACACATCAACAATAAAAAAGGTATACCTTTAAAACATATAGTGCATACATAAAGTGCACACAGTGCAAGTGACAGTGCACTTATAGAGTGTTATATTCTGTATGTAATATATACAATAAAGTGCATGTAAATTCCAAGTGCAAAAAGTGATAATGAATAATAAAAACTTACTATGAAAATTAAATTAGGGACTTCATAATTATCTCCCAGGAATACATTGAGACATAATGGATGAAAACAAAAAAGGAGAAATTATAGTGTAATATTGTAACACCACAGAAGGTAATGTAAGCAAATTAAATAAACTAACAAGAAAGGAGCAGTGGAAGTCAGCTCCAACTTTGTGGCATTAGTCCTTATACTCAGGAATGAGAGATCGTTGATGACCAGGACGGCAACTGGATATGAAGAAATCCTTACTTTATTAAAAACAAGGTAAAAAAACCACAAAAAGTGATTAAGCTCTTTCACCCAAATTAAGTCTTTATCGATCTGTATGCAGTCTTATCAAAACTCACGGCTAGCACTAGCGATTTCCAAGCGGCAGCAACAATGGGGAATACTTCCGGGGAATACAAGCGTCATATGGTCACGTGATGACATTGTACGTATTTGTGCGTGATGACACGTTTCGCCTGGGAGGATTCCTCAGGACTGTACGACGCTCATATTCCTGAAAGTATTCCCCATTGTTTCTGCAGCTTGGAAACTGCTTTATGTATGCACTATATGTTTTAAAGGTATAGCACACCTTTTTTATTGTTGATGTGTAACAATGTGTTTTTTGAGCTATTTCACCCAAAGGTGCAGCTTTCTTTGCCTTTTTAATATATACGCATTGTTACATTGTTTTATCACTTGTATCATTTTACTTCTTTTTGCTTGTATACCTATTGTACACAATAGAAAGAACACACAGTGCATCGTAGTTTGCTACATATGGGGATGTGTAGCCACAGACCAGTCAGAGTGTCCATGATGACACCTGTCAATCACCAAAACTTCTTCAATGGGAATGTGAGCATAAGAACTAGACCATGGAGCAATGGAATAAGGTTGCCTGGTCATCAGAGGAGGGAGATGTATAATTTTTTCAAGCTCTAAATTCCTAACTTGGGACTGTAAATCCATTTATTTGATTTGTAGTGAGGGATCTGGGTTGAGTTTGTTCTTATGTGTAAGTTCTGTCAGGTCATGAATCGGCTTTGTGTATGTCTGAAGTCTTTGTTTCTTTGTGAAACTTGAGTGTTTTATAAAAAGGCACCAAATTTCTGCCTTGTTTGCCTGCCAGATAACATCAATGTTTATTTCAGTTGTTTTGTTAATAGGAAGTGAGTTTCTCCCTAATGTTTGAGAGTATGTTCAGATCTTTAAAAGGGTTATCTTTCAACTGCCAAGAACCTGTCCCCTTAGATGGGAAATGTTCGCTTTGTGTCCGTAAGACAGGTACATGATCTGATCATGGAATCAGACCTATCTGTGTGCCCTGTACTTTTGTCATGTGTATGGAAGGGGTTAGAAACCTATCGATTATGGTATAGTTGTTGTGGGCCATGGAATGGTATGAGTAATCAAGTGAGGTGGAGAATTTGCATGGGTGCAAAAAGTTGTGTCGTAGGATCATGTGACATAATTTTGCTGCAATGTTACCCTGTTTCCTAGCTATGGCTTAAGCTACCATTGATGAGGAAGAAGTGCCAGGGTATAGTCCAGAAGGAATTTAGTATTGCTCCCTATTATGATATCTTCACATTTGTTTGCAGTCGTTAGGGCCAACATCCTTTTAAAGACAATCGTTATGGTTTTCGTGTGGGCCATGCTTACTGAGGAGTGTGTATTGTTCTTTCTGTAAAAAAAACACAGGAACAGTAAATATCTCCCCTCCTTGTCGCTTATCTTCTTGACGAAAATGAAGGAGACACCCCTCCCTCTAAGATCAACATTCACTAACAGGAATGGAAGTTATGTGGGAACTGCTTTGAACAGAATCTGGGCCTATTCCTCCACATGAAATGGTTTTCTTGATAGAAATCCACATGGGCGTTATATTTTGTGGACTCTTTCATTGCTGGCCAAAACTAATGCAAGGAGGTAAGGCCATTAGTATTAAGTGATAATATTTTTAAGACATGATATTTTTGGGTTGGGAGCAGTGCTAATGAATGCTTGTTATTCTGTGACTTCTCATGACAGTGGTGAGTATGGCATCTAGGCCCGCCTCCCACACAAGAGAAGGATGTCAAGGGAAACGACACTTCTCCCCAACTTCTCTCTTACTCTCTATCGCTGAAAAATATGCTAGCACCATAGAAGAATTTGATGCATCTGGAGAGTTCCATTCGTGAATTAAAAAATTATAAAGGTAGTTAGACAGTAGTAACAAGGCTCTAGGGAGCCACAGTGAGTGGTGTTGAAAAGAGTGGCAGATCCAAGAGATAAATCTTCTTTTCCCTTCCTATAAAAAAAATGTACATGCAGTAGTGAAATAATCCCAATCCATCATCCGCCTAATGCTAGCACTACAGGAGCAGGCACATTTAAAATGCATGCAGACAGGGCTGCCACAGCCCACCATCTGTCCACTACACAAACATACAATCTGAATCATCTATAAACAGCGTATCCACTTTACTCACGCACTTTGTATCCACTACACACATTCTATAGCCACTATATACACACAAACAAATTCAGTACATACACACTTCATCCTTGTGGGTGGACTTAAGATGGGCCCTGTGGGTGGATTTGGAAGCGGGTCATGTGGGCAGACTTGGGGCAGGTCATGTGGACTGACTTGGGGGGCGGGCCAACATGTGTTTATGTCGTGGATGATGTGTGTGGTTGTGTAGTGGATTATGTGTGTGGTTGTGTAGTGGATGAATTTTGTGTGTTTATGTAGTGGATGATGTGTGTGGTTGTGTAGTGGATGCAGTTAGTGTGTTTATGTGGTGGATGATGTGGATGATGCGTGTGGTTGTGTGGTGGATGCATTTTGTGTGTTTATGTAGTGGATGATGTGTGTGGTTGTGTAGTGGATGATGTGTGTGGTTGTGTAGTGGATGCAGTTTGTCTGTTTATGCGGTGGATGATGTGTGTGGCTGTGTAGTGGATGCAGTTTGTCTGTTTATGTGGTGGATGATGTGTGTGGTTGTGTAGTGGATGCATTTTGTCTGTTTGATGTATGTGTGTGGAGGATCTGTGACAAATGCTGCTGGGAAGTATTTTTTTTTTAATTGAATTGAAATGTTGAATTTTTATAATAAAAAAAAAAAAAAGATGTATTCCCACCTCCCTGCCTCTTACATGTAGCCAGGGAGGGGGACACTGGATTCCCTTGTGGTCGGGTGGCTCCGCTTGTTGGGCCAGCAAGGAGGAGCCCAGCAGACTCCCTCCATGTTTTCCCTCCTGCCAGCCAGTGCTCTATTTCTGACGCGAGCCCAGCATGTATTGCGCGCCGCGGAGCGTTGTCATGACAACCCGCGGCAACGCTTTACTGCTGTGGCTCGCGAGAGTGCTGGAGGGGAAGGTAAGTATATCCTGGGCCCACAGAGGCATATATACATAGCGGTACACGCTATATATATATATATATGCAGATTGAAGGGCTGGGGGCCCGGGCATGCAGAGGATTACCTGTGCAGTCCGGGCCCCCCAGGACCGCCTGGCCCGTGACATGGTTGTTACCCCCCGATGGCGGCCCTGCATGCAGACATAGGAATATCTCAAAAGGCACACATTTTTGGGGCTGTAGCTAAGGAACAGACAGTCAGGCTGTTTTAAGAGAGAAAGTGGGCCAGAGATCTACAGGCTCAGTCATTTAGGTGAAACCACTGTGTACCTGTAGCTGTATACTTTCACTGGGTAACGTTACTTGGACTTTCTCCTCTCAGTCTGGTCTGGCAATGGCACAGGAATGTTCCACACTCGGAGAATATGCTGATCAGCTCCCTTGCATCTTACAACTAAGCGTGCTGTGAATCCCCACTTGTACAGGATTTTGCTTCACGTGAGACCAAGGTTATCAGTATGAAGGTCTTTCTCTTTTGTAGTGTTGTCAAGGAGAGAACTTCAAAGATATTGACCTCTGCAAATTTCTCAGGTAATGTAGATAGTTCCCGAGAGGACCGCACAATAGCTTCCTTGGAGGTGTAGCAGTGGAACTTTAGTATGAGGTCTTGTGGCACCAATTCTAGCAGGTGTTTGGGCTTAGGCAGTTAGGAGCCAGAGCCTGGAACAAAGCAAGGGCAGAGGCATGTAACTCTTTCAGACTGATTTCCTTTTGCACCCCCGAAGTTGGACCTTTCTGTGCTTATTCCTGTCTACGAGGTCAGCAACCTTATCCTGGGAAGACATCTAGCTTGGCACTTATGTCTTTATAAGCATCAGCTAAGAAACTATGGGAATCTTTTAGCTTCTTGGCATTCTCCTCCAAATGCACTGTTCTTTCACCAATAGCTTGTATATTGGCTCGTACATCCAGTGGTGTATTTTGGATTTGTGCTGGCCTGGGCATGACAAAACTCGGGCACCCCCCTAATTTACATTTTCACCCTTCCTATCAAGGCTGCACCTCTTCCTGTTTAAGACCAACACGTACTTTGACTAACAGACACACGCCATCACTGATGCATGCACTGACATACAGCCACTGACAGACACACACTGACATCCATAGGCCATGTGGAATAAACTTAATTTCCTCAATGTTTATCTTCTTATTATAATCCCCCCTCTCCAATCTTTCTTCATTATTTGATTGCATAAAAAAACGACCTTCTGGATTTGGGTTATGGAACACTTTAAAGTGGTTAGAGACATTATATGTCTCCAACTCTTTCCTAATGTTCCTACCATGTCCCGCAATTCTGACATTAACAATTCTAATAATTATTCCTATATAATATAGGATGTAGGGTCATTTTAACACATATATAACTCCCTTTGAAAAACACGTTAGGTGATCCCTAATTTTTAAATCCTTATTGATCCGTTGTTTTATTTAGAGAAACTGCTATGTTTATAATAGGGTTAATCCAGCCTCTAGTGGCTGTGTCATTGACAGCCGCTAGAGGCGCTTCCGCGCTTCTCACTGTGATTTTCACAGTGAGAAGACGCCAGCGTCCATAGGAAAACATTGATAATGCTTTCCTATGGACTGGCTGAATGCGTGCACGGCTCATGCCGTGCATGCGCATTCAGCCGATGACGACGAGAAGGAGGAGGAGAGGAGGAAGAGAGTCCCCCACCAGAGAGTAACCCCTTCCACCCCCTAGAACCTGGCTGGAGGGGGGCCTTGAGGGTGGGGGCACCCTCAGGGCACTATGGTGCCAGGAAAACAAGTATGTTTTCCTGGCACTGTAGTGGTCCTTTAAAAAATAAATCAAATCGCACTTGTGCTACAAAATTTGTTACTGAGGCACTAGTGGACGGAAATTTTACCATCAACAAAGATACAAAAGTGGGCGGTAGGTATTGAAAGGTTGGCTACCACTGATTTAGAGGAAAACCTGCTCTGCTAATTGCTGTTCTAAACTGGACATGTCGATTAGTGTGAGATGCGAAACCTTTCCCTCCTTTTGATAATTTTGAAGCCATGTGAGTACTTCATTTCACTAGACATGTGCAATTAGTTTCGGTACGAATAGGAATTCGGACGAATTTCGGGCAATTCAGGTACTTCTGAATGTCCAAATTGCCGAAGTGCCAAATTGCAGAGTTCCCGAAGTTCCGAAATTACCGAATTTTCGAAGTGTCAAAGTGTTGAAGTGTCGAAGTTCCGAAGTTCCGAAGCACAATATTGCCTAAGTACTAATATACTTACCCAGAGAAAGAAGAAGAATGTTACATTGTATACAATTTTAAATAAAAGTATACAAACATAGCCAGGATTCAGCTGTAAACATTTGCAACACTTACAACAATCAAGTAACACACATTCATATAATGACAGGCCTGTCAATGTAATGACAGGAATGAATAAGTAGATAAGTAGATAACTCCCTAATTCCCACGGTATTAGGGAGTTATCTACTAAAAGGCTGAAAGACCTAAATTGGTCTTTCAGCCAAATTTAATAATACTAAGTAAAGATTACTTAGTATTAGTAAATTATGCCCCTACTCGCTATACCGGGCATGTCTAGTAAACAGGGCATGTCTAGTAAACTGTGGCTGCTCACTGTTAAAAAAAACAAAAAAAAAATATTGTCCTGCCCCCGGGTCCCCACCCCTGAGCGGCGGTTGGGGGCCCTAAATCAGAATAAAGGGGGGGACCTAATGTCCTCCCCCCTGGCCCCCACCCCTGAGCAGTGGGTGGAGGCCCTAAATCAGATTAAGGGAAGGGGTCCTAATGTCCTCCCCCCTGGCCCCCACCCCTGAGCGGTGGGTGGGTGCCCTAAATTATAATAAGGGGTGACCTAATGTCCTCCCCCCTGGCCCCTACCCCTGAGCGGTGGGTGGGGGCCCTAAATTATAATAAGCAGGGGGGACCTAATGTCCTCGCCTTGGCCCCCACCCCTGAGCGGTGGGTGGGGGTCCTAAATACAAATAAGAGGGGGGGACCTAATGTATTTAGGGCCCCCACCCACCGCTCAGGGGTGGGGGCCAGGGGGGAAGACGTTAGGTCCCCCCCTTATTTTACTATAGGGCTCCCACCCACCGCTCAGGGGTGGGGGCCAGGGGGTAGGACATTAGGTCCCCCCTCATTATTTTTAGGGTGAGGGGGTTGGTAGGGGGTTAATTGCTTTTTGGGGGTAGGAGGTGACTAGAGGTTTGGGGACCCCTAGTCACCTGGGGGGGTAACATTTTTTTAGGGCCCCCACCTGCTGATCAGGGGTGGGGCCCGGGTGGGAGGACAATAGGTCCCCCCCTATTGGTATTTAGGGCCCCCACCCACCACTTAGGGGTGGGGGCCAGAGGGGAGGACCTTAGGTCCCCCACCTTATTAGTATTTAGGGCCCCCACCCACCGCTCAGGGGTGGGGCCAGGGGGAGGACCTTAGGTCCCCCCCTTATTAGTATTTAGGGCCCCCACCCACCACTCAGGGATGGGGGCCAGGGGGGAGGACATTAGGTACCCCCCTTATTAGTATTTAGGGCCCCCACCCGCCGCTCAGGGGTGGGGGCCAGGGGGGAGGACATTAGGTTCCCCCCCTTATTAGTATTTAGGGCCCCCACCTGCCGCTCAGGGGAGGGGACAGGGGGAGGTCATTAAGTACCCCCCTTATTATAATTTAGGGCCCCCACCCACCGCTCAGGGGAGGGGCCGGGGGGAGGACATAAGGTCCCCCTTATTTTACTGTAGGCCCCCCACCCGCCGCTCAGGGGTGGGGGCCGGGGAGCAGTAGGTCCCCCCTTTAGTTTAAAAGCCTCCACTTGTGCGTTGCGGATGGGGGCTCAAGAGAGGGGACCCTATTTTTTTTTTTAACAGTGAGCAGCCACAGGCTGCTCACTGTTTACTAGACATGCCCCTACTCGCAGTATAGCATGTGAATTAGCTTCCCAATGTTTCCCTATGGATCATCAAGACTGAGACAGAGCAGCAGGACTGAGACCAGCCTGGTGAGGGCTGAATGGTGAATGAATCTCACCATTCATATCCTCAGAGGATCGGGGAGGACCTAAATAGGTCATGTAAAACTATAGCGTTAGGAATACATGTTTGTATTTATAAAGCTATCGTGTTACATTAAGGATTTACTCACTAAAGTCAATTGTGAAATATTGACAAATTTTAAATAGTTATATGAATTCATAATGGAATTGAGATCAAGTAATGTTGTAACACTCTGTAGGACTTTCAGTCATTTGTTCTTGACATTCATTGCACTCAAATATAGAGACAGCATCATAGTGGTTTAAAAAATAAATCAATTAGACTTCAGCATATTTGGTTCTTTGTTGTAGTCCTGTGATGCCCTTGTTCTACTGAGGATGATCTGGTGGTGATTGTCTCTCTTACATATTACATAGTTACATAGTTACATAGCTGAAAAGAGACTTGCATCCATCAAGTTCAGCCTTCCTCACATTTGTTTTTTGCTGTTATTACCTTATTCTCCCCTACTGTTTAAACATGGGTATTACATCTGGGTACTACATTTTTAGTTACTTACTGATTAGGCTATAACTGTTTTCTGTACAGCCTTATGAGACCCCTAGTGACTAAATGGGGCACTACGCATCAGGACTAGCACTTATTTGTAGTGTGTAATTTTATTTTTCCACAATATTTAATACTACTGGGTATTATGTAGGTGGCAGTTATAGCCTTTTAAATACATTCAATAAAGGTTCTTAATGATTCATTTTCTGTATATCTCCACCTTTTTCTTTTTTATGTACACTTGTACTGTTTGTTCCAGCACTGTTGTAAGTTTTTATGCTCGACAGTTGTCACTTCAGCATTAGCCGCAAACTGGCCCAATGTTACAGGGAAGGTTTTCCAGCATATGTTTGAGGATACCCTCTGTCACCAGGGACTTATCTCTCAACTTTGTTAAGAGTAGACTTTTTGGGGACTGCAAAGGTATCTCCCCTTCTATATCAAGATACAGCTCGCTGTGTGAGTTGTAAGAGTGTGTGGTTAGTGGTGCCAGAAGGCATTACATTCGTAAACCGAAGTCCCACTGTAATGCTCAAATAAGAGCAAAACGTTTTTTTTTTTTGCTCTTAATTGAGCATTATATCTCCTTCCAAGTCAACAGCACCACCATCACCTCTACCTAGCAGACTCGCTGCCTAGGTGTTTTCTTTCACTCTGACCTCTCCTTCACTCATCATGTCAGTCGATCGCCAAATCTTACCATTTCCATATCAAAAATATAGCTCGCATCCACCCCTATTTAACACCAGACGTGACTAAGGCGCTGGCCCATGCCATTGTTCTTTCTCACCTTGACTACTGCAATTCCCTTCTCAGTGGTCTTATGTGTTCCCAGATTGCACCATTGCAATCTATAATGAATGCAGCGGCAAGGCTCATTTTCCTGTCCACCCGTACCTCCCACACCTCCCCCTCTGTCTGTCCCAACATTGGCTTCCAGTTAGATATAGGACTCAATTTAAGATTCTGGTGCTTGCTAACAAGTCCCTACATAATGCTGCTCCAACCTACCTATCCTCTCTAATACACAAGTATGTCCCGTCGAGGCCCCTGCCCTCTGTCCGTACTCCCACATCTGATGTTTGCCACCAAGACTCCTCCAGGGCTGCACCTTTTCTGTGGAATTCTCTTGCCTTCTCCGTTAGACTTTCACCCAGTC